>JAJHPC010000017.1:2449151-2799151 GCA_024447665.1 Juncus inflexus
AGAGATATTGGCGCAATCTTCGGACGATGGCATTGGATCTTCGCACACACAACGAAGGGTTCGTTGAAGATTACTCCTGCAATCTAGAGATAGATCTAGAATTAGGAACCTCATGATCGCTCATGAGGATTAGGCTCATACCATATTTAACTTAGTTTCTATGATGTTTATATTTATAAATCTAAAATAAAATCCTTCAGAATGTTAAGTAAGGAAGTGTCCCCCATGTCACTGAAGCCCTCTGCACTTAAACAGTCTTCCGTGTGGGTCATGCGAAAGCTGAGCATATTGAGGATTGTCTTTGTAAAGGAGGGTAAGCAGAAAATGGCGTCCATCATGGGTCGTGCCAAAGCTGAGTGTGCTGGACTCTATTTCGCTGGTAATCAGATATGGTTAAACTTAACTGAGCAAGCAAGTTGGACATGGGCGGGCACAAGATGGAATAATACACCGGGCATATGATGCTCATTCCATAAAAGGAGAGAGTTGTATATGATACAATTGGACGTGTTCCTACCTAAATAGTTGCGTATTGAGGGTTGCACCAAAGTGCACTTAATACTCAATGAAATACGGATCTTGACTCACTATGAAACCTCATTCATTTGAAGTTTCTGAATCAATACGACTGAAGGTGGTTGATTTGAAGAAAAATAGTGGGAATACAATATAAGAAACACCAAAACAAAACAACCCCAATGAATAAATAATAATGGCACTTTACATTTTAACTTGTAGAATAATGGCAAATAATAATTCAACTGGGTCGAATTTGCGATCTATCCTTGAGAAGGATAAGCTCAATGGGTCTAACTTCCTTGACTGGTTTAGAAACCTGAGAATTGTTCTCAAGGCTGACAATAAACTGTATGTCATAGAAGAGGCTTACCCAATGGAGCCAGAATAGGGATCCACAAGGGCTGCCCGAGATGTGTATGCTAAATACGTTAAGGACGACACGGAGATAGCTTGTCTCATGTAGCGACCATGACCTCCAAGCTTCAGAAGCAGCTCGAGGACATGGGTGCTTACGATATGATCGCAACTCTCAAGGAAATGTTCCAAGAGCAGCTAGAGTTAAGCGCTACAAAGCGACCGTCTCTCGGACTGACACAAAGATGGCTGAAGGTTTATCTGTGAGTGCTCATGTACTCAAGATGAAGAGCTATCTTGATCAATTAGAGAGGCTTGGTTCAGCTATAATATGATCCTACTGTAGGATTTGTGCCCTAGGCCAAATGCATTTGTACTAGGAAATGGATTATGTATTAAGAAATTATTATTTATTCAATAAAGGTTGTTTCTTATATATCTGTGTGTATAGGTTGGGAAATGGATTATGTATTAAGCACACTATCAACCAAGAATGACACTTCGGGTAGACGTTATCAGAATACGTGATTCTGATAGAAGAACTGTGAATCAATGAATGACATTCTAAACTGTTCCTAGTGATACGTAGGATGTTTATAGAGATAGATATACTTCAGGTAAGAAGCTACATATCCACACTAGTATATTCGTAGGCTGGACGATCATTTTCTGTGGATCATGGACATAGAGATGTCAAACCTGGAATATAGGTACGTGTTAGAGAACACATACTGCACTGACCACACTATGAGAATATGCATGGTATATGTCATTAGTGATTATCATATGAATAGTGTGCTTGTTCCTACGATCTGAGGTCACCATGGATTCCTGTATGTGGAACTGCCTACTTTAATATGATCCTACATCATCCGTAATGGGATGATCATAAGGGTCATCATTTGGTATGCACTGAAAGATGACGAGGAATGTGAGTGACCAAGATGGGATTTATTCCTCTCGTCATGAGAGAGATATCTCTGGCCGCCTGATGAACTGCATGCTGAAGGAAATGCATGGCCATGCTCAAAATGGATTAACATGTGTTGTTAGTATCATTTTGTATTTGTTTAGCTTAATTCTCGATCAGGAAAGAGACTTTTATCAAACTCAAGGATGATATATTACTGTGCCTTGTGATCAAGACGTATATCGTAGAACAAATGGAAAAAGCAAAAGTCTATTCAGATAGGTTTATGATCGCTGATCATTTCATTTAACATGGGTAGTCATGACATCAGTCTAGAGGTTACTCATGACTTACGATCTTTAGAAGATCATTGCCAGCTTTAAATGGAACCTACACGGTCACACAATGAACTCCATTCGTATAGGATGAATATGCCTCAAAACAGTTATACATATGATGTATAAATTGGTGAACGAAATAATCAATTATTGGATAATTGATTGAACAAAATAGTGCCATTCCGTTGGCAACAGAATAGTTCCGTTCCCAACGGAGTATATATGGAAACTGTAATAACCTTAGCTGCCAAGTATTCCGTTATGGAAATATCTATTCCGTTGGCAACTGAATAGTTCCGTTGGCAACATAATTGGCGCAGATTAGGGTTTTAGTTATGGTAACTGAGCATCGTTCACCTCTCTCTCTAGTATAAATAGAAGGGCAAAGTCTCTCTATTTGACACACAACTCAGAAGCCTTAGAGGCCGTCTTTTACACAGAAAAGAGAGAAAAAGTTTTTGAGAGATATTCAGAAAGTATTTCCGGACTTGTCTAGCCAAGTCCGGTTATTCCGTATGTCTGAAGTTCGCGTGGATACAAGTAGAGGTTCTCTCTCTTGAGAACTTGCGAGCGATCGATCTTCATCCCTAGGAGAAGCAAGGAGGTCGTGAGTTGAGATTCAGGAAGGAGAAGGTTGCGAGTCAGAAAAGTTCAAACCTACATCCGTTCTTCGTCTCGCGGATCAGGAAGATCCGAGGTATAAATTTTAATAGCTAATCTCATACTTTTATTCCCTTAACGTAGATCCTAGGGTGGGTTAAATCCATAGGTTCCGCTGCGCATGTAATGTACATGGCTATGGATTTCCCAACAAGAACTTGAATACATCGAACCAGAAAGTGACACTCGTCTTGAACAGTTAGAATCTGATTCGCAGAGGACACGTGATGGCCTTTGATAGGGAAGCATCCTTGATGCTCCTAACAGGGTAGCAGTATGTGGATCAGTACCACGTTAATTTCAGCGAATCGCTCGTCGACATGTGGTGAGAAAAATCTCAGAAACTGCATCGCGAGTTAGACCCCAAATCTTGCCTCTCCAGTGATCCAATAACCGGACGCCTCCTTTCCCTCGTTAACTAGCGCTGAGCGAGGAACTAGACAGCCCAGTGTGCAATAGTGGAGAGGAACCTCCACACGTTTTCTACCCTCCTGACAAGGCTCAGTACGAGGTTCGTACGACGCCCAATGCACGCATGACAAGTCTAAAAATGCGTTGTGGAAAACGCATTTCCACATAATCTAGGCGAACTATTCTCCGTTTCCACCGTGACTGGATGCCTCCGTTGCCTAATTAATGAGTTTTTTTCAGCGAACTGGATGGTTAGGTGGAGTTAAACGGAGATGAACTCCATGCGTTTTCTGCAATTCTGTGCAAATCAGTCCGAGAATAAGTACGAGGAAGGTTTTTATCGAATCAGAAGGTGACACGTGGTGTTTTTCCTCAGAATATTGAGTAAGTTCAGTACAAGGTTATTCCTGCTCCCCAATGGCCGGTTGACATGTGGCAAGGCTATTTTCTCAGCTCCAATCAGAAAGCTCCACGTGTTAAGTCTAGTGCTTAAGAAGAAAAATGTTAGAGAACTCCTAAGTGTACACCGAAACAGAATTTGAATAGAAAATAAGGAAAAAAGTGTTAAACATCTCCCAAATTACTACCTAAATCAAAAAAATGGGACAAGCTTATTTTTAGTCCAACTACCTTAATTCTAAATCTTTTCTAGGTCAAATCGTTTTATAAAATGACCTCTCTTTTCTCTCTCTATGATATCCATTCTTACAAATTCATTATTACAAATCCATTCTTACACACCATTGTCACATCCATTTTTCTTCTCTAAACCATTTTTAATACCACTCTTCTTCATCCTTTTTCTTTTTCTCCATGGATGGCCTTCTTTAAGATTGTCTAAAAACCTTAATTTTCTTTTGGTGCCATGAGACAAAAGGGAGCCAAGCTTCAAGTGGAAGGATTTTGCTCTAGCTTGAGTGAAATTTGGAGAGGATACAAATTGATCAGGAGGAGGCTCTAGCTCGAATCTCCAATTTGGTTCGATTTAATTTTCTTCTTTCTCTTTAATTTCTTCTCTCTCTTTTGTTGAATGAATAAATTAAGCAGGTATGTTTGTGTGAGCATGCTTGTGTAGTTTGAGTAAGGATTGATATTTTGCGATGTTTAGATTGTGAAACTTTGTGTTGAACTTTCTCAATTTGATTATTTTGTGATAGCTAGTGCTTAATTCTCATTGTTTTGTGTTCTTGCTTAAAAAATATTTGGCTGAGTATTTTTAGTTAAGTTTAAGAATAAAAAAATTGTTATTTAAGTGCTTGTTAGTTAACTAATATCTTGGCTGAGAGTTAGATTGATTAATTAGGTTTTAAATTGAGTTGTTATAATGAACTTGGAATGTCTGTTTTAGGTTTGTTCTTGAATTAAGTCCATTTATTGTGTAAATTCTTAGCATAGATTACTCAAGCCTAGTATCCAAAATTATTAAATTGTGTTCAAAGATATTAATGATTGTTGAGACTCACGAATTACCATTACATCCTTGCTTGCCATCAAAAGAAAATTAAAACGTATTATTGTGGAGTTTTTATTTTTTGTTTAATTGCCAATCTTGTATTTACTATTTAATCACCATACTGTCTCTTTTCACAACCATTGTTCTTAATTGTAAACCCATGGAATTGCATAGAATGCTTAGCACCTGAGAAATAATTTGTGAATCTGTTTTACTTAAGGCAGGTCTCTCTGTGGATCGACCCCTAGCTCAAATACCACTTATACACTATTTGGATGAATTAGGATAAAATATAAATTGTTTTATTAACACATGACTACACCACGACAAGTTTTCACGTTTCGTTACAATAGGGAAGAGACCTAGGATTTCCAGTGTCTCCAGATGGCAAGTGGCATCTCCAGAATATCCTCGTAGATCTTCTCATCATTAACATTGATTGATCCTTTCCCGATCTGCTCCTTCTCGAGCACGTCTGCCTGGCGCTGCCAGATGTCCTCTTAACAAGCCAACCAATCACTCCGTGATTCCAGCAATTGCGTTTCTTTCCCAGTTTCGACGCCATCAAGCTACTCTTCCCAAGTAGCTACAATTCATGATTCGTGCTGACGGGTCGAGTGTGAAGGAGTTATGCCCTAGGCCAAAGTGTTGGACTAGAGATTGGATTATGAGAAACACATTTATTCAGTTTATATATGAATGAGTGTATGGGTGACTAATATATTCACATATATTAGATCAACCATGAATGATACTTTGGCTTCACGTCATCAGAATACGTGATTCTGATAGTAGAATTGTCAACCAACGAATGACATTCTAAATTGTCCCTAGTGATATGTAGGATGTTTATAGAGATAGACATACTTCAGGTAAGAAGCTACATATCCACACTAGTATATTCGCAGGCTGGATGATCATATTCTGCTGATCATGGACATAGAGATGTCAAGTCTGGAATATAGGTACGTGTTAGAGAACACGTACTGGACTGACCACACTATGAGAATATGCATGGTATATGTCATTAGTGATTCTCATTTGAATAGTGTGCTTATTCCTACGACCTAAAGTCACCATGGATTCCTGTATGTTGAACTTCATACTTTAATTTGATCCAACGTCATCCCTAATGGGATGATCATTAGGGTCATCATTAGGTATGCACTGAATCATGATGAGGAATGTGAGTGACTAAGATGGTATTTGTTCCTCTCGTCATGAGGGAGATATCTCTACGCCCCCTGATGAACTAGGACTGAAGGAAATGCATGGCCATACTCAAAATGGATTAACATGTGTTCTTAATATCATTTTGTATTTGTTTAGTCTAATTCTCGATCAGGAAAGAGACTTTGATCAGACTCAAGGATGACATATTACTGTGCCTTGTGATCAAAACATATATCGTAGAACAAAAGGAATAAACAAATATCTATTCAGATAGGTTTATGATCGCTGATCATTTCATTTAACATGGGTAGTCATGACATCAGGCTAGAGGTTACTCATGACTTACGATCTTTAGAAGAGTGTTACCAGCGTTAAATAAAACCTACACGGTCACACAATGGACTCCATTCAGACGAGAAGAAAATACCTTAGAAACAGTTATACATGTGATATATAACTTGGTGAAAGAATAAAGCATTAGATGCTGATATTTTACATATGCTGGAATTATTCCGGCCAATCGGAACACAAGTTCCGGTCGACCGGAACTAAATTTTACATATGCTGAAATTGTTCTGGCCCACCGAAACTCTGGTGGCTGAAGGGTTTCCTTATCAAAACTTGTCATTCTTTCACCCCTCTCTCTAGTATAAATAGAGGGGCATACCTCCTTAATTAGACACACAATTAGAAGCCTTAGAGGCAGTCGTAGTACCAAGAGAGAGAGAGAGAGTTTTGTGAGGGTAATATCGGAAAGTATTTCCGGACTCGTCTAGCCGAGTCTGGTAATTCCGTCTGTCTGACGTTCGCGTGGATACAAGTAGTGATCTCCTACTTTGGAGATAACCAAGCGATTAGTTCTTCATCCCTAGCAAAAGCAAGGAGGTTCGCGAAGTCGAGCGTTAGGAAGGAGAAGGTTGCATGTCAGAAAAGTTCAGACCTACATCCATTCTTCGTCTCGAGGATCAGGAAGATCCGAGGTATAAATTTTAATAGTTAATCTCATACTTTTATTTCCTTAATGATGATCTTAGGGCGGGTTTGAACCCGTAGTTTCCGCTGTGCATGTAACGTACATGGCTATGGGTTCCCCAACAGTGACATCAGAGCGTTCGTTAAGGAAATAATCATCGATTATATTTAAAATTTAGTAAAATTCTAGTATAATAAATATTATTTCAAAACATAACGGAAATAGTTTCTAGGAATATAATATTGGATATTATGATTTCCTGGAGTTTTGAAAAATAGTTTTTCGAAATCTGTTTTGGAAACAGAACTAAAACAAAAGAAATATGAATTTCCAGTACGTCTCCGTTCCCAACAGAACAGTTCCGTTGAGAACGGAATAATGATGGAAATTCTTGATTATTCAGTGGTGGTTCCGTTTAGAATGGGATTGTTCCGTTCCCATCGGAATAAGGCTGATTTTGCGAGAAACCCTAATTATTGTTATACAAGGAATTTAATATATATAAATATGGTATGAGCCTTATATCTGTGATTGTTCTGTGAGGTAATCTTGTGTGTGAATGCTTGTATTTTATTTAATATATATGGCAACCTGTGAGTTGTCCAAAGTTGTAATTATGGCAACCTGTGAGTTGTCGAAAATTATAATTACTTTTTCTAGTAATAGGATAGTTGTTAGGAAAGATATTATATCAAGACTACAAGGCAAGGATCTAGCGAAATCTTCAGGAGATGGCATTGGATCTTGGCACACACACAATGAAGTGTTCGTTGAAGATTCACCTACAATCTAGAGATAGATCTAGGATTAGGAACCTCATGATCGCTCCTAAGGAATAGGCTCATACTAAATTTTATCTTGTTTCTGTGATGTTTATACTTATATATCTAAAATAAAATCCTTCAGAATGTTAAGTAAGGAAGTGCCCCCCATGTCACTAAAGCTCTCGGTACTTAGACAATCTTCCATGCGGGTCATGCCAAAGTTGAGCATATGGGGGATTGTCTTTATAAAGAAGGGTATGCGGAAAATGACATCCAGCATGGATCATGCAAAAGTTGAGTGTGCTGGACTCTATTTCGCTGATAATCATACATAGTTAAACTTAACTGAGCAAGCAAGTCGGACTTGGGCTCAGGGCATAAGATGGAATAATACACCAGGCATATGATGCTCATTCCATAAAAGGAGAGAGTTGTATACGATACAATTGGAAGCGTTCCTACCGAAATAATTGTGTATTGAGGGTTGCGCCAAAGCGCACTTAATACTCAATGAAATACATATCTTGACTCACTATGAAACTTCACTCAGTTGAATGTTTCCGAATCAATACTACTGAAGGTGTTTGATTTGAAGAAAAATAGTGAGAGTGTAATATAAGAAACAAAATCGGAATAACTCTAAATATAAACTTTACATTACATATTGAACTTGTAGAATGAGTTCAAAATTTACGTACTTGCGATCTATCCTTGAGAAGGATAAGCTCGATGTCACAAACTTCCCTAAATGGTTCAGGACTCTGAGAATTGTTCTCAAGAGTGAAGGAAAGTTGTATGTCCATAAGACACCCATCCCAAATCCACCGCCTTCGACTGCTTCTAGAGTCGTTCAAGATACTTATCAGAAGTGTATTAATGATTCTGATGAAGTAGCCTGGATGATGTTAGCAGAAATGAAACCTAAGCTTCGGAAGCAGATAGGTTTTATGGATGCCTATAATATGATCAAGGCGCTTAAGGAAATGTTCCGAAAGAAGGCTAGTATTCAGCGCTACAAGGTCACCAAGTTATTAATCAAGAGCAAAATGGCTAAGGGCTCCTCTGTGGATACTTATGTATTCAACATCAGAAGCCACATTGATTATTTGGAGAGACTTGGTTCTCCTATTCCAAAAGAATTCGCGGTTGACATGATTCTTGGATAGTTCCTCCAAGCTTTGATTTGTTCATTACTGAATATCATAAGCGTCAGATGGAGACGTCGATCACGAAATTGCGTAAGATGCTTAAATAGGAAGAGAAAGACATAGAGGCAAGAGTTGTCATTAATGCCCTCAAGATTGAAAGGGAAAGGGAGTTGAATAGACAGGCCGCATGGGAGAGCTGGATCAAGAGTGAAGACAAAGAGTTGCCTAAACCTGATGAATGCAAAGAAGTGATTGCATGTTCTATGCATGATTACTGGAGAGAAGGATGTGAGATATGTCAAGAAGAAGAATCAATGGATGTTATTTCATATATTCCTCTTCCTAAATCTCTACTTGGATATTGGATATCTACTGTAATTCTCACATTTTGAATGTGCAGGATATTACTCTGAAGTAGAAAATTAGCTAGAGGAGAAGTCAACCTACAAGTGGGAAATGAAGCAAGAGTTGCTACATTAGCTCTAAAACATTATTGACTTAGCCATTGTGGACTTGTAAGGAAATAAATGTTATTTCGACATTAGCGTTAAAATGGTTATAAAATTTATTATTTGGAATAATAAAATTTTCCTGGATTTGTCTATTTGAAATGTTCACTTAGAAAATAACATTTATATGCTGAATAATAAGTCCATTGATTCCATACTTCTAGCAATGTCATCTAAGTCACAAAATAAGAATCGCATTTCTAAAACTCCACCCTATATGGAAACTTTGACTCACTGGATCTAGGATCAATTGAGATGTGCGAATTTTATTCATCGAACATGATGACAAGAATGGGAAACCATCACAAAGTTGATGGGTTAGTTTGTTGAGTCTCATGCATATAGATGGACGAGAGACAAAAAGCAAGCCGGCTAGAAATAAGGAATATGAGAATTTCAAATTAAAGTCTTTTAAGTAAAAGTTTTACTTAATGAAACACAAAATATTTGAAATGTTCAAAGCATTTAAGAATGAAATTCGATATCATCTTGACAAGATAATAAGAGCACTTCGATCAGATCGAAGTGGCAAGTATTTGAGTCCATAGTTTGACAACTATCTTAGAAATTATGAGAAGGGTTTCACAATTAATTCTATATGCAGCATCTCACGATGTGCACATAAAGAAGAAAATGAAACTTATTGGATAAGATTTAGTCTATGCCTCCGAGATTCTTATAGGTGTATACTCTTGAATATACTAAATACTGAATATCATAAGGTTCAAATGGACACCATATGTGATATGGGTTTGGAATAGTCCCAAATTATCTGTAAAGGTTGAAGTACGACTCGTGTCAAAAGGTTTGACGATGTCAACACAACAATCTCATAAATATTTGTGGAATATCAATTTGATATTGTTTTACATCTATTATGAGTTCAAATTGTTTGCTACTCATAATTCAGACTTCTTTAAAAGAGATCTCATCTCCTAAAGAAGCAGTGAGAGTGTAAAACATCTCGAAAGGTTCGAGATCCGTATACTAGCGATGAACCATTAATGAGTCTATCAAGTAGTTGATAAGGCTGTACTTGAAACATAACGTCCTCCTCACAGACTTGGTAGACATTAGGGTGAGAGATATGATCTCTCATTAAAGATGCTCACAGAGGATGAGTCGACTTTCTACAAAGGAGACTGTGAAGAGATAACGTTCTCAAAATGGTTGGACCATGAGAACTGAGATGCAACGCATATACAAGCAATCATGTTTGGAACTTGATTGGAGTATCCAATGGCTTGATGATCATTGCATACAGTAGTACATGGATAACCTAAAATAGCAAAGAAAGTAGCTATAGTATGGGCTCTAGTAAAAGGACTTTCTCACTTGTTGCTATTACGAATTCTAACTTCCATAGCACAATGCGATTGTGAATGATGGAACAAGGATATAAAAATCACATTCCTTTATAGGAACTTTTCTGTGGATGTATCTTAGATACATGGCAAGAGTTTTGTGATCACAAAAATTCTGAAACGTAAATTCATTCGTGAATGGATTAAAGCAAGCATCTCAGGATGAATCTATTTGACAAAGTAAATTGAAGAATTTGACTTAATCTAAATAGATAAGTCCACATCGGTTTCAAGAAATTCAGTGGGAGTATGACAGTCTTCTAATGTTACAACAAAGAACTTTCACCATCCTATAATTGGGAGTTGAAGTCTATGTAGACTTATGGATGTAAGATAAAGTACATTGGTAAAATATTGAAAGAATTCAATACGCAAGAAATAAGACATACGAATGAGATTTTGTGCCTTCAGCCATATATTCAAGTGTTCAATATGCAAGAAAGAGTTCTTGCTTATGGCATTCTCTTGAACAATACAAGGATATAAGAATTAGATTCTATACCTTCGAATATTCAATATGCAAGAAAGAGTTCTTAGTTTTGGCACTAATATGAGCAATGAAAGGCACATGAATTGGATTCTATACATTCAACAATATATTGAAGGAGTTCAATACGCAAGAATGAATTCTTGCCTATAACGTTCATATAATGAAGGCATATCATCCGTTTATTGAAAGGTTCAATGTACAAGAAACAGTTCTTAGAAACGGGATGAATAAGATTCTTCAAGCCATAAAACGTACTGTACAATGTGTTTGGAGCATAAGATAGCGATTGATAGTCATTTGATGACGAGAATAAATTTCTAAGTTCTTATGAAGAACGAAGATATCCCGATCTATTAAAACCTAGGCAGTAGTGAGAGATTACACTTTCCCAACATGGATCATTATCGCAATTCATTTATTTTGAATACAGTAATTTGGAATGAGTTCAAAATAAGGTACAGTAATTGAAACAAGACCATATTGTCGCTTTAGAAGTGGACAATAGGTATGCTTGGAGTTGTCCCAATTGCTCTTAAGGCCTGATGATCTATGCTATGAACAAAGAGTCGCTCAGAATAGAGCAACAAGGATACATGCGCATGTTTTAGAAGTTCTTGACTAAAGATAGAGATCAATAGTAGTCGTTACAAGTTTACAATGTAAATTTCTATAATTTGATAGGCACATATTTCCCGCTAGTAAAACATGAAGGTCATGCTGCCTAATGAGCATTGGATGCTTAAGATTGGCTTAGTGCAAGTGGGAGATTGAAGGAATTATGTCCTAGGCAAAAGTGTTAGACTAGAGATTAGATTATGAGAAACATGTTTGTTCAGTTCATATATGAATGAGTATATGGGTGACTAATATATTCATATATATTAGATCGACCATGAATGACACTCCGGCTTCACGACATCAGAATACGTGATTCTGATAGTAGAACTGTGAACCAACGAATAATATTCTAAACTGTCCCTAGTGATGTGTAGGATGTTTGTAGAGATAAACATACTTCAGGTAAAAAGCTACATATCAACACTAGTATATTCGCAGACTGGATGACTATGTTCTGCTGATTATGGATATAGGGATGTCAAGTCTAGAATATAGGTACATGTTAGAGAACACGTACTGGACTGACCACAGTATGAGAATATGCATGCTATATGTCATTAGTGATTTTCATATGAATAGTATGCTTATTCGTACGACCTGAGGTCACCATGGATTCTTGTATGTGGAACTGCATACTTTAATATGATCCTATGTCAACCGTAACGGGATGATCATTAGGGTTATCGTTAGTTATGCACTGAATCATGACGAGGAATGTGAGTGACCAAGATGAAATTTGTTCCTCTCGTTAAGAGAGAGATATCTCTGGGCCCCCTGATGAACTAGGATTGAAAGAAATGCATGGCCATGTTCAAAATGGATTAACATTTGTTGTTAATATCATTTTGTATTTACTCAATCTAATTCTTGATCAGGAAAGAGACTTTGATCAAACTCAAGGATGACATATTTCCATGCCTTGTGATCAAGACAAATATCATAGAATAAAAGGAATAAAAAAATGTCTATTCAGATAGGTTTATGATCGCTGATCATTTAATTTAATATGGGTAGTCATGACACCAGTCTAGAGGTTACTCATGACTTATGATCTTTAGAAGATCGTTGTCAGCGTTAAATGGAACCTACACGGTCACACAATGAACTCCATTCATACGGGAAGAAAAATACCTCAGAAACAGTTATACATGTGATGCATAAATTGGTGAAAGAATAAACCATTAGATGCTGAAAGTTTAGAAAGACTGGAATTTTTCAGTTCTGGAAATAGTGTTCCGGTTGACCGGATCATAAGTTCTGGCCGATCAGAACTCTTGCGGCAGGAAGGGTTTCCTTATCGAAACTTGCCATTCTTTCACCCCTCTCTCTAGTATAAATAAAGGGGCATACCCCCTCTATTAGACACACAATTAGAAGCCTTAGAGGCAGCCATAATACCAAGAGAGAGAGAGAGTTTTGTGAGGGTAATTTCGGAAAGTATTTTCGGACTCGTCTAGCCGAGTCCAGTAATTCCGTCTGTCTAACATTCGCGTGGATACGAGTAGAGATCTCCTACTTTGGAGATAAGCAAGCGATCAGTTCTTCATCCCTAGGAGAAGCAAGGAGGTTCGTGAAGTCGAGCGTTAGGAAGGAGAAGGTTGCACGTCAGAAAAGTTCAGACCTACATCCGTTTTCGTCTCGCGGATCAGGAAGATCCGAGGTATAAATTTTAATAGTTAATCTCGTACTTTTATTTCCTAAACGATGATCCTAGGGTGGGTTTGAACCCGTAAGTTCCGATGTGCATGTAACATACATGGCTTTGAGTTTCCCAAGAATCGGTTCCTTTGCTTGTGCGATCGCTCCACTGTTATCACAATATAGATCCATTGTATCTGAGATGCTCGGAACTACTCTTAGTTCCTCCAGAAAGTTTTTATTCAAACAACTTCTTTAGCCACTTTTGTTGAAGAATCTTCTATATTACATTGCTTGGAACTCTTTCATGTTACAACGCCTCCGTTTAGGCAAAATAAGTAACCTGATTGTCACTTGAATATGTCTAGAAGCTTGCGTCAGTGTAACCCTTTACAACCATCTCAACTTCCAGACCTCCATTGACTAGGAATGGGTCCTTAGTTCTTTATAAGTACTTAAGGATTCTCTTAACATCTATCCAGTGATTTTAACCTGGATTACACTTAAAACCTGCTTGTTGCGCTAAATGAGTATGACACATCTGGTGTACGAGTTATCATGACATACATGATAGATCCAATGGCAGAAGCATACATGATCTTATCCATGCGCTTTCGCTCCTCTTGACCTGTAGGACACTGTGTCTTACTAAGAGAAATGCCATGTGACAAGGGTAAAAAGCCTTTCTTGGATTCTTACATTCTGAACCGTTTCATGATGTTGTATATATATGTACTTTGACTCATACCTATAAGTGTCACGACGAAAAATCATCATGCACCAACACATATAGATATACATATAGAGAAATAGCAGAGTTAAAATAATACAAACTAGCTCTGACCACGTATAACTAAAAACAATATCTACTCTTACTATATTGAATAAGCCAAGCCTCTTTTTCCACCTTCCTTTCTACTTTCAAACTACACGACAGAATGAGTGATTGACTTATCAGGGAAATGTCGAATAGTGGAGACAATGGTCAGTTGAGATTCTTTTTTCTTTCTCTTCAGCTACAGCGGACTTTTCACCCGCCCGCCCGATAGTAAAAGGAGAAAGAAAGTCATTCATCTCATTATTTCATTCAGAAAGAAAAAAATTACTCCTTTTGAGGGCATCATTAGCATACACATCGTGGTAAGTCAAGATCTCCTTCCGGCAGATTGAAATTGTTCTTTCCAGCAGTATTGCTGCTATTTTTTTGTAGCTTCTGCGCAGCAAAAAGAATGTCATCAGCATAGACGAGGAGTAGAGTGCTTTCATTGCCATGGTGTTGAATTAAGAAGGAAGGATTAGACTGAGAGTTCACAAACTAGATATTCAGAATATTCGATCGTAGTTTGCGGAACCCTCACTAACATGTGAGATCTGCTTTCCAGGTAGGCAATTAGCAATCTGAGAAGTGAGTTCGTCTAGATGAGGGCCCAGGCCTACCCTCTTTCGTGTTGAAAAATCCATAGTCATGTACGTTACATGCGCAGCGGAACCAATGGATTTAACCCGCCCTAGGATCTATGTTAAGGGAATAAAGGTATGAGATTAACTATTAAAATTTATACCTCGGATATTCCTGATCCGCGAGACGAAGAACAGAGGTACGTCTAAATTTTTCTGACTTGCAACCTTCTTCTTCATGAAGCTCGACTCGCGACCTCCTTGCTTCTCCTAGGGATGAAGATCGATCGCGTGCAAGTTCTCAAGATAGAGAACCTCTAGTCGTATCCACGCGAACTTCAGACGTACGGAATAACCAGACTTGGCTAGACAAGTTCGGAAATACTTCCTGAATATCTCTCAAAACATTCTCTCCCTTTTCTGTGTAATAGACGGCCTCTAAGGCTTCTAAGTTGTGTATAGAATAGAGAGACTCTGCCCTTCTATTTATACTAGAGAGAGAGGCGAACGATTGCTCAGTTACCATAGCTAAAAACCCTAATCTGTGCCTATTCCGTTGCCAACGGAATAGGTATTTCCCATAACAGAATACTTGGCAGCTAAGGTTACTACAGTTTCCATATATATTCCGTTGCCAATGGAGTGGCACTGTTTTGTTCAATCTATTATCCAATAATTGATTATTTCGTTCACCAATTTATAAATCATATGTATAACTATTTCGAGGCATATTCATCTCGTACGAATGGAGTTCATTGTGTGACGGTATAGGTTCCATTTAACGCTGGCAATGATCTTCTAAAGATTTTAAGTCATGAGTGACCTCTAGACTGATGTCATGACTACCCATGTTAAATGAAATGATCAGCGATCATAAACCTATCTGAATAGACATTTGCTTATTCCTTTTGTTCTACAATATACGTCTTGATCACAAGGCACGGTAATATGTCATCCTTGAGTTTGATCAAAGTCTCTTTCCAGATCGAGAATTAGACTGAGTAAATACAAAATGATATTAACAACACATGTTAATCCATTTTGAGAATGGCTATGCATTTCCTTCAGTCCTAGTTCATCAGAGGGCCTAGAGATATCTCCCTCTTGTCGAGAGGAACAAATCCCATCTTCGTCACTCACATTCCTCGTCATGATTTAGTGCATACCTAATGATGACCTTAATAATCATCCCCTTACGGATGACGTAGGATCATATTAAAGTATGAAGTTCCACATACATGAATCCATGGTGACCTCAGGTCGTAGGAACAAGCACACTATTCATACGAGAATCACTAATGACATATACCATGCATATTCTCATAGTGTGGTCAGTCCAGTATGTGTTCTCTAAAGTTCAGACCTACATCCGTTTTCGTCTCGCGGATCAGGAAGATCCGAGGTATAAATTTTAATAGTTAATCTCGTACTTTTATTTCCTAAACGATGATCCTAGGGTGGGTTTGAACCCGTAAGTTCCGATGTGCATGTAACATACATGGCTTTGAGTTTCCCAAGAATCGGTTCCTTTGCTTGTGCGATCGCTCCATTGTTGTCACAATATAGATCCACTGTTTCGAGATGCTCGGAACTACTCTTAGCTCCTCAAAAAAGTTCTTTATCCAAACAGCTTCTTTAGCCGCTTCTCTAGTAAATTGGTTGGAACTCTTCCATGTCACTACGCCTCCATTTAGGCAAAATAAATAACCTGATTGCGATCTGAAGTCGTCTGATTCTGTCTGGAAGCTTGCGTCGGTGTAACCCTTTACAACGAGCTCGTCTTCCTGACCTCCATAGACTGGGAACAGGTCCTTAGTTCTTCGTAAGTACTTACGGATTCTTTTAACAGCCATCCTCTGACTTTCACCTGGATTAGACTGAAACCTGCTTGTTGAGCTCAATGAGTATGACACATCTGGTCTAGTACATATCATGGCATACATGATAGATCCTATAGCCGAAGCATACGGAATCTTAGTCATGCGTCTTCGTTCCTGCTCACTTGTAGGGCACTGTGGCTTACTAAGAGACATGCCATGTGACAAGGGCAAAATTCCTTTCTTGGATTCTTGCATTCTGAACCATTCAATGACCTTTGCTACGTATGTACTTTGACTCAGACTTATAAGTCTTCTAGATCTATCTCTATCTCTATAAACCATTTCTTGACGTTCAATAATGTTGGGACGTCATTTCCCATGAGTAATATGTCATCTACGTAAAGTACCAAGAATACTATCGAGCTCCCACTGAACTTCATGTAAACACAAGGCTCACCTTCACTTTTGGTAAAACCAAAACTTTTGATGACTTCATCAAAACGAAGGTTCCAACTTCGAGACGCATGCTTCTATCCATAAATAGATTTCCGAAGCTTGCAAACCTTACAAGAATTCTTAGGATCGACAAAACCCTCGGGTTGAATCATATGCACGTACTCGGTCAAGATTTCCGTTTAGGAAAGCTGTTTTGACATCCATTTGCCATATTTCATAGTCATAATATGATGCTATGGCAAATAGAATCCTGATGGATTTTAACATAGCTACAAGTGAGAAAGTTTCATCATAGTCAACACCATGAACTTGTTTGAAACCTTTCGCCACAAGCCTTGCTTTGTAGGTTTGTACATTTCCATCCACGTCAGTCTTCTTCCTGAATACCCACTTACATCCGATGGTCTTCAAGCTTTCGGGTGGGTCAATCAAATTACAAAATTGATTGTCTTGCATGGATTGCATCTCGGCTCTCATGGCCTCTAACCATTTCTGAGAGTCAGGACTCTACATAGCATCTTGGTAGGACGTGGGTTGATCATCTATGAATGTCACATCATCATCATTGGACACGAGAAATCCGTATCTCTCGGGCTCACGATGAATCCTACTAGATCTACGTTGAGTCCGTTGTGTTTCAAGCTCGCCAACTCCTGGAGAGCTTGTTTGTTCCTCCATCATAGGTTCTGCAACTATAGGTGGGTCTCAAATTTCTTCGAGTTGCACTTTACTCCCACTGCTTCTCATAGAGACAAACTCTCTTTCCAAGAAGGCTCCATTGCGAGCAACAAACACTTTGTTCTTCGATGGGTGGTAAAAGTAATATCCTTTGGTTTCCTTAGGATATCCCACAAACAAGCACTTATCAGATTTGGGTCTGAGTTTATCGGGAAAATGACATGTGACATAAGTCTCACATCCCCAAATTTTAAGAAAAGACAACTTGGAGCTTTTCCCCATCCATATCTCATATGGTGTCTTTTGAACCGCTTTGGATGGAATCCTGTTCAGTATGAATGCGGCAGTCTCAAGAGTGTAACCACTGAAAGACATTGAAAGACTCGTTTGACTCATCATCGATCGAACCATATCCAATAAGGTTCGATTCCTCCTTTCGGACACTCCATTCCACTGAGGAGTTCCTCTTCGATTCCTCCTTTCGGACACTCCATTCCACTGAGGAGTTCCTGGAGGAGTCAGTTGTGAAACTATTCCACATTCTCTAAGATGATCCTCAAATTCCTGACTCAGATATTCGTCGCCTCGATCAGATCGAAGTGCTTTAATCTTCTTGCCAAGTTGATTTTGTACTTCATTCTTAAATTCTTTGAACACATCAAAGGATTCAGACTTGTGCTTCATTAGGTAGACATAACCATATCTACTGAAGTCATCTGTGAAAGTTATGAAGTACCGATACCCACCTCTAGCCGGACTACTCATTGGTCCACATACATCAGTATGTATGAGTTATAATAAGTCATTGACCCTCTCACCAACTTTTGTGAAGGGCTTCTTAGTCATCTTGCCAAGTAAACAAGACTCGCACGTCTCAAATGATTCCAAATCAGATGAGTCTAAAAGTCCATGAGAGTGGAGTTTACAAATGCGTTTCTCATTTATATGGCCTAAGCGACAGTGCCAGAGGTATGTCATATTTGAGACATTCGGTTTAAATCATTTAGTGTTAATGTTATATATGGACTTATAATTCTCTTTTTTAAGATCTAGCACGTAAAGACCTCTTTCTAATAGAATATTTCAATAGAAAAGATTATCCTTTAAGATAGAATAATTATTATTCTCAATAACAAATTTATAACCATCCAAAGCTAGACTAGAAATAGAAATTATATTTCTGCTCATAGCAGGTACAAAATAAAAATTATTAAGTACTAATACAAGTCCACTAGGCAAAGTCAATAAATAAGTTCCTACGGCTAATGCGCAACTTTTGCTCCATTTCTCACACGCAGGCCGACTTCGCCCTTCGCTAATCTTCGACTCCTTTTTAGTCCTGGCACATCATTACAAATATGAGTACCACATCCGGTGTCCAATACCCAAGATTTAGGAGTAAGTGAATTACTTTCAATAATAAAAATACCTGAAGCGGTAGTCACACTACCCTTCTTGATTTCGTCCTGATAGAGTTTGCAGTTTCTCTTCCAATGGCCAATCTTGTTGCAATAGAAGCAAACTCCCTCTTTGTCTTTCTTGATCTTAGGTTTGGGCCACACCTTGCCTTTACCCTTGCTCTTGTTCCCGGTCTTTTTACCCTTCTTCCTGTGAATTATTAAGACGTCTTTGACAACATTTGTCTTCACGTCCTCCTGTGCGTTCTTAAGCATCCCATGCAACTCGGTGATGGATTTCTCCATCTGATGCATATTATAGTTCATGATGAATTGCTTAAAACTAGGTGGTAACGACCCAAGAATTATGTCAACAACCAATTCTCTGGGCATAGCTGAACCAAGCATCTCCAATTGATCAAGATAGCTCTTCATCTTGAGTACATGAGCACTCACAGATGAACCTTCAGCCATCTTCGTGTCAGTCAGAGAGATAGTCGCTTTGTAGCGCTCAACTCTAGCCTACTCTTCGAACATTTCCTTGAGAGTTACGATCATATCGTAAGCACCCATGTCCTCCAGTTGCTTCTGAAGCTCGGAGGTCATCGTCGCTTGCATGAGATAAGCTATCTCCGTGTCGTCCTTGAAGTATTTAGCATACGCATCTCGGGCAGCCCTTGTGGCTCTCTGTTCTGGTTCCTCTGGGAAAACCTCTTTTTTAACATATAATTTATTATCAGCCTTGAGAACAAGTCTCAGGTTTCTAAATCAGTCAAGGAAGTTAGACCCATTGAGCTTATCTTTTCTCAAGGATAGATCGCAAATTCAACCCAGTTGAATTGTTATTATTTGCCATTATTCTACAAGTTAAAATGTAAAGTGCCCTTATTATTTATTCATTGGGGTTGTTTTCTTTTGGTGTTTCTTATATTGTACTCCCACTATTTTCTACAAATCAACCACCTTCGGTAGTATTGATTCGGAATCTTCAATTAAGTGAAGTTTCATAGTAAGTCAAGATCCGTATTTCATTGAGTATTAAGTGCGCTTTGGCGCAACCCTCAATACACAACTATTTATGTAGGAACACTTCCAATTGTATCATATAGAACTCTTTCCTTTTATGGAATGAGCATCATATGCCCGGTGTATTATTCCATCTTGTGCCCTGAGCCCAAGTCCGACTTGCTTGCTCAGTTAAGTTTAACCATGTATGATTATCAACGAAATAGAGTCCAACACACTCAGCTTTGGCATGACCCACGCTGGAAGTCATTTCCCGCATACCCTCCTTTACAAAAACAATCCTCCATATGCTCAGCTTTGGCATGACCCATACGGAAGACTAAGTACCAAGGGCTTCAGTGACATCGGAGGCACTTCATTACTTAATATTCTGAAGGATTTTATTTTAGATTTATAAAATATAAACATCACAGAAACTAAGTAAAATATGGCATGAGCCTAATCCTCACGAGCGATCATGAGGTTCCTAATTCTAGATCTATCTCTAGATTGCAAGAAGTAATCTTCAACGTACCTTTCGTTGTGTGTGCGTAGATTCAGTGCCATCTTCCGAAGATTGCGCCAAGATCTCTTGCCTTGAAGTCGTGAAATAATATCTATCCTAACAACTATCCTATTGCTAGAAAAGATAATTTACAAATTTGGACAACTGACAGCTTGCCATAATTATAACTTTGGACAACTCACTGGTTGCCATAGATATTAAATAAAATTACAAGAATTCACACACAAGATTACATCATAGAACAATCACAGATCTATAGCTCATACCATATTTGTAAATTTAAATTCCATGTATAACAAAATTAGGGTTTCTCGCAAAATTCAGCGTTATTCCGTTGGGAACGGAATAGTTCCGTTCTAAACGGAACAATTCCGTTCTCAACGGAAGTACTCTGTTCTCAACGGAGACGTGCTGGAAATTCGTATTTTCTTTTATTTTAGTTCCGTTTCCAAAACAGGTTTCAAAAACTAATTCTTGAAACTCTAGGAAATCATAATATCCAATATTATATTTCCAGACACTATTTCCGTGATGTTTTGAAATAATATTTTTCAAAACCCTAAAATTTATTATACTAGAATTTACTAAATTTTAAATATGTAATCGATGATTATTTCCTTAACGAACGCTCTGATGTCACTGTTGGGAAATCCATAGCCATGCACGTTACATGCGCAGCGGAACCTATGGATTTAACCCGCCCTAGGATCTACGTTAAGGGAATAAAAGTACGAGATTAGCCATTTTAATTTTATAGCTCGGATCTTCCTGATCCGTGAGATGAAGAACGGATGTAGGTCTGAACTTTTCTGACTTGCAACCGTCTCCGTCCTGAAGCTCGGCTCGCGAAACTCCTTGCTTCTCCTAGGGATAAAGATTGATCGCTCGCAAGTTCTCAAGATAGAGAACCTCTACTCGTATACACACGAACTTCAGACGTACGGAATAACCGAACTTGGCTAGATAAGTCCGGAAATACTTTCCGAAAATCTCTCAAAACTTTCTCTCTCTTTTCTATGTAAAAGAACGGCCTCTAAGGCTTCTGAATTGTGTGTCGACTAGAAGGGGGCTACCCCTTTATTTATACTAGAGAAAGGGGTGAAAGAATGGCAACTTTCGTTAAGGAAACAAATCCTGCCTGCCGCGTGAACAGTAATACCTGCTTCGATCGGATCGTCATTTCCAAATAAACAATGCTTGTCCCCTAAGCAAAACAGCACATACCATATGTGTTCCGTTCAAACGCGTGAACAGTAAAATATCCAATATTTGATTTATTCTTTCGCCCATTTATACATCAGATGTATAACTGTTATTGAGGTATTTCCATCCCGTACGAATAGAGTTCATTGTGTGACCGCGTAGGTTCCATTTAACGCTGGCAACCATCTTCCAAAGATCGTTAGTCATGAGTAACCTGTAGACTAATGTCATTGTAGGATTAGTGCCCTAGCCCAAATGTATTTGTGCTAGGAAATGGATTATGTTTAAGACATTATTATTTATTCAATAAAGGTTCTTTCTTATATATATATGTGTGTATGGGTTGTGAATGTATATTTCTTATATCAATCAAGGATGACACTTCGGGTTCACGTCATCAAAATATGTGATTCTTGATAGTAGAACTGTGAACCAACGAATGATATTCTAAACTATCCCTAGTGATATGTAGAATGTTTATAGAGATAGACATACTTCAGGTAAGAAGCTACATATCCACACTAGTATATTCGCAGGCTGGATGATCATGTTCTGCTGATCATGGACATAGAGATGTCAAGTCTGGAATATAGGTACGTGTTAGAGAACACGTACTGGACTGACCACACTATGAGAATATGCATGGTATATGTCATTAGTGATTCTCATATGAATAGTGTGCTTGTTCCAACGACCTGAGGTCACCATGGATTCCTGTATGAGGAACTGTATACTTTAATATGATCTTACGTCATCCATAACGGGATGATCATTAGGGTCATCGTTAGGTATGCACTAAATCATGACGAGGAATGTGAGTGACCAAGATGGGATTTGTTCCTCTCGTCATGAGGGAGATATCTCTGGGCCCCCTTGATGAACTAGGACTGAAGGAAATGCATGGCCATGCTCAAAATGGATTAACATGTGTTGTTAATATCATTTTGTATTTACTCAGTCTAATTCTCGATCAGGGAAGAGACTTTGATCAAACTCAAGGATGACATATTACGGTGCCTTGTGATCAAGATGTATATCGTAGAACAAAAGGTATAAGCAAATGTCTATTTAGATAGGTTTATGATCACTGATCATTTCATTTAACATGGGTAGTCATGACATCAGTCTAGAGGTTACTCATAACTTACGATCTTTAGAAGATCGTTGCCAGCGTTAAATGAAACCTACACGGTCACACAATGAACTCCATTCGTATGGGATGAATATGCCTCAAAACAGTTATACATATGATGCATAAATTGGTGAACGAAATAATCATTTATTGGATAATTGATTGAACAAAACAATTCCATTCCGTTGGCAATGGAATAGTTCCGTTCCCAACGGAATATATATGGAAACTGTACTAACCTTAGCTGCCAAGTATTTCGTTATGGAAATACCTATTCCGTTGGCAACGGAATAGGCGCAGATTAGGGTGTTAGTTATGATAACTGCGCAATCGTTCGCCTCTCTCTCTAGTAACTGAGCAATCGTTCGCCTCTCTCTCTAGTATAAATAGAAGTCTAATAGAATATTTACACAGAAAAGAGAGAGAGAGATAGTTTTGAGAGATATTCGGAAAGTATTTCTGGACTTGTCTAACCAAGTCCGGTTATTCCGTTCGAGTGAAGTTCGCATGGATATGAGTAGAGATTCTCTACCTTGAGAACTTGCAAGCGATCTATCTTCATCCTTAGGAGAAGAAGCTATCTCTCGAGCTTCAAGAAGAGTTTTGTGAGCCGAGCTTCAAGAGGGAGTTCTTTGAGCTGAGCAATAGGAAGGAGCTTGACAAGTCGAGCTTCGGAAAGGAGACGGTTGCGAGTCGGAAAAGTTCAGACCTACATCCGTTCCTTGTCTCGCGGATCAGGAAGATCCGAGGTATAAATTTTAATGGCTAATCTCGTACTTTTATTCCCTTAACGTAGATCCTAGGGCGGGTTAAATCCATAGGTTCCGCTGCGCATGTAACGTACATGGCTATGGATTTCCCAACAGTCATTACTACCCATGTTAAATGAAATGATCGGCGATCATAAACCTATCTGAATAGACATTTGCTTATTCCTTTTGTTCTACAATATATGTTTTGATCATAAGGCATGGAAGTATGTCATCCTTGAGTTTGATCAAAGTCTCTTTCCTGATCGAGAATTAGACTGAGTAAATCCAAAATGATATAAACAATACATGTTAATCCATTTTGAGCATGGCCATGCATTTCCCTCAGTCCTAGTTCATCAGGGGGCCCAGAGATATCTCCATCTTAACGAGAGGAACAAATCCCATCTTGGTCACTCACATTCCTCGTCATGATTCAGTGCGTACCTAACGATGACCCTAATGATCATCCCATTACGGATGACGTAGGATCATATTAAAGTATACAGTTCCTCATACAGGAATCCATGGTGACCTCAGGTCGTAGGAACAAGCACACTATCCATATGAGAATCACTAATGACATATACCATGCATATTCTCATAGTGTGGTCAGTCCAGTACGTGTTCTCTAACACGTACCTATATTCCAGACTTGACATCTCCATGTCCATAATCAGCAGAACATGATCATCCAGCCTGCGAATATACTAGTGTGGATATGCAGCTTCTTACCTGAAGTATGTCTATCTCGATAAACATCCTACATATCACTAGGGACAGTTTAGAATGTCATCCGTTGGCTCACAGGTCTACTATCAGAATCATGTATTCTGATGATGTGAACCCGAAGTGTCATTCTTGGTTGATATAAGAAATTTACATTCACAACTCATACACACAGATATATATAAGAAACAACCTTTGTTGAATAAATAATAATGTCTTAATACATAATCCATTTCCTATCACAAATACATTTGGCCTAGGGCACTTATCCTACAATCCACGCGAACTTTAGACGTACGGAATAACCGGACTTGACTAGACAAGTCCGGAAATGTTTTTCAAATATCTCTCAAAACTTTCTCTCTCTTTTCTGTGTAATAGGCGGCCTCTAAGGCTTCTGAGTTGTGTATAGAATAGAGAGACTCTGCCCTTCTATTTATACTAGAGAGAGAGGCGAACGATTGCTATTATAGTTTTGGATGGTTATAAATTTGTTATTGAGAATAATAATTGTTCTATCTTAAAAGATAATCTTTTCTATGAAAATGTTCTATTAGAAAGAAGTCTTTACGTGCTAGATCTTAAGAAAGAGAATTATAAGTCCATTATAACATTAACACTAAACGATTCAAACCGAATGAGTCAAATACGACATACCTCTGGCACTGTCGCTTAGGCCATATAAATGAGAAACACATTTCTAAACTCCACTCTCATGGACTTTTAGACTCATTTGGTTTGGATTCATTTGAAACCTTCGTTTTGATGAGCAATCGTTCGCCTCTCTCTCTAGTATAAATAGAAGGGCAGAGTCTCTCTATTCGACATACAACTCAGAAGCCTTAGAGACCGTCTACTTCACATAAAAGAGATAGAAACTTTTGAGAGATATTCGGAAAGTATTTTCGGACTTGTCTAGCCAAGTCCGGTTATTCCATATGTCTGAAGTTCGCATGGATACTAGTAGAGGTTCTCTATCTTGAGAACTAGCGAGTGATCTATCTTCATCCCTCGGAGAAGAAGAGGTTCTCGAGCTGAGCTTCAAGAAAGAGTTTTGCGGGCCAAGCTTCAAGAAGGAGTTATTCGAGCCGAGCGTCAGGGAGGAGATGGTTGCGAGTCAGAATAGTTCAGACCTATATCCGTTCTTCATCTTGCGGATCAGGAAGATCCGAGGTATAAATTTTAATGGTTAATCTCGTACTTTTATTCCCTTTACGTAGATCCTAGGGCGGGTTAAATCCATAGGTTCCGTTGCGCATGTAATATACATGGCTATAGATTTCACAACACATTTGGCCTAGGACACTAGTCCTACATTTTGCAGGTATCTGGTGGAGTAGAACTCCCTCTTTCGTAGGTCTCGTAGTCTCAGTCCTGGTACAGAATATTCAGGTGCACTAGTGAGTTTGATTTTATTTAGCACAATGCATTTGTAGTAGTATTATATTTTGAGGAATAGTATATACTTGGAATTGATTGAGTACAATTTATTGGAATAATATTCTATTCAATGTAATGAAAAATAAAGGCACAATTCGGGGCAGTAGGGTTGTCAAGTGGCTGGTACGAAATCTAGAGTATCTGATTGGAGGTACAAGGTGGAGCTCTACTTAATGAGCTGAGAGCTCTCTTCATCAACTACAACATGAAATAGTATATTGATAACTACAATTTATTCCAAAATCAAAAGAGCGATTGGACTGTAAAAATAAAAGATCTTGAACCTAAGAAGAGAGGAAAAAGATTGGTTTTTGAATGCTAATATGGCTCCCTGTCTCTTTTCCAGAGTATGTATTTTGATTTTTATTTATATAGTTTTGCATACCCACCTTTTTCTTTACATACTATTTTGCTTACTATACCTGCGAGCGATCCAATTCAATCCTAATTCTTGTTTTGCAAGTTTCTATTCTAATAAATTCCTTTCGGATTTGGAAGAATCAATTTCTTAGTGAAAATCGAAATATCTAAATATTGATTTCTCGCTTGACACTAATATTAATATGTGTTGTATATGTAAATCTTAGTTGTGAAAATAGGCATAATTTATTCATGAAAGGTCATAAGGCTTTCCTTCTAAGAGTTCTACCACTCATCAGAGTCCGCTTTGTGAGAAAGAGTAGCTACGTCATTGCTTTGTTGGTCAGGTCAGTCTATTTCTTGTAGGTTGATGGGACGCATTCCCGGCACACATCTTTTGGCCTTTCAAGTATGTCCATAACTCCAAATAGGTGACCTAACGGCCGCCGCCCGACTAAACATACCAATAGTCATCTGGGACCCCACCAGGAATAGCTTTCACTCCAAAGGGTGTTTGTTTCATTCTAGCATGGGTTATGGTTTTGGAATGGTTTAGCTGTAGGTTTGTTAACCTTCCTCAAAACCTCCAACGTTTGTTCTTGATAGTATGCAAGCCCTTTTCGTTGCTCTCTGAGAGGTGGTATTTCAAAAGATGTCAAACTGAGGCGAAATAATCAGTTTTGAAGGAAGATAAAAAAAAGTCGAGTTTGGGTACAAACAATAAATACAACTAAAACTACTAGATAAAATATATACTAGTGCTGACGCTCTCTGCTACGCTCACAAAAGAATCTCCGTATGCCACCACCTCCTGCCTCAAGCGCTACAAGAGAATATTGTCTGAGCGTCAGAAAAGTCAGATAATAAAATATTATCCACTACTACATCTACAACCATACTAGATCGACAAATTCCAACACTTCTATGAAAATACTGCCATCACTTATAAGAACTATCACTCGCTACAAAAATTACTACTTTTAATATTATGAGTGGTACTACTGAAAATATACATACGATAATGTTGGCAACCACACGGGACCCACTAATAGACTGCAATATCGGATCTACTTGAGATAAATCAGTCTGCTGCACTCTCAACCACACTAGAGTGGTGTCTTCAACTTTTCCACAGTGGAAAGACGACCCTCTAACCACCCGAGGAGACCGAACTGTCACGTCTACCAATTTGTATGTTTCGGTAGCTAGTCTAAAATCCGTACATATCCTCATCCACGTATATAAAAATAATATTTTCTACCATTAACATTTCTACCTTACATCCACAACTACTTAATATATATATATATATATATATATATATATATATATATATATATATATATATATATATATATATATATATATTCTATTCAAAATAATTGCATTTTTAAAATATACCGAAAATAAAATAAATAGAATAAATAAAATAAATAACTAAATAAATAATAGGATCTTCTGTATACTACCATTAAAATCGCCTCGGAATAAATATTCTAACGACTACAAGAGCACCGAAAACGGATACCGAATGGAGAAGTTATGAATATTTTACTGAATCTAATTTTACTAATCAGATACATCAGTCTAAAACTGACCTAGTTCTACTGATAGCAACTACAACTACCTATTGAATAAAATAAAATAATTATATACTCAGCCATGCATTTTATCTTGACCTAAAAGCTTATTAATCCAACTATTAATTAATTGAATCACTAAAAGTAAAAGGTCTAATCCAATTTTATTAATTACTACATGCCCAACTCCACAATTAAATGTAACTCATTTATTCACTAATTAATCTCAGCCCATCATTTATTAAATTCACTTTATTAATAAATCTCGGTCCGCACATAATTCTCAGCCCAAACAGATTTTCATTAAACCTCTTGTTGGATATTTATTTGATGAATATTAAATCCGACCCGTGTCTGATCAATAAGAGCTGAACCTGACCCGATAATGTATGTAGCTCTTTTCTCTCTCTTTCTCCTTCCGCACTCTTCTTCCTCTTCCCGAACCGAGCTTGTCCTCTCCTTTTTACCTCTCATGATTTTGAGTCAACAGATGGCCGGAACACCACTATTCAAGCGACCTTACCACTCTTGACTCATCTATCTACTCAATAATCTCATTCCCCATCTCTCTAGTCAATCTCAATTTATCCCCAAAACTTAGGGTTTATAATATTCCGAGTAATACTCGATTTTAATGGTTGTATATCATCTCTCATCATTCTTAAAGGTTCAATTCAACTAATTACCACAAAAAGCTCAAGCTTTATGATTTCAGCGACTCATCTTTCTTCGGTACATGAATTCCGGTGATGCTGGCCTCTGACCTGACCTTCTCTCCATTTGGTGCATTTCTACTCGCCCTTTCTTTTTATCTACGACTCTCCTCTTAGTCTCTGCCTTTCTCTCTTGCTATTGAGATAAAATGGGAAATATATTATTTTGAGTTATCTTGTATTAATATTTGAAAGACATTGATATCCAAATAATATAAAGAATTGGGGCACCCTTTATACTTCACTGGCCAATCAAAAATAAAATGAATAGTGGGCTGAAATATTTCATAATGCGAAAAGGGTCCATTCACTAGCATTCATTCATTTACAAGTAGCTCAAGAGCAAGCTGTTTTTGACTTATATTCATTTCATTTATTTTCATTTTATTTCACTCATTCATTCATTCATTCATTCTCATTTTTGTTACTTCTTATTCTATATTATAACAATAAGCCTTCTAGATCTATCTCTATGAATCCTGATTTCAAGCATGTAGGAGGATTCTCCTAGGTCTTTCATCGAGAAATTGTGTCATAATCATTTCTTGGCATTCAATAATGTTGGGATGTCATTTTTCATGAGTAATATGTCATCTACGTAAAACATCAGAAATATTACCATGCTCCCACTCAACTTCATGTAAACACAAGACACACCTTCACTTTTGGTAAAACTAAAACTTTTGATTAATTCATCAAAATGAAGGTTCCAGATTTGCGTTGCCTGCTTCAATCCATAGATGGATTTTTGAAGCTTGCAAACATGGCCATAATTCTTGGGATCGACAATACCCTCGAGTTCCATCACATGAACGTACTCGGTTAAATTTCCATTTAGGAAAGACATTTTGACACCCATTTAACATATCTCATAGTCATAATATGCAGCTATGGCTAATAGAATTCTAATAGATTTAAGAATAGCTATGGATGACATGATTCCATTATAGTCTGTACCATGAACTTGTCTAGAACCTTTTGCTATAAGCCTTTCTTTGTAGGTTTGTACCCTTCTATCCATGTTAGTCTTCTTCTTAAAGACCCACTTACAACCGATGGTCTTCAAGCCTTCGGATGAATCAATCAAATTCCAAACTTGATTGTCTGTCATGGATTGCATCTGGGATCTCCTGGCCTCTAACCATTTCTAAGAATCATGACTCTTCGTAGCCTCTTGATAGGATGTGGGTTCATCATCAATGAACGTCACGTATTCATCATTCGACACGAGAAATATGTATCTCTCTGGCTCATGACGAATCCTAGTCTTTTGTGTTTCAAGCTCACCAACTCCTTTAGAGCTTATTTTTTCTTCCATTACAAGTTCTGCTTTTGTAGCTGGGTCTTGAGAGCTTATTTGTTCTTTCTAAGAAGGCTCAGTTGCGAGTAAGAAACATTTTATTCTCTGATGGGTGATACAAGTTGTATCCTTTAGGACTTGCTTGGTTTGGGGTTAAACTTGGGGAAGGAAAGTAAAGGTAAAATATTACCTATGCTTGGTTTTGGGGTAAGCTAGGGAAAGTAAAGGGAATCTAGAGAAAATATTATAACTGTTTAGTAATGGAGATGCCAAGTAATAAAAGAAAACGAGATGAGTATATATTTCCCTCCCAATCATATGCTTCTTTTATTCTACTCACGGGAAACTATATTCTTCTTTTATTCTAAAATAGTTCTTCTCCATTTACCTTTAGTTCACCTTCATCCAAAAAAAGCAAGGTGAAAAAGAATTCTCTTAACCTTAGTTCCCCTTCTCGATTCCCCTTACTTCCCTGCCCCTTTCCCTTCCCCTAGTTTACCCCCAATACAAACAATGCCTTAGTTTCCTGAGGATATCCCACAAACATGCACTTATTAGACTTGGGTCTAAGTTTATCGGAAGCTTGACGTTTGACATAAGTCTCACATCCCCAAATTTTAAGAAAAGATAACTTGGGCCTTTTTTCCGTCCATATCTCATATGGCAACTTTTGAACCGCTTTGGATGGAATCATGTTCAGTATGAATGTGGCAACCTCAAGAGCATTATCCTAGAAATATGTTGGATGACTCATTTGACTCATCATCGGTCGAACCATATCAAATAAAGTCTGATTCCTCCTCTCGGACACTCCATTCCACTAAGGAGATCCTGGAGGAGTTAGTTCTAAAACTATTCCACATTCTCTGAGATGATACTTAAATTCCTGACTCATCAAATTTTAGGTAGTATAGAATAAGAAAGAGGTCATGTTCACAGAGATGAGAGAATTAATTCTCGATTTAATTGATAAAGAGTAGACCAGAAAAAACGGAGTTTGAATTTTTTAATCTAATTTTTATAAATAAGTCCCCGGTATTATACAAAAATATCCTTTTTGCTACGCAATTGCGAACAAGACAAATTTTATATGTATTTTAGGATTTTAGGGCGTTTTAAAATCAATGGTGAACTTGAAATTCAGAAATACTGACCCGAGATGTTCCAACAGAGAACTTCCAGAGACAATTTTAAAACAGTTTTTACAAATACGATCCTAAACTTCTTTAATTCATAACTTTTTGATCCATTATCTAAATATAACAAACTTTATATCTATTTTGACCAGAAAAATATGAAAAATCAAAATATGAGGTTAAGACAGAGAAACAAAATAAAAAGGTTTCTGAATATGGCATTTTCAGTTCTGGTTGTAACTTATTATTTTGGATTTTTAAGAAAAATAAGAATTTAACAAAAATAAAATCACAAGTTAATTTTGGGTTGTTTTTAAGACTTATATTAAGCGAGAAAACACAATAAATAACACAATTGTCACATAATTTTTAGAAAAGCCAAGAAATTTTTCTAAAATCGAACTTTATTCAAATAACTTTCAATGCTCCAAAATAAGAATTATTAGTTGAGAAGAACTTCACAATGATGCTTATTCAACCACTTAATAATCCTATTCAATTATTACGACTCAATTACTCAACAATTATTTAGATTAAACCCTAAAATTCCTCTAATTGATCGGAAAAGAGAAATTATAAAACTTTAACCTAAATTTAGAAGATGATGTTGCGGCAAGCGTGACACAGTAAGTCGATGCCCTTTAGCTTCCTGCAGCAGCTGATTCAAAGATTCGAGATTCCCACACCAAGAAACGTCATTGGATGTGCGAGTTCGTCGTCGAATTCTTTCGATTCGCGTCGTTCCGGAGCGATGGGTCGTGTAGCACTCTCAAAAGTTTTGGTGAATCTAACTGAATGAACAATTCCAAGATAATCGTTGGAAAAGCTTGCTCAATCGGACTTTCGGGTTATTTTCGGTTTAGGGTTTATTTCTCTCTTTTTCTTGAAAATCTGGCCGAATTCGTGGAATTAGTTGTTATTTTTTTCATTTTAAAACAGTGTGTCTTTCTTTGGCAGGCCCTCTTGCTGTATATATTGCTAGGGTTACAAATCTTGCCTTAATTTCTCCAAATATGGTGTAATTTCCTTCCATTTATGATTCAGCACTTGCCAAAATTTGCAGCTGCTGTAAAGATGCACAAATTTCAGCCAGAAAGAAGCCGAATTAGGCTTCTGAGGAGAGAGGGCATTTTGGAGGACTGTCTTTTATCTTTCCAATGTGTATTTAAACGCCTTGATCCGAGTTCCAAACATTGAGCTGCTGCCAGCAGACCCGATTTCTAGCTTCTTGTCATTTTTGCTTATTTCTATAAAATTGTTTTAGGGAGTTTTATAAATCCAAATTGAGTACTTTCATTTGGTCTCGTTATGTTTATACTTTTGGGGTTTCTAAAATTGCCAAATAATTAAATTTTATTTCTTTCCAAAAAATATTTTCGTAATTATAATTTAAAACATGCTTAAAATCGTATTTTTAGCCAACAATTATATTTTAGCTCCATTTTTACCCTTTTTATCAAATACATAATATTTTGAAATCTTTTATATTATTTTTATTTTTATTATTGCATTATTAAGTCTAAAATACGTGTGTAAAAATACACACATCAAATCTCCCCACACTTAAACTATGTTTGCCCTAAAGCATACTCTTAGAAAATGGCTTAATAATGTATGTGGAATAAATACAACCGAGGAAAACCTTCTAAGTCACAATCACATTCTTTTTGAAAATACACATAGAATTTTGACCATTCACTTTCGTAATTACCGATTGCAACTAAACCCGTATTTATTGCTTTTAACCCGAGTTTCTGAATTGGAGGTAAATTATTAAGAATGCCTACATCTCTCTAGCTAAACCAACCGTTTGTATTGATGTCTTTGATGATTTTTTTATCACATATATGCCTAACTTGCCTTGCCGACCTTGCCGCATCCGATTCCAATGATTCATGATCGGTGAGGACCTATTCAAGCCACATGACATGACTGGGGCGGTAAGCTCTGTCGAGGGTCAAGCAGCATCGTCGAGAGAAAATGCCCTTGGAAAGGGTTAAACTCTTGTAGGTCGGCTTCTTAGGTCGGACAAGACAAACCGGCTACTAATTACTATATATAATTTTTTTTTTCATCAAGGATACCAAATAGGAAGGAATAACTTTACAAGCCTAAGCGAGTAGGATGCTTTGATTCGAAAATATTTATGAATTTGAATAATAGGGTTAAAACCGGTTGCAATCTTGTGATGTAAAGTTTGAGGGTTATAAATTATTAGGAAAGTAATTTTTCATATTTGAATATGCATTTAGAAAATCTTTCATTCAATCCACTAACCCGTGTTTTCCTCAAATTGATCATTCCTATTATTGTTTTAACCAAGTTCATCAGATTCGCCCTAGGGACAATTTACAAAGCGTTTTGCCAAGTGGGAATTTTTTTTATAAAAATAGATTTTTCTTTGGATTAATTATGGTTCATTTTTTTTCATTCTAAGGCACAAAATTCATGAAAAATTTTCAATTTTTTCAATTTTTTCAAATTTTCGCTACTCGATAAGAATTAGCCAGTTTTGGCTATAATTATGTAATGATTTTTCCTCCCCACACTTAAAATCATGTTTGCCCTCAAGCATGCGTAAATGTAAGGACAAAACTGGATAAAAATAAGTCATAGAAAGATACAACCTTTGAAGTGAGATTGCCTCCATCGGGAAGTGTCAAAACTCATCTTTGGTGCGGAGAGAAGATGAGACCTTCATTCGCGGAGCTTTTGTCGCCTTTTTCTGAGAGAAGCACTCAGGTGCTCACTTGTATTCTACTCGCCATCCGAAAAAAAATACCAGCTGTTTCTAACACTTCATGTTCTGAGGATATCTTTTGTAGCTGCACATACACACGGATAAACAAATCTAACTAATACCCCCATTAGTCCGGTAACCCCCTTCACCCTTGATGGAGAAGAGATAGAGTGACCCAAATAGGATCGTGCCGTGGTTGAAAAATAGAAAGAAGAAATGAGAAGAAGATAGAACGTGAAATCTTGATTGGCAACTTGGAGAGAGAATGAGTGTCGGGAAAAGCAAGAGACTCTCGAACCAAACGGAAAGAGATTAGAAGAAAGGAGAAAAGAGAATCCGTTCAAAGGTCGCCAATCCTTCCGTCGAGGAACGAGCATCTCGAACTGTCGAGGGATGAGCCTCTCGACAAGTTTTATTCTTGGGTTGCCTCTCGATAGTGCCCTTGTTTTATGTCATGGACTCGACTTATTCCCGGGTTGCCTCCCTATAACGCTTAGTTTAAATCCTCTAGATAGGCGAAACCTCCCCACACTTAAGTGCTTTATGGGGGATCCACAAACTCTTCATCATTCGACCATCCTAACCCAAATCTTCTTTACTATTAATTATTTCCTCAGGTTCTGCCACTAAGAATTCGGTGGTGCACTCCTCTAAAGTGTCTTCTATTTCAGTTGTCGACTCGATGTAAGCCACAAAATTCGCAGGGTGTTTAATACTATCTAAGAGATTGAAGGTAATTATCTTTTTTGCGAACTCCATCATCCAAAAGTTCCGGGGCTCTTGAGGTTTTGGCTTTTCGCAAATTGTACGCCCGCCCCAGTGTGCACATCGATCTTTGTTCTTGCCATTTTAAGAAACAGCCGCCCTAGGATGATAGGAGAAGAATCCGACCAAATGGATGTAATCTCATTGCCTTACAGAACATAGAAATCTGCTGGAAACGGATAGTCCTTAACCTTGACTAAGACATCTTCAACAACTCCCACCAAACTCGCGATGGATTAATCAGCTACTGCAGAACTACTCCAGTGCTCTTCAAGGGTCCAATACATGACTCAAGATAAGCTGAGTAGGGCATGACATTAATGGATGCACCTAGATCTACCAAACACTCCCCTGAAGTTTGATTCCCGATAGTGCAAGGAATTGCAAACACACCAGGATCCTTCTGTTTTTTTTGAGAGTTGTGTACGCGAAGCTGCCGACACATTCACTCGCACAGTCTCATTCCCTCTCAGCTTACACTTGTTAGTGCAATGTTCCTCAATGAACTTCGCATAGAGAGAAATATCTCGAATTTAATCGAGAAGGGGAATGTTAACCTCTACCTTTTTTAGGATTTCGAAGATGTCGCGGTTTGTTTCTACTACCTTATTTTTTGTCAACCGCCCAGGAAATGGTAGGGTCGGTTTCGTTACCACCGAATTCTTCTTTTTCTCCTTATCCAAGTCCTTTGATAGAATGACTGTTGGGATATCTATAGTCATGTACATTACATGCGCAACGGAACCTATGGATTTAACCCGCCCTAGGATCTACCTTAAGGGAATAAAAGTACGAGATTAGCTATTAAAATTTATATCTCGGATCTTCCTGATCTGCGAGACGAAGAACGGATGTAGGTCTGAACTTTTCTGACTTGCAACCTTCTTCTTCCTGAAGCTCGAATCATGAACCTCCTTGCTTCTCCTAGGGATGAAGATCGATCGCTCGCAAGTTCTCAAGATAGAGAACCTCCACTCATATCCACGCGAATTTCAGACGTACGGAATAACCGGACTCAGCAAGACGAGTCCAGAAATACTTTCCGAAAATCTCACAAAACTTTCTCTCTCTTTTCTGTGTAATAGACGGCATCTAAGGTTTCTGAATTATGTGTTGAATAGAGAGACTCCACCCTTTGATTCGTCCTTTCGGACACTCCATTCCACAGAGGAGGAGTCAATTGTGAAACTATTCCACATTCTCTGAGATGATCCTCAAATTCCTGACTCAGATATTCGCCTCCTCGATCAGATCAAGTGCTTTAATCTTCTTGCCAAGTTGATTTTGTACTTCATTCTTAAATTCTTTGAATACTTCAAAAGTTTCAGACTCGTGCTTCATTAGGTAGACATAACCAGATCTACTGAAGTCGTCCGTGAAAGTTATGAAGTACCGATACCCACCTCTAGCCGGCGTACTCATTGATCCACATACATCAGTATGTATGAGTTCTAATAAGTCATTGACCCTTTCACCAAATTTTGTGAAGGGTTTCTTAGTCATCTTGCCAAGTAAACAAGTCGCACGTCTCAAATGATTCCAAATCAAATGAGTCTAAAAGTCCACGAGAGTGGAGTTTATAAATGCATTTCTCATTTATATGGCCTAAGCGACAATGCTAGAGGTATGTCGTATCTGAGTCATTCGGTTTGAATCATTTAGTGTTAATGTTATATATGGACTTATAATTCTCTTTCTTAATATCTAGCATGTAAACACCTCTTTCTAATAGAACATTTCCAAAGAAAAGATTATCCTTTAAGATAGAACAATTATTATTCTCAATAACAAATTTAAAACCATCCAAAGCTAGACTAGAAATAGAAATATTATTTCTGCTCATAGTAAGTACAAAATAACAATTATTAAGTACTAATACAAGTCCATTAGGCAAAGTTAATAAATAAGTTCCTACGGCTAATGCAGCAACTCTTGCTCCATTTCCCACATGAATGTTGATTTCGCCATTAGCTAATTTTATACTCCTTTGTAGTCCCTGCACATCATTAAAAATGTGACTACCATATCCGGTATTCAATATCGAATATTTAGGAATAAGTGAATTAATTTCAATAACAAAAATACCTGAAGCGGTAGTCACACTACCTTTCTTGATTTCGTCCTGATAGAGTTTGCAGTTTCTCTTCCAATGGCCAACTTTGTTGTAATGGAAGCAAACACCCTCCTTGTCTTTCTTGATCTTTGGTTTGGGAAACACCTTGCCTTTACCCTTACTCTTGTTCCCGGTCTTCTTACCCTTTTTCTTGTAGGATTAGTGCCCTAGGCCAAATGTATTGTACTAGGAAATGGATTATGTATTAATAAATTATTATTTAATAAAGGTTGTTTCTAATATATCTGTGTGTATGGGTTGTGAATGTAAATCTTATATCAACCAAGAATGACACTTCGGGTTCACGTCATCAGAATACGTGATTCTGATAGTTGAACTGCAAACCAACGAATGACATTCTGAACTATCCCTAGTGATGAGATAGACATACTTCAGGTAAGAAGCTACATATCCACACTAGTATATTCGCAGGCTGGATGATCATGTTCTGCTGATCATGGACATAGAGATGTCAAGCCTGGAATATAGGTACTTGTTAGAGAACACGTACTGGACTGACCACACTATGAGAATATGCAGGGTATATGTCATCAGTGATTCTCATATGAATAGTGTGCTTGTTCATATGACCTGAGGTCACCATGGATTCCTATATGTGGAACGGCATACTTTAATATGATCCTACGTCATCTGTAATGGGATGATCATTAGGTTCATTATTAGGTATGTACTGAATCATGACGAGGAATGTGAGTGACCAAGATAGGATTAGTTCCTCTCGTTATGAGGGAGATATCTCTGGGCCCCATGATGAACTAGTACTGAGGGAAATGCATGGCCACGCTCAAAATGGATTAACATGTGTTGTTAATATCATTTTGTATTTACTCAGTCTAATTCTCGATTAGGAAAGAGACTTCGATCAAACTCAAGGATGACATATTACCGTGCCTTGTGATCAAAACGTATATCATAGAACAAAAGGAATACGCAAAAATGTATTCAGATAGGTTTATGATCGCTGATCATTTCATTTAACATGGGTAGTCATGACATCAGCCTAGAGGTTACTCATGACTTACGATCTTTAGAAGATCGTTGCCAGCGTTAAATGGAACCTACACGGTCACACAATGACTCCGTTCATATGGGATGAATATGCCTCAAAAACAGTTATACATATGATGTATGAATTGGTGAATGAAATATTCAATTATTCGATAATTGATTGAATGAAATAGTGCCATTCTGTTGGAAACGAAATAGTTCCGTTCCCAACGGAATATATACGAAAACTATAATAACCTTAGCTGCCAAGTATTCCGTATGAAAATATCTATTCCGTTGGCAACGGAATAGGAGCAGATTTGGGTTTTAGTTATGGTAACTGAGCAATCGTTTTCCTCTCTCTCTAGTAGAAATAGAAGGGCATAGTCTCTCTATTCAACACACAACTGAGAAGCCTTAGAGGCCATCTATTACACAGAAAAGAGAGAGAATGTTTTGAGAGATATTTGGAAAGTATTTCCGGACTTGTCTAGCCAAGTCCGGTTATTCTGTACGACTGAAGTTCGCGTGGATACGAGTAGAGGTTCTCTATCTTGAGAACTTGCGAGCGATCTTTCTTCATCCCTCGGAGAAGGAGTTTCTCGAGCCGAGCTTCAAGAAAGAGTTTCGCGAGCCGAGCTTCAAGAAGGAGTTCTTCGAGTCGAGCGTCAGGAAGGAGTTTCGCAAGACGAGCTTCAGGAAGGAGACGGTTTCGAGTCAGAATAGTTCAGACCTACATCCATTCTGCACCTCGCGGATAGGAAAGATTTGAGGTATAAATTTTAATGACTAATCTCGTACTTTATTCCCTTAACGTAGATCTTAGGGCAGGTTAAATCCGTAGGTTCCGTTGGGCATGTAACGTACATGGCTATGGATTTCCCAGCACTTCTTGTGAACCATTAAGACGTCTTTAACAATATTTGTCTTCATGTCCTCCTGTGCGTTCTTAAGCATCCCATGCAACTCGGTGATGAATTTCTCCATCTTATGTATATTATAGTTCATGATGAATTGCTTAAAACTAGGAGGCAACGACCTGAGAATTATGTCAACAACAAATTCTCTGGGCATAGCTGAACCAAGCCTTTCCAATTGATCAAGATAGCTCTTCATCTTGAGTACATGAGCACTTGCAGATGAACCTTCAACCATCTTCATGTCAGTTAGAGAGACGGTCGCTTTGTAGCGCTCAACTCTAGCCTGCTCTTGGAACATTTTCTTGAAAGTTACGATCATATGGTAAGCACCGATGTCCTCCAGTTGCTTCTGAAGCTCGGAGGTAATAGTCGCTAGCTTGAGACAAGCTATCTCCATATCGTCTTTGACGTATTTAGCATATACATCTCGGGCAGCCCTTGTGGCTCCCTGTTCTGGTTCCTCTCGGTAAGCCTCTTCTATGACATACAGTTTATTGACAGCCTTGAGAACAATTCTCAAGTTTCTAAACCAGTCAAGGAAGTTAGACCCATTGAGCTTATCCTTCTCAAGGATAGATCGCAAATTAAACCTAGTTGAATTGTTATTATTTGCAATTATTCTACAATTTAAAATATAAAGTGCCATTATTATTTATTCATTGGGGTTGTTTTGTTTTGGTGTTTCTTATATTGTACTCCCACTATTTTTCTTCAAATCAACCACCTTCAGTAGTATTGATTCGAAAACTTCTATTAAATGAGGATTCATAGTGAGTCAAGATCCGTATTTCGTTGAGTATTAAATGTTCTTTGGCGCAACCCTCACTATTTAGGTAGGAACACTTCCAATTGTATCATATACAACTCTTTTCTTTTATGAAATGTGCATCATATGCCCGGTATATTGTTCCGACTTGCTTGCTCAGTTAAGTTTAACCATGTATGAGATTATCAGCGAAATAAAGTCTAGCACACTCAGCTTTGGTATGACCCATGCTGGGTGCCATTTCCCGCATACCATCCTTTACAAAGATAATCCCCCATATGCTCAGCTTTGGCATGACCCACATGGAAGATTGTCTAAGTACCAAGGGCTTCAGTGACATGGGGGGCACTTCCTTACTTAACATTCTGAAGGATTTTGTTTTAGATTTATAAATATAAACATCACAGAAACTAAGTTAAATATGGTATGAGCCTATTCCTCACGAGCGATCATGAGGTTCCTAATCCAAGATCTATCTTTAGATTGCATGAGTAATCTTCAACGAACCCTTCGTTGTGTGTGTGCGAAGATCCAATGCCATCTTTCGAAGATTGCGCCAAGATCCTTGCCTTGTAGTCTTTATATAATATCTTCCCTAACAACTATCCTATTACTAGAAAAAGTAATTTACAATTTTGGACAACTCACAATATGCCATAATTATAACTTTGTACAACTTACTGGTTGCCATAGATATTAAATAAAATTACACGCATTCACCCACAATATTACATCACAGAACAATCACAGATCTAAAGCTCATACGATATTTAAATTCCATGTATAACAAAAATTAGGGTTTCTCGCAAAATCAACCTTATTCCATTGGGAAAGGAACTATTCCGTTCTCAACGGAATAACGCTGAAAAATCATGAGTTTCCTACTCTATTCCGGTCACAATGGAACTATTCCGTTGGGAACGGAGATGTGCTAGAAATTCGTTTTTCCTTTTGTTTTAGTTCCGTTTCCAAAATAGATTTCCAAAATCTATTTTTCGAAACTCTAGGAAATCATAATATCCAATATTATATTCCCAGAAACTATTTCCGTGATGTTTTGAAATAATATTTTCAAAACCCTAAAATTTGTTATACTAGAATTTACTAAATTTTAAATATATAATCGACGATTATTTCCTTAACGAACGCTCTGATGCCACTGTTGGAAAATCCATAGCCATGTACGTTACATGTGCAGCGGAACCTATGGATTTAACCTGCCCTAGGATCTATGTTAAGGGAATAAAGTACGAGATTAGCTATTAAAATTTGTACCTCGAATCTTCCTGATCCGCGAGACGAAGAACGGGTGTAGGTCTGAACTTTTCTGACTTGCAATCTTCTTCTTCCTGAAGCTTGACTCGCGAACCTCCTTGCTTCTCCTAGGGATGAAGATCGATCGCTCGCAAGTTCTCAAGATAGAGAACCTCTACTCATATCCACGTGAACTTCAGACGCAAGGAATAACCAGACTCGGCAAGACGAGTCCGAAAATACTTTCCGAAAATCTCTCAGAACTTTCTCTCTCTTTTTTGTGTAATAGACGGCCTCTAAGGCTTCTGAATTATATGTTCAATATAGAGACTCTGCCCTTCTATTTATACTAGAGAGAGAGGCGAGCGATTGCTCAGTTGCCATAACTAAAAACCCTAATCTGCGCCTATTCCGTTGCCAACGGAATAGGTATTTCCGTAACGGAATACTTGACAGCTAAGGTTATTATAGTTTCCATATCTATTCCGTAAGGAATGGAACTATTCCGTTGCCAACTGAATGGTACTGTTTCGTTCAATCAATTATCTAATAATTGATTATTTCGTTCATCAATTTATACATTATATGTACAACTGTTTTGAGGCATATTTATCCCGTATGAATGGAGTTCATTGTGTGACCGTGTAGGTTCCATTTGTTGGGAAATCAATAGCCATGTACGTTACATGCGCAACGGAACCTATGGATTTAACCCGCCCTAGAATCTACGTTAAGGGAATAAAAGTACGAGATTAGCCATTAAAATTTATACCTCGGATCTTCCTGATCCGCGAGATGAAGAACAGATGTAGGTCTGAACTATTCCGAGTCATAACCGTCTCCTTCGGAAGCATGGCTCGCCAAGCTCCTTTATGTTGCTAGGCTCGAAGAACTACTTCTTAAAGCTCGACTCACTAAACCCTTTCTTAATGCTCGGCTCGAGAGACTCCTTCTTCTCCTAGGGATGAAGATAGATCGCTCGCTAGTTCTCAAGATAGAGAACCTCTACTCGTATCCACGCGAACTTCACTGGAACGGAATAACCGGACTTGGCTAGACAAGTTCGGAAATACTTTCCGAATATCTCTTAAAACTCTCTCTCCCTTTTCTGTGTAAAGACGGCCTTTTAGGCTTCTGAGTTGTGTCTCAAATAGAGAGACTCTACCCTTCAATTTATACTAGAGAGAGAGGCGAACGATTGCTCAGTTACCATAACTAAAACCCTAATCTATGCCTATTCCGTTGCCAACGGAATGGGTATTTCCATAATGAAATACTTGGCAGCTAAGGTTATTACAGTTTCCATATATATTCCGTTGGGAACGGAACTATTCAGTTGCCAACGGAATGGCACTGTTTTGTTTAATCAATTATCCAATAATTGATTATTTCGTTCACCAATTTATACATCATATGTATAATAGTTTTGAGGCATATTGATCCCATATAAATGGAGTTCATTGTGTGACCGTGTAGGTTCCATTTAACGCTGGCAACGATTTTCTAAAGATCGTAAGTCATGAGTAACCTCTAGACTGATGTCATGACAATCCATGTTAAATGAAATAATCAACGATCATAAACCTATCTGAATAGGCATTTGCTTATTCCTTTTGTTCTACGATATACGTCTTGGTCACAAGGCACGGTAATATGTCATCCTTGAGTTTGATCAAAGTATCTTTCCTGGTCGAGAATTAGACTGAGTAAATACAAAATGATACTAACAACACATGTTAATCCATTTTGAGCATGACCATGCATTTCCTTCAGTCCTAGTTCATCAGGGGGCCCAGAGATATCTCCCTCATGACGAGAAGAACAAATCCCATCTTGGTCACTCACATTCCTCGTCATGATTCAGTGCATACCTAACGATGACCCTAATGATCATCCCGTTACGGATGACGTAAGATTATATTAAAGTATGTAGTTCCTCAAACAGAAATCCATGGTGACTTCATGTCGTAGTTACAAGCACACTATTCATATGAGAATCACTAATGACATATACCATGCATATTCTCATAGTGTGGTCAGTCCAGTACGTGTTTTCTAACACGTACCTATATTCCAGACTTGACATCTCTATGTCCATGATCAACAGAACATGATCATCCAGCATGTGAATATAGTAGTGTGGATATGTAGCTTCTTACTTGAAGTATGTCTATCTCTATAAACATCCTACATATCACTTGGGACATTTTAGAATGTCATTTGTTGTATCACAGTTCTACTAGTAGAATCACGTTTCATCAGAGATTTCTCAAAAATCGCTCAACCTCTTTGTCTTCTTCTCCAAAAAGAGGCTTCTTTTGAGTTTAATGAGAAGTGCAAAGCGGCATTCGACCTTCTCAAGGAGAAATTATGTTCTGGCCCCCATCATTAAAGCTCCCGATTGGAATCTGCCTTTCGAGATCATGTGCGATGCGAGTGATAGGGCGTTGGAGCTGTTCTTGGGCAGCGGGATGGGCGAGAACCCCATGTTATCTCTTATGCCTCCAGGACCTTAGACGATGCTCAGTGCAACTATACAACTACAGAAAAAGAGCTGCTAGCCATTGTTTTTGCATTAGAGAAATTTAGGTCCTATCTCTTAGGGGTTAAGGTGATTATATACTCTGACCATGCCGCGTTGAGGCATCTTTTCAAGAAGAAGGAATCCAAACCGAGACTTCTTCGTTGGATATTGTTGCTTCAGGAGTTCGACTTGGAGATTAGAGATAAACGAGGATCAGAGAATCTAGTTGCAGATCACATTAGCCGCCTTCCTATGAGCATTGAGGAGGGTACCCCAATATCGGAGTTTTTCCCTGAGGAATATCTCTATGCCGTGCAAAGCTATACACCATGGTATGCTGATATAGTGAATTACTTGGTGGCTAAAGACCTACCAGAGGATCTTACACGTGCACGGCTGATAGAATCCGGTATGATTCCCGATTTTATATTTGGGATGAGCCTTACCTCTTTCGGATTTGCGCGGATCAGATTATTCGGAGATGTATACCCGATAATGAGGTTAGATCCGTTCTTGAGTTTTGTCACTCTCTAGAGTGTGGAGGACACTTTGGCGCCAAGCGGACAGCTCATAAGGTCCTTGAGTGTGGTTTCTTCTGGCCCACTCTACATAAGGATGCTTACTTCTTTGTGAAGTCATGTGAGCGATGCCAGAGAACGGGAGGACTAACCAAGAGAGACGAGATGCCGATGAAGTATATTCTTGCATGTGAGGTTTTTGAAGTGTGGGGTATCGACTTTATGGGACCTTTCCCTCCCTCATATGGCTTTGAGTATATCCTCCTAGCAGTCGATTATGTCTCCAAGTGGGTTGAGGCCAAGGCCACAAAACGGGCGATGCAAAAACGGTCGTGGATTTTGTCAAGGACCAGATCTTTAGTAGGTTTGGGGTCCCGAGAGTCATCATCAGTGATAGAGGAACCCATTTCTGCAACCGGAGTTTCGAGGCATTAATGAAGCAATACCATGTCACACATAAAAGCTCGACGACTTACCACCCTCAAACCAATGGCCAAGCGAGCTTTCGAATAGGGAGATCAAGGGCGTTTTGGAGAAAGTGGTGAACCCCACCAGGAAAGACTGGAGTCTTCGGCTAAATGACGCACTCGGGGCTTACGGGACTGCGTTCAAGTCCCCCGTAGGCATGTCCCCTTATCGGCTAGTCTATGGAAAGGCTTGCCATCTTCCGGTTGAACTCGAGCACAAAGCCTATTGGGCCATCAAGAAGTGCCATCTAGATTATCCAAACGATGCACTCAACCGGAAGTTGCAAATCCAAGAGTTAGAGGAGATCCGAAATGACGCGTATGAGAACTCCCGAATCTTCAAGGAGAAGACCAAGATGTATCATGACAGGAAGCTTGCCCACAAGGATTTCAAAGTGGGTGACAAGGTGTTGCTGTTTAACTCAAGACTCAAATTACACCCGGGCAAGTTACAAAGTAGGTGGATAGGGCCCTTTCTTGTGACCAAATTGTTCGATTATGGTGCAGCGAAATTCGGGTCTGGATTCGGGGAAAGTCTTCAAGGTCAACGGGCACCGGGCGAAGCGGTTTCATGAGAGTTTCGATGCGAGCTGGATTGACATTCACGAGCTTGGAGAGCCAGCATCCACTGCTTGAGGAGATGGAAACGTCGGGCCAACGACGTTAAAGAGAGGCGCTACTGGGAGGCAACCCTGCGAATAAAGGTTGTGTTTTTCTTTGTTTATTTTCTTTTTCTTGCATTGCATCACTACTTTGTGCTTAGCTTTACTCGGGGACGAGTAAAAGTTTAAGTGTGGGGTGGAGTTTTTATTGCATGTTAGGTAGTATAAAAAAAAAATAATAATAAAAAAAAAAATAATAAAATAAATAAAAAAATATAAAAAAAATAATAAAAACCCATTTTTAAGCCTCAAATTAAAAAAAAAAAAATGCCCAATTAAAAATCAAAAGGATTGAGAGAGAAGTGTAACTTGTATTGAATAATGTGGTGGAACTTGTTTGGACTCAAAAGGATCATATAGACCAGTTCAAGAAGAATTGAGGTCGTTGGTTTAGGGATCTTTTGTCACTGGTGAACTCGATTTGTTGTTTGAGTGCCAATAATTTAGAGATTTGCGCGAGAAATTATGTGAGGACTTACCATTGGACCGTGACCCGAAACTCAAGTTGTTTATAGTATAATATCCATAATAACCCACTATATCATCTCGTATATATATAAATAATATCCAAGTCTATTAGCTTCTAAAGTCACTTTGTTGCTTGGTTTTGGAGAAGGAGGGTTAGGCATTATATAAGAAGATTGGGGACGGGAAGTAGAGGTTAGTGTCGAAGTTGAGGGCTTATGTGTAGAAGATGAGCTTTGTGCACCGAGTGTATTCGTGAGGAGATGCATCTTAGAGACAAAGGCAAGTTAGGCCCCCGTAATCTAATAGATTTGAGTCACAATCTTAAAAAAAAAAAAAAAAAAAAAAAAAAAAAAAAAACAAAACAAAATAAATAAATAAATAAATAAAAAAAAGGAGATTGCATGACTCAAACTTGTTCCCCTTGTACATGGCCTAAACCTTAGTTTACCCGATTTGTGAGAAAGAGTGGATCCCAGTCATACATCTCAGGCCAGTAGTTAGGTTGATACATTTTGGGCCAGATGACTGAAGGTGCTAGGAGGTATGCACATTAGGAGGTTCATTATTCCAAGAAGATAGAGGTATAGGCGATATCTTTTCGGAGAGTAGAGGCATGAGTTTAGAAAACCAAGTGACAATTTGACTGAAAGTGGCGAAGTAGACAAACAAACCAATTACGTAGTATATACATATATGTATTATCCACAAAATTCCATCATATTCCACCAAACATAACTTGAGAATTCCCCTCACGACCAAGGTAGGAAATCATGATTCATTTGAGAATTGAGAGTTATTATGAGAGACACTCCATATATTCCATATTCATATTCCACTATACAAAAAAAGAGTGAGTGCGAGTTTCACCAAAGTGCATGGAATCCTACACAAGGGACCAAAGATCATTATTGGCTGGTATATAAGTGAAGAGCGAGTCAAAAATATGGGACCCATCTTACCAATGCAAGTTATAATGTTTGCTCGAGGACGATCAAATGTTTAAGTGTGGGGTGATTTGATAAGTCATTAATTATACACATTTTATACCCTATAAATATATGATATTGCACCATTATAAGTGTTAATATGCTATTTATATGGATAATAATCATAACTCGAATGTTGATACTACTAATGAGATGTTTATGTGATTTCAGGTGCAATTTAGATGGAGCATAACTTGGGGAAAAGAAGTTGGAGCACAAGAGAGAGATAATAATCAAGACTCGGACCTGCCGACACAGTTGCAGTATTTCGGCCATAACTCACAATCTGGGCCTTCTCTAGATTCATACTATATACCGTTGGAAAGAAGAGAACAAAGCCCACAATTCATTCCTTATCACCAGAGCCCAATTCTGAAGTCTACATGACCCAAATTGACCATCTTCTGGACAAATCTTTCATGCACTTTGCATGCACTCTTCATGCCTTTGCCATGCTTCCTTCACACTCTTTGCATGGAGCTTCATTCATCCCTCATGATCACCTTTTGAGAGGGTTATATAACCAGGTGCAAGGCATCCACTCTAATCACTTTTGAACTTCATCATTCTCTCTCTTGGCGTTGGGTAAGTCAAGCAAGCTTCACTCTTCCATCCGCGCTTCATTAATGGGTTCTATCATTATTTTATTTTCTTTATTTTTTATGTATTTCGAGTAAGCCCTTCGAGGCATAGTTAGTGTTTATGTTTTTGTGTTGTAACTTTTGAGACCATTAATAATGGATTTCATTTGAACGGTTATTATTCTGTTTTCACTTACTTATTATCCTTCATGCTCAATGAATTGTTTTAAGTTTATTTCGGTCAATTCTATGTTCAATAGTAATTAACAAGGGCCACAAAATTCCTATGGTTGCTTTGCTCAATAGCCTCCATTAGAATTTGAATAATAGCCAAGTGCAAATAACTCACAACGATCTAAACAGTTCTGAACAAGCTCATTGTTTAGGAGGTTTTGATTTGTTTAAATAACCAAGGATTTCTATTTAATTGGTTATGATATTCAAGTAGGTTAGTATTTTTATTTACGAGCTCATCTAAACTAAAACCCTATCTTTTTGTTTGAGTTATTTATCGGTTAGAGCTCATCTTACTGCACTTAAGAGATTAATTCCAAATTCATTATTATAGTCAAGGATAAAGTTACACACAAATTCACTACACAAAACTATGCCTCATTTCACAAAACCACCACATCTCTTGATTTTTACTCTAAGTTTCCTCTTTACTTGTTACTTTCATTTTGTTGCAATCAACCAATCAACAACCCCCCCAATTGTGTGTCTTGTTTTAGGTCTTGTGTTTGGTTTTGTTTACGGTCTTGGTTTCTCTTTATTTTAGTTTTCTATTTTTGTTGAGTCCATTTTCATTAGAGAAGTAATCTTTTTACCTGGTTTAGTCTAAATAGCTCTCTGTGGTTCGACCCCTACTTCCACTGTCTACTTTATTGTAGTTAAGTCTAGGGTTACAAATTTATTTTGGTAAGTGTAAAACGACTGTAAAAAAACTTCTTATCAGACCTGAAATATCAATTTGGATGAATATAGACCTCTAATCTGAGTGACTTTTGACCAGAATATGACGTTGACCATAAGTCAACTGACCCGCGATCCGAACCCGAATGACCCGAAACCCGAAATGACCCGAACCCGAATGACCCGAAACCCGAACGACCCGCGACCCGAACGACCCGCGACCCGAACGACCCGCGACTCGAACGACCCGTGACCCGAATTGACCCGAAACCCGAATTGACCTGAACCCGAATTGACCCGACCCGAACCCAACCCGACCCGCCCGTTTGCCACCTCTACCTACAGTAATTACTTGTGTCTTATAAATGAGTTTATAGGTGACTAATATATATTTACATATATTATATCGACCACGAATGACACTTCGGGTTCTTGTTATCAGAATACGTGATTCTGACAGTAGAACTTTGAACCAATGAATGACATTCTAGACAGTCCTTGGTGATATGTAGAATGTTTATAGAGATAAACATATTTTAGGTAAGAAGCTACATATCCACAGTAGTGTATTCACAGATTGGATGAGCATGTTCTGCTAATCACGGACATAGGGATGTCAAATCTGGAATACAGGTACGTGTTAGAGAACACGTAATGGACTGACCACACTATGAGAATATGCATGGTATGTGTCATTAGTTATTCTCATATGAATAGTGTGCTTGTTCATATGACCTGAGGTCACCATGGATTCCTGTATGTGGAACTACATACTTTAATATGATCCTACGTATTTTATAATGGGATGATCATTAGGGTCATCATTAGGTATGCACTGAATCATGATGAGGAATGTGAGTGACCAAGATAGGATTTGTTCCTCTCGTCAAGAAGGAGATATTTCTGGCCTCCTGATATACTAGGACTGAAGGAAATGTATGGCCGTGCTCAAAATGGATGAACATGTGTTGTTACTATCATTATATATTTACGCAGTCTAATTCTCGATCGAGAAAGAGACTTTGATCAAACTCAAGGATGCCAAACTTCCATGCCTTGTAATCAGGACATATATTGTAGAACAAAAGGAATAAGCAGATGTCTATTCGAATAGGTTTATGATCACTAATCATTTCAGTTAACATGGGTAGTCATGACACTAGTCTAGAGGTTACTCACGACTTATGATCTTTAGAAGATCGTTGCCAGCGTTAAATTGAACCTACACGGTCACACATAGAACAACGTCTAGTCGGGAAGGAAATGCTCTCAAATTGTTATATATATGGTGTGTAAACAAGTGAAGAAATAATCGATCATTGGATGATTTATATGAATGATTGTGCAAAAATCAGCATAGTTCCATTGGCAACATAAGAGTTCCCTTGGCGACGGAAGTTTCGTTGGCAAGAGAACTCAGCCAATTCCTTGGCAGCCATGGTTTCTGATTAGGAAACCCTATTCCGTTGGGAAGGGAATAGGTCCGTTGGGAACGGAATAAGCGCTGAAATTAGGATTTTAGTTATGGTAAGTGAGCAATTATTCGCCTCCCTCTCTAGTATAAATAGAGGGCATCCCCCCTCTATTAGTCACATTATAGAGCCTCCAGGCTACCGTAATACATAGAGAAAGAGAGAGAGCCTCCTGAAAGTATTTCCGGACTCATCTAGCCGCGTCCGGTTATTCCAATGATTCGAAGTTTGACATGGATACGAATAGGGGTCTTCTGCTTTGAAGACTAACGCGATCAGTTTCTTTTCCCTAGGAGAAACAAGGAGTTTGTTCGCGTCGAGCTTTAGGAGGACAAAGGAGAAGGAAGCGAGACGTAGTAGTTTCAAAATCTGTTTTGGAAGCATAACTAGAACAAGAAGAAAAGGAATTTTTCAGCGAGATTCCGTTCCCAATGGAATAGTTCCATTGAGAATGGAATAACACTGAAATTTTCCAGTTTTTCAACGCTGATTCTATTCATAATGGAATGGTTCCGTTCCGAACGGAATAAGGCTGAATTTTGTAAAAACCCTAATTTTTGTTATACAAGGAATTTAATATGTAAATATTGTATGAGACTTATAATATTATTTAATATCTATGGCAACCTGTGAGTTGTCTAAAGTTGTAATTTATGGAAATCACTGAGTTTTCCAAAGTTGTACTTTACTTTTCTAGTAATAGGATAATTGTTAGGATAGATACTATATGAAGACTGCAAGACAAAGATATTGATGCAATCTTCAGAAGATTGCAATAGGATAATTGTTAGGATAGATATTATACGATGACTACAAGACAAAATTCTTCAGAATATTAACTAATGAAGTGTCTTCTATGTCACTATAACCCTCGGTACTCGAACAGTTTTCCACATGGGTAATGCCGAAGCTAGGCATGTGAGGGATTGTCTTTGGAAAGGGGCATGCGGGAAGTAGTGACTAGAACAGATCATGCCTAAGCTAAGTGTGCTGGAAACTGCTTTGCCGATACTCATACATGGTTAAACTTAAATGAGCAAGCAAGTCGGTCTTGGGCTCAGGGCACAAGATGGGATAATACACCGAGTATAAGATACTCATTCCATAAAAGGCAGGAGTTGCATATGATGCAATTGGAAAGTGTTTCTACCTAAATAGTAGAGCATTAAGGGTTATGCCGAAGCGCACTTATTGCTCAATGAAATATGGATCTTGACTCACTATGAAACCTCATTTAATTGAAATTTCAAAATCAATACTACTGAAGGTGCTTGATTTGAAGAAAATTGTAGGAGTATAATATATGAACCAAAATTAGAATAATTCTAATTTTAAATATAAACTTTATATTGCATATTAAACTTGTAGAATGAGTTCCAAATTTACGGACTTGCGATCTATCCTTGAGAAGGATAAGCTTGATGGCACAAACTTCCCTGAATGATTAAGGACTCTGCAAGAGTGAAGGAAAGTTGTACATCCTTGAGACACCCATCCCAAATCCACCCCCAATGACCGCTTCTATAGTTGTTCGAGACCCTTATCAGAAGTGTATTGATGATTCTGATGAAGTTGCCTGGATGATGTTAGTAGCAATGAAACCTAAGCTTCGGAACAAGATAGGTTTTATGGATGCCAATGATATGATCAAGGTGCTTAAGGAAATATTCCGAAAGCTGGCTAGTGTTCAACGCTACAAAGTCAGCAAGTTATCCATCAAGAGCAAGATGGCTCAGGTCTCCTTTGTGGATACTCATATGTTCAAGATGGGAAGCCACATTTATTACTCAGAAAGACTTGGTTTGCATATTCCAAGGGAATTCGCGGTTGATATGATTCTTGGATCGCTTCCTCCGAGCTTTGATTTTTTTTATTACTGAATATCATAAGCGTTGGATGGAGATGACGATCATGGAATTGCATAATATGCTTAAAAAGGCGTAGAAGGATATAGAGGCAAAATTTATCATTGATGCCCTAAGGATTTAAAGGGAAAGGGTGTTGATGAGACAGGCCCGATGGGAGAGCTGGATCAAGAGTGAAGGCAAAGTATTGCCTAAATCAGAGGAATCTGAGGAACTAGAGAGGACAAGAATGACAAGAATGGATAATTGTCACATAGTTGATGGATTGGTTTATGACTTGTTGAGACTCATACCTATAAAGAAACAACAAGCATGCCCGCTAGAAATGGGGATATCAATATTTCATCTTAGAGTGTTTCTAGTAAAAGGTTTACTTATTGTAACACAAAATGTTTGAAATGTTCAAAGCATTTAAGAATGAAATTCGATATCAACTTGACAAGATAATAAGAGCACTTCGATTGGATTGAAGTGGCAAGTATTGGCAAGTATTTGAGTCAACAGCTTGACGATCATCATAGAGATTGTGAGAAGTGTTTCACAATTAACACTATATGGAACATCTCACAATGTGTTCATAAAGAAGATGATGAAACTTATTGGATAAGATTCAATCTATGATAAGTCAAGCAAATCCTCCGAAATCTTTATAGATTTATAATCATGAACATAATAAACTCTAAATATCATGAGGTTGAAAAGGACACATATGTGGTATGGGTTGGGATGGTCCCAAGTTGTGTTTAAATGTTAAGGTACGACTCGTGTCAAAAGGTTTGACTGTGTCAACACAACAATCCTATAAATGTTTGTCGAATATTACCTAGATATTGTTTTACATCCATTATGAGTTCAAAGTGTTTGCAACTCATAATTCAGTCTTCTTTAAAAGAGACCTCATCTCATAAATAAGCAGTGGGAGTGTAATACATCTCGAAAGGTTCGAGGTCCACATACTAGCGATGAACTTTTATTGAGGCTATCAAATAATTAACAAGGCTATAATTAAAACATCAGGTCATCCTCACATCCTGATAGACATTGAGCTGAGAGATATGATCTCTCGTATCTAATAATATGTGCTCATAGAGTATGAGTTGACATTATATCCAGAAGACTCTGAAGAAATAACATTCTCAAAATGGTTGGACCATGAGAACTGAGATGCAACAAATGTACATGCAATCAGGTTAGGAACTTGATTGGAGTATCCAATAGCTTGATGACCATTGCATAAAGTACATGGTTAACCTATAAATAGCAAAGAAAGTTGCTATAGTATGGGCTATAGTAAAAGACTTTCTCACTTGTTGCTATTACGAATTCTAAGTTTCATAGCACAATGTGATTATGAATGATGGAATAAGGATATAAAACTCACATTCCTTTACAGGAACTTTAATGTGGACATATCTTCGATATATGGCAAGAGTTTTATGATCCTAAAAATTCTGGAAAGGTCACGGGCTTTGAATCCATGAATGGATTAAAGCAAGCATCTGATGATGAATCTATTTGACAAAGTAAATTGAAGAATTTGACTTTATCAAAATAGATGCGACCACCTTGATTTCAAAAAATTCAGTGGGAGTATGACAGTCTTCCTATATTACGACAACGAACTTAAACCGTCCTAATAGTTGGGAGTTAAAGTCTATTTTGACTTGTGGTTGTAAGATAAAGTACATTGGTAAATTATTGAAAGAATTTAATACGCAAGAAATGTTCTTGCTTATGGTGTTCATATGAATGATGAAAGACAAACAAATGAGATTCTATACTTTCAGCCATATATGCAAGACAGAGTTCTTTCTTATAGCATTCAAATGAACAATGAAAGGATATATAAATTAGATTCTATACCTTCGACCATATATTGAATATTCAATAGGCATGAAAGAATTCTTGCTTATGGCGTTAATATGAATGATGAAAGACGTATGAATTGGATTCTATACTTTTAACAATATATTGAAGGAGTTTAATATGCAAGAAAGAATTATTGCTTGTGACATTCATAAGATGAAGACATACGAATTGGATTCTATGCTTATCGTTCATTTATTGAAAGAATTCAATATATAAGAGTTCTTGATAATAGATAAGAATCTTCAGGCCATACAATGTACCGAATAAAGTTTGTGCACTATGATTGTAGCATAAGAGAGAAGATCATAATCATTGGGTGAATATAGTAAATGTTCCTAAGCCCTTATGAAGAACTAAGGAATTATCCTGATCCATGAGGAACTAGGTAGTGGTAAGAGATTACACTAATAATAGCTTCCTAACATGGATCACTATCGCAATTCGGTTATTTCAAATACAGTAATTTAAAAATTGTTCCAAACAAGATACTGTAACTGAAACAAAATCATATTGCTGCTTTAGAAGCGGACAATAGGTATGCTTAAATCAAAACTTGATCTTAGAACTAGGAGTAGTCCCGAGTGCTCTTAAAACCTGACGATCTATGTTGTGAATAAAAAATCACTCAAAATAGAGCAACAAGGATAGAAGTACCTATTTGAGAAGTTCTCGACTAATGATAGGGATTAATAGTAGACATTATAAGTTCGCAATGTAAATTTCTATAACCTAATAGCCATATATTTCCCGCTAGTAAAACATGAAGGTCATGTTGCCTAATGAGAATTGGATGCTTAAGATTGGCCTAGTGCAAGTGGGAGACTGAACGAAGTAAGCCCTATGCAAAAGTTTTAGACTAGAGATTACATTACGAAAAACACATTTATTCAGTTCATATATAAATGAGTGGTGACTAATATATATTTACATATATTAGATCGACCATGAATGACACTTTGAGTTCACGTCATCAGAATATGTGATTCTGATAGTAGAACTTTGAACCAACAAATGACATTTTAAACCGTCCCTGGTGATATGTAGGATGTTTATAATGATAAACATACTTCAGGTAAGAAGCTACATATCCACTCTAGTATATCCACAGATTGGATGATCATGTTCTGCTAATCATGGACATAGGGATGTCATGTCTGGAATATAGGTACATATTAGAGAACATGTACTGGCCTGACCACAATGTGAGAATATGCATGGTATATGTCATTGTTGATTCTCATATGAATAGTGTCCTTGTTCCTATGACTTGAGGTCACCATCGATTCATGTATGTGGAACTGTATACTTTAATATGATCCTACGTCATCCGTAACAGGATGATCATTAGGGTCATCATTAGGTATGCACTGAATCATGATAAGGAATGTGAGTGACCAAGATAGGATTTTTTCCTCTTGTCAAGAGAGAGATATCTCTGGGGCCTCCGATGAACTAGGACTGAAGGAAATGCATGGCCATGCTCAAAATGGATTAACTTATGTTGTTAATATCATTTTATATTTATTCAGTCTAATTCTCGATCAGGAAAGCGAATTTGATCAAACTCAAGGATGACAAACTTCCATGCAAGACATATATCGTAGAACAAAAGGAATAAGCAGATGTCTATTCAGATAGGTTTATGATCGCTGTGAAGGATTTATGCCCTAGGCCAAAGTGTTGGACTAGAGATTAGATTATGAGAAACACGTTTATTCACTTCATATATGAATGAGTGTATGGGTGACTAATATATTTACATATATTAGATCGACCATGAATGACACTTCGGTTTCACATCATCAGAATACGTAATTTTCATAGTAGAACTGTGAACCAACGAAAGATATTCTATACCGTCCCTTGTGATATGTAGGATGTTTATAGATATAAGCATAATTCAGGTAAAGAAGCTACATATCCACACTAGTATATTCGCAGATTGGATAATCATGTTCTACTGATCATGGACATAGATATGTCAACTCTGGAATATAGGCATGTGTTAGAGAACACATACTAGACTGACTAAACTATGAGAATATGCATGGTATATGTCATTAGTTATTCTCAAATGAATAGTGTGCTTGTTCCTACGACCTGAGGTCACCATGAATTCCTGTATGTGGAACTGTATACTTTAATATGATCCTACATCTTCCGTAATGGGATGATCATTAGGGTCATCATGACGAGAAAGTGAGTGACCAAGATGGGATTTGTTTCTCTCGTCAAGAGTGAGATATCTCTGGGCCCCCTGATGAACTAGGACTGAAGGAAATGCATGGCCATACTTAAAATGAATTAACATGTGTTGTTAATATCATTTTATATTTCTTTAGTCTAATTCTCGATTAGGAAAGACACATTGATCAAACTCAAGGATGACATACATTCATGCCATGTGATCAAGACATATATCATAGAACAAAAGGAATAAGAAAATGTCTATTCATATAGGTTTATGATCGCTGATCATTTCATTTAACATGGGTAGTCATGACATCAGTCTAGAGGTTACTCATGACTTACAATCTTTAGAAGATCATTGCTAGTGTTAAATGGAACCTACACGATCACACAATGAACTCCATTCATACAGGGTGAAAATACCTTAAAACAGTTGTACATGAGATGAATAAATTGGTGAATGAAATAATCAATCATTAGATGATTGATTGTGCAAAATAGCACACTTTTGTTCGGAACGGAAGGCTTCCGTTTGGAATGGAAGGTGCCAGTTTCTTGGCAGCATGGTTTTAACAGTTTTGGAAACTATATTCCGTTCTGAACGGAAGGATTCCGTTCTAAATGGAATATGCACAGAAAATTAGGTTTTCAGTTATGGTAACTGAGCAATCGTTTGGCTTCCTCTCTAGTATAAATCGAGAGGAAGCCCTTCTCTAGTACACACACAATTCTCAAGCCTTAGCGACCATAGTGATATAGAAATAGAGAGAGAGAGTTTTGTGAGATAATTTCGGAAAGTATTTTCGGACTTGTCTAGCCGAGTTCGGTCATTCCATGTGTCTAAAATTCACGTGGATACGAGTAGAGATCTCCTATTTTGGAGATTAGCGAGCAATCAAGTTCTTTTTCCCTAGGAAGAGCAAGAAAATTTGGAGAGTCGAGTTTCAGAAGCCAGGAAGGAGAAGGAAGCAAGATGGAAGTTCGTTCAGACCTAAATCTGCTTCTCTCTCCCGGATCAAGAAGATCCGAGTTATAATTTTTAATAGCATATTCTTGTACTTTTATTTCCTCAACGATGATCCTAGGGAGGGTTGAACCTAGAAGTTCCGCTGCGCATGTAGCATACATGGCTACGGTTTCACCATCACTCGCATCAGAGCGTTCGTTAAGGACATAATTGTCGATTACATATTTAAAATTTAGTAAATTCTTGTATAATAAATTTTAGGATTTTGAAAAATATTATTTCAAAACATCACGGTAATAGTTTCTTGGAATATAATATTGGATATTATGATTTCCTAAAGTTTCAAGAAATAATTTTTCGAAACCTGTTTTGGAAACATAACTAAAATAAAAGGAAACATAATTTTAGCGCATGTTCCGTTAAGAATGGAATAGGATATTTTTCTGTCCGAGATTTTCAGCGCTGGTTACGTTCAGAATGGAACTGTTCCATTCCGAACGAAATATGGCTGATTTGGCAAGAAACTGTAATTTTTGTTATACATGAAATTTGAATATATAAATATGGTATGAGACTTAGATCTATGATTGTTCTATGATGTAATCTTGTGTGTGATTGCTTGTAATTTTATTTATTATCTATATTGGCAACCAGTGAGTTGTCCAAAGTTATAATTATGGAAAGTGTGAGTTGTCCAAAGTTGTAAATTACATTTTCTAGCAATAGGATAGTTGTTAGGAATGATATTATATCAAGACTAGGAGGAAAAGATCTTGGCGCAATCTTCAGAAGGTGGCATTGGATCTACGCATACACAACGAAGGGTTCAATGAAGATTACAGCTGCAATCTAGAGATAGATCAAGGAATCGGAACCTCATGATCGCTCGTGAGGAATAGACTCATACTATATATATCTTATTTCTGTGATGTTCATATTTATAAATCTAAAAACAAAACCCTTCAGAATATTAAGTAATGAAGTGTCTCCCATGTCACTATAACCCTCAGTACTCAGGCAGTTTTTCACATGGGTCATGCCGGAGCTGGGCGTGTGGGGAATTGTCTTTGGAAAGGGGCACGCGGGAAGTAGTAACTAGCACAAGTCATGCCTGAGCTGAGTGTGCTGGAAACTGCTTTACCGATAATCATACATGGTTAAACTTAAATGAGCAAGCAAGTCGGACTTGGGCTCAGGGCACAAGATGAGATAATACACCACGTATAAGATACTCATGCCATAAATGGAAAGAGTTGCATATGATGCAATTGGAAAGTGTTCTTACCTAAACAATTGAGCATTAAGGGTTGTGTCGGAGCGCACGTACTGCTCAATGAAATACGGATCTTGATTCACTATAAAACCTCATTTAATTAAAGTTTCCGAATCAATACTACTGAAGGTGTTTGATTTGAAGAAAATAGTGGGATATAATATAGTAAACAAAATTAGAATAATTCTAATTTTATATATAAACTTTACATTGCATATTAAACTTGTAGAATTAGTTTTAAATTTACGGACTTGCGATCTATCCTTAAGAAGGATAAGCTCGATGGCACAAACTTTCCTGAATGATTTAAGAATTTGAGAATTGTTCTCAAGAGTGAGGGAAACTTGTACGTCCTTGAGACACCCATCGTAAATCCACCATCTTCGACGCTTCTAAAGTCGATAAAGACATTTATCAGAAGTGTATTGATGATTCTGATGAAGTAGCCTGGATGATGCTAGCAGGAATTTAATCTAAGTTTCGGAAGTTGATAGGTTTTATGGATCCCTATGATAAGATTAGGGTGCTTAAGGAAATGTTCCGAAAGGTGGCTAGTATTCAACGCTACAAGGTCACCAAGTTATTAATCAAGAGCAAGATGGTTCAGGGCTCCTCTGTGGATACTCATGTGTTCAAAATGAGAAGTCACATTGGTTACTTAGAGAGACTTCGTTTTCCTATCCCAAGGGAATTTACGGTTGATCAAATTCTTGGATCACTTTCTCCGAGCTTTGATTTGTTCATTATTGAATATCATAAGCGTCAAATGGAGACGACGATCACGGAATTGCATAATATGCTTAAACGAGCAGAGAAGGACATAGAGGCAAAAGTTGTCATTGATGCCCTCAGGATTGAGAAGGGAAGAGAGCGGAGAAGAAAAGCCACATGGGAGAGCTGGATCAAGAGTGAAGGCAAAGAGTTGTCTAAACCAGAGGAATCCGAAGAAGTTATTGCATGTTCTTGTAGGATTAGTGCCCTAGGCCAAATGTATTTGGGATTGGAAATAGATTATGTATTAAGACATTATTATTTATTCAATAAAGGTTCTTTCTTAGATATAGGTGTGTATGGGTTGTGAATGTATATTTCTTATATCAACCAAGAATGACACTTCGGGTTCACGTCATCAAGAATACGTGATTCTGACAGTAGAACTGTGAACCAACGAATAACATTCTAAACGGTCCCTAGTGATATGTAGGATGTTTATAGAGATAGACATACTTCAGGTAAGAAGCTACATATCCACACTAGTATATTCGCCGACTGGATGATCATGTTCTGCTGATCATGGACATAGAGATGTCAAGTCTGGAATATAGGTACGTGTTAGAGAACACATACTGGACTGACCACACTAAGAGAATATGCATGGTATATGTCATTACTGATTCTCATGTGAATAGTGTGCTTGTTCCTACGACCTGAGGTCACCATGGATTCCTGTATGAGAAACTGGATACTTTAATATGATCTTACGTCATCCGTAATGGAATGATCATTAGGGTCATCGTTAGGTATGCACGGAATCAGGACGAGGAATGTGAGTGATCAAGATGGGATTTTTTCCTCTCGTCATGAGGGAGATATCTCCGGGCCTCATGATGAACTAAGACTGAAGGAAATGCATGGCTATGCTCCAAATGGATTAACATGTGCTGTTAATATCATTTTGTATTTACTCAGTCTAATTCTCGATCAGGAAAGAGACTTTGATCAAACTCAAGGATGACATATTACCGTGCCTTGTGATCAACACCGTAGACCAAAAGGAATAAGCAAATGTCTATTCAGATAGGTTTATGATCGCTGATCATTTCATTTAACATGGGTAGTCATGACATCAGTCTAGAGGTTACTCATGACTTACGATCTTTAGAAGATCGTTGCCAGCGTTAAATGAAACCTACACGGTCACACAATGAACTCCATTCATATGGGATGAATATGCCTCAAAACAGTTATACATATGATGTATAAATTGGTTAACGAAATAATCAATTATTGGATAATTGATTGAACAAAACAGTTCCATTCCATTGGCAACGGAATAGTTCCGTTCCCAACGGAATATATATGGAAACTGTAATAACCTTAGCTGCCAAGTATTTCATTATGGAAATACCTATTCCGTTGGCAACGGAATAGGCGCAGATTAGGGTTTTAGTTATGGTAACTGAGCAATCGTTCGCCTCTCTCTCTAATATAAATAGATGGGCAGGGTCTCTCTATTCGACACCCAACTCAGAAGCCTAAGAGGCCGTCTTTACACAAAAAAGAGAGAGAGAGTTTTGAGAGATATTCGGAAAGTATTTCCGGACTTGTCTAGCCAAGTCTGGTTATTCCGTTCGAGTGAAGTTCGCGTGGATACGAGTAGAGGTTCTCTACCTTGAGAACTTGCAAGCGATCTATCTTCATCCCTAGGAGAAGAAGCTATCTCTCGAGCCGAGCTTCAAGAAGAGTTTCGCGAGCCGAGCTTCAAAAAGGAGTTCTTCGAGCCGAGCAATAGGAAGGAGCTTGACGAGCCGAGCTTCAGAAAGGAGACGGTTGCGAGTCGAAAAGTTCAAACCTACATCCGTTCCTTGTCTCGCGGATCAGGAAGATCCGAGGTATAAATTTTAATGGCTAATCTCGTACTTTTATTCCCTTAACGTAGATCCTAGGGCGGGTTAAATCCATAGGTTCCGCTGCGCATGTAACGTACATGGCTATGGATTTCTATGCATGATCACTGAAGAGGAGGATATAAGATATATCAAGACGAAGAATCAATGGCTGCCATTTCAGGTATTTTTTTTCCTAAATCTCTACTTGGATATTGGTTACCTACTGTAATTCTGACATTTTCCACTTCATCAATATGCACATATAATAGCATTTGAAAATGCCACTAAATGCATATTTTAATGCTACCATAGTATTTGGCAGCATTTGCTTCATAAGCTATCAAGGTAGCACTCGCTAAAAGTGACGGCGGCATTTTTTGAAATACTAATAATAAGAATACTAAAAAGCATTTGAAAATCCCGCAAAACAAAATTAAAAATAGATGCATTATGAAAAGTCATATATAGTACGATATACGACATTTAAAAATCCATCCGAATTCAAAAAATATCCAAAATCTTGTACATTTGGCATCATTTGGAAACCTCTTAGCATGTTTAAAGGTGACATTTGAAAGTGCATGGAATTATAGAAATGGAAGTATTTCACAAAGCATGTCAAGTGCAAATGGTGGCACTCTGAAAAAAATATATAAATTGCGGCATTTTGAGAAGAATATAATGAACGAAATGGTTTAAAGATTTAAACCATAACATATCAAAAAAAAAAAAGATGACACTAGAAAATTCTAATAATAACTGTTATAATCATGTCTTACAAAGAAATATAGTTTATAGTTGCGAAAGCTAAATGTACCAACATGATATATGCGAACATAAATCAATTAAACCAAATACTCATACCAAAATAACATCAATAATCTTACCAAATACTAAATTTTCAAACCAACAAAATGTCATCATTTCATCAACCCCCAACTCTTTGCATGTAGTTCAAGTCCTTTTTTCATCTACATTAGAGTTTAAAAATATATCATATTGACTTCATTTATTTCTCCATAAGATCCAAATACTCTAATCAAATATCATGAATATAATGAAGTATATTAACTCTTCCTAACTCTAGCAAAGATTTGCATTCTCTAATGCCACATTCAGTAATTTGTTAAGAAGCTTCGCATGTCGAACGATTGGATTGTTCCCCATACTTCTAATTTGAAGGTTTTAAATAGATATAACACTGAGACGAGGCATATATAAAACTGAGATTTCAAACAAAATACACAACAAAAATAATTCACTCCAAATGTCATATCTCAAACAAAAAAATCTGTAAAAACAAGAAAAAAAGAAAGTTGGTGTTGCACATTTTTTCTTTTAGATTTGTAGTGCATATATTATATAGTGGTATATAGTGAAAATAATATTTACATATATTATCCGCTATAAAAATATATCTACTCTATACGCAATTCACTACATGAAAATCCTAAACACAACACACCACTAAACGCCATTTTCAACCTTGATATTCATATATATTATATTGACCATGAATATGTGAGTTAACATCATCAGAATACGTGATTCTGATATTCATATATATTATACTTCGAGTTAACATCATCAGAATACGTGATTCTGATAGTAAAACTGTGAACTAATGAATGACATTCTAAACCGTCCCTAGTGATATGTAGGATGTTTATAGAGATAAACATACTTCAGGTGAGAAGCTACATATCCACACTAGTATATTCGTAGATTGGATTATCATGTTCTGCTAATCATATACATAAGATTGTCAAGTCTGAAATATAGGTACGTGTTAGAGAACACATACTGGACCGACCACACTATAAGAATATGCATGATATATGTCATTAGTGATTCTCAAATGAATAGTGTGCTTATTCCTACGACCTGAGGTCACCATGGATTCCTATATGTGGAACTGCATACTCTAATATGATCCTACTGTTGGTAAATCCATAGCCATATACGTTACATGCGCAGCGAAACCTATGGATTTAACCCGTCCTAGGATCTACGTTAAGGGAATAAAAGTACGAGATTAGCTATTAAAATTTATGCCTCGGATCTTCCTGATCCGCGAGACGAAGAACGGATGTAGGTATGAACTTTTCTTGACTTGCAACCTTCTTCTTCCTGAAGCTTGATAAGAAGTATTTTTGCAGTCGTTATACACTTACCAAAAGAAATTTGTAACCCTAGACTTAACTACAATAAAGTAGACAGTGGAAGTAGGGGTCGAACCACAGAGAGCTATTTAGACTAAACCAGGTGAAAAGATTACTTCTCTAATGAAAATGGACTCAACAAAAATAGAAAACTAAAATAAAGAGAAACCAAGACCGTAAATAAAACCAAACACAAGACCTAAAACAAGACACACAATTGGGGGGGTTGTTGATTGGTTGATTGCAACAAAATGAAAGTAACAAGTAAAGAGGAAACTTAGAGTAAAAATCAAGAGATGTGGTGGTTTTGTGAAATGAGGCATAGTTTTGTGTAGTGAATTTGTGTGTAACTTTATCCTTGACTATAATAATGAATTTGGAATTAATCTCTTAAGTGCAGTAAGATGAGCTCTAACCAATAAATAACTCAAACAAAAAGATAGGGTTTTAGTTTAGATGAGCTCATAAATAAAAACACTAACCTACTTGAATATCATAACCAATTCAATAGAAATCATTGGTTATTTAAACAAATCAAAACCTCCTAAACAATGAGCTTGTTTAGAACTGTTTAGATCATTGTGAGTTATTTGCACTTGGCTATTATTCAAATTCTAATGGAGGCTATTGAGCAAAGCAACCATAGGAATTTTGTGGCCCTTGTTAATTACTATTGAACATAGAATTGACCGAAATAAACTTAAAACAATTCATTGAACATGAAAGATAATAAGTAAATAAAAACAGAATATAACCGTTCAAATGAAATTCATTATTAATGGTCTCAAAAGTTACAACACAAAAACATAAACACTAATTATGCCTCGAAGGGCTTACTCAAAATACATGGAAAATAAAGAAAATAAAATAATGATAGAACCCATTAATGAAGCGTGGATGGAAGGGTGAAGCTTGCTTGACTTGCCCAACTCCAAGAGAGAGAATTATGAAGTTTAAAAGGTGATTAGAATAGATGCCTTGCACCTGGTTATATAACCCTCTCAAAAGGTCATCATGAGGGATGAATGAAGATCCATGCAAAGAGTGTGAAGGAAGCATGGCAAAGGCATGAAGAGTGCATGCAAAGTGCATGAAAGATCTGTCCAGAAGATGGTCAATTTGGGTCATGTAGACTTCGGAATTGGGCTCTGGTGATAAAGAATGAATTGTGGGCTTTGTTCTCTTCTTTCCAACGGTATATAGTATGCATCTAGAGGAGGCCCAGATTGTGAGTTATGGCCGAAATACTGCGACTGTGTCGGCAGGTCCGAGTCTTGATTATTATCTCTCTCTTGTGCTCCAACTTCTTTTCCCCAAGTTATGCTCCATCTAAATTGCACCTCGAAATCACATAAACATCTCATTAGTAGTATCAACATTCGAGTTATGATTATTATCCATATAAATAGAATATTAACACTTATAATGGTGCAATATCATATATTTATAGGGTATAAAATGTGTATAATTAATGACTTATCAAATCACCCCACACTTAAACATTTGATCGTCCTCGAGCAAACATTGTAACTTGCATTGGTAAGATGGGTCCCATATTTTTGACTCGCTCTTCACTTATATACCAGCCAATAATGATCTTTGGTCCCTTGTGTAGGATTCCATGCACTTTGGTGAAACTCGCACTCACTCTCTTTTTGTATAGTGGAATATGAATATGGAATATATGGAGTGTCTCTCATACTAACTCTCAATTCTCAAATGAATCATGATTTCCTACCTTGGTCGTGAGGGAAATTCTCAAGTTATGTTTGGTGGAATATGATGGACTTTTGTGGATAATACATATAGGTATATACTACATAATTGGTTTGTTTGTCTACTTCGCCACTTTCAAGTCAAATTGTCACTTGGTTTTCTAAACTCATGCCTCTACTCTCCGAAAAGATATCGCCTATACCTCTATCTTCTTGGAATAATGAACCTCCTAATGTGCATACCTCCTAGCACCTTCAGTCATCCGGCCCAAAATGTGTCAACCTAACTGCCGGCCCGAGATGTATGACTCGGGATCCACTCTTTCTCACAAATCGGGTAAACTAAGGTTTAGGCCATGTACAAGGGGAACAAGTTTGAGTCATGCAATCTCCCTTTTTTTTTTTATTTATTTATTTATTTTGTTTTGTTTGTTTTTTTTTTTTTTTTTTTTTTTTTTTTTTTTTAGGATTGTGACTCAAATCTATTAGATTATAGGGGCCTAACTTGCCTTTGTCTCTAAGATGCATCTCCTCACGAATACACTCGGTGCACAAAGCTCATCTTCTACACATAAGCCCTCAACTTCTGATACTAACCTCTACTTCCCGTCCCCAATCTTCTTATATAATGCCTAACCCTCCTTCTCCAAAACCAAGCAACAAAGTGACTTTAGAAGCTAATAGACTTGGATATTATTTATATATATACGAGATGATATAGTGGGTTATTATGGATATTATACTATAAACAACTTGAGTTCCGGGTCACGGTCCAATGGTAAGTCCTCACATAATTTCTCGCGCAAATCTCTAAATTATTGGCACTCAAACAACAAATCGAGTTCACCAGTGACAAAAGATCCCTAAACCAACGACCTCAATTCTTCTTGAACTGGTCTATATGATCCTTTTGAATCTACACAAGTTCCACCACATTATTCAATACAAGTTACGCTCTCTCTCAATCTTTTTGATTTTTAATTGGGCATTTTTTTTTTCTTTTGAGGCTTAAAAATGGGTTTTTATTATTTTTTTTTTATATTTTTTTATTTATTTTATTATTTTTTTTTAATTTTTTTTTTTTTATACTACCTAACATGCAATAAAGACTCCACCCCACACTTAAACTTTTACTCGTCCCCGAGTAAAGCTAAGCACAAAGTAGTGATGCAATGCAAGAAAAAGAAAATAAACAAAGAAAAACACAACCTTTATTCGCAGGGTTGCCTCCCAGTAGCGCCTCTCTTTAACGTCGTTGGCCCGACGTTTCCATCTCCTCAAGCAGTGGATGCTGGCTCTCCAAGCTCGTGAATGTCACTCCAGCTCGCATCGAAACTCTCATGAAACCGCTTCGGCCGGTGCCCGTTGACCTTGAAGACTTTCCCGGAATCCGGACCCCGAATTTCGCCGCACCATAATCGAACAATTTGGTCACAAGAAAGGGCCCTATCCACCTACTTTGTAGCTTGCCCGGGTGTAATTTGAGTCTTGAGTTAAACAAAGAACACCTTGTCACCCACTTTGAAATCCTTGTGGGCAAGCTTCCTATCGTGATAGATCTTGGTCTTCTCCTTGAAGATTCGGGAGTTCTCATACGCGTCATTTCGGATCTCCTCTAACTCTTGGATTTGCGGCTTCCGGTTGAGTGCATCGTTTGGGTAATCTAGATGGCACTTCTTGATGGCCCAATATGCTTTGTGCTCGAGTTCAACCGGAAGATGGCAAGCCTTTCCATAGACTAGCCGATAAGGGGACATGCCTACGGGGGACTTGAACGCAGTCCCGTAAGCCCAGAGTGCGTCATTGAGCCGAAGACTCCGCCTTTCCCGGTGGGGTTCACCACTTTTTCCAAAACGCCCTTGATCTCCCTATTCGAAAGCTCGCTTGGCCATTGGTTTGAGGGTGGTAAGTCGTCGAGGTTTTATGTGTGACATGGTATTGCTTCATTAATGCCTCGAAACTCCGGTTGCGAAAAATGGGTTCCTCTATCACCGATGATGACTCTCGGGACCCCAAACCTACTAAAGATCCGGTCCTTGACAAAATCCACGACTTGTTTTTGCATCCGCCCGTTTTGTGGCCTTGGCTTCAACCCACTTGGAGACATAATCGATCGCTAGGAGGATATACTCAAAGCCATATGAGGGAGGGAAAGGTCCCATAAAGTCGATACCCCACACTTCAAAAACCTCACATGCAAGAATATACTTCATCGGCATCTCGTCTCTCTTGGTTAGTCCTCCCGTTCTCTGGCATCGCTCACATGACTTCACGAAGAAGTAAGCATCCTTATGTAGAGTGGGCCGAAGAAACCACACTCAAGGACCTTATGAGCTGTCCGCTTAGCGCCAAAGTGTCCTCCACACTCCAGAGAGTGACAAAACTCAAGAACGGATCTAACCTCATTATCGGGTATACATCTCCGAATAATCTGATCCGCGCAAATCCGAAAGAGGTAAGGCTCATCCCAAATATAAAATCGGGAATCATATCGGATTCTATCAGCCTGTGCACGCGTAAGATCCTCTGGTAGGTCTTTAGCCACCAAGTAATTCACTATATCAGCATACCATGGTGTATAGCTTTGCACGGCATAGAGATATTCTTCAGGGAAAAACTCCGATATTGGGGTACCCTCCTCAAGACTCATAGGAAGGCGGCTAAGGTGATCTGTAACTAGATTCTCTTATCCTCGTTTATCTCTAATCTCCAAGTCGAACTCCTGGAGCAACAATATCCAACGAAGAAGTCTCGGCTTGGATTCCTTCTTCTTGAAAAGATGCCTCAACGCGGCATGGTCAGAGTATATAATCACCTTAACCCCTAAGAGATAGGACCTAAATTTCTCTAGTGCAAAAACAATGGCTAGCAGCTCTTTTTCTGTAGTTGTATAGTTGCACTGAGCATCGTCTAAGGTCCTGGAGGCATAAGAGATAACATGGGGTTCTCGCCCATCCCGCTGCCCAAGAACAGCTCCAACTGCCCTATCACTCGCATCGCACATAATCTCGAAAGGTAGATTCCAATCGGGAGCTTTAATGATGGGGGCAGAACATAGTTTCGCCTTGAGAAGGTCGAACGCCGCTTTGCATTTCTCATTGAACTCAAAAGAAGCCTCTTTTTGGAGAAGAAGACAAAGAGGTTGAGCGATTTTTAAGAAATCTTTAATGAAACGCCTGTAAAATCCGGCATGACCGAGAAATGATCGAATGTCCTTCACACTGGTTGGGTACGGACGGGATCTAATGACATCGATCTTGGCTTTATCCACTTCAAGACCCCGAGAGGAAACCACATGGCCTAGGACTATGCCCTGATCTACCATGAAATGACATTTCTCATAATTCAGCACCAGATCAGTCTCTACGCACCTTTGAAGAATCTTCTTTAGGTTTCCCAGGCAGTCATCGAATGAATCACCATAGACGGTGAAATCATCCATGAAAATCTCAATAATTCGGGTGACACAATCAGAGAAGATGGACATCATACATCTCTGAAATGTACCGGGTGCGTTACACAACCCAAAGGGCATGCGCCTATAGGCAAAGGTGCCAAAAGGGCACGTGAAGGTGGTCTTTTCTTGATCCTCGGGGGCGATGGCTATTTGAAAGTAACCGAGAGAAGCCATCTAAGAAGCAAGAATGGTGGCGCCCAAGAAGGCGCTCGAGCATCTGGTCAATGAAAGGAAGGGGGAAATGGTCTTTCCTGGTGGCAGTGTTTAATTTGCGATAATCAATGGATACTCGCCATCCATTTTGTGCTCTCGTAGGAACTTTTTCACCATCCTGATTCTCAATTATCGTAATACCAGTTTTCTTGGGCACCACATGGATTGGTGACACCCATTGTGAATCAGAGATAAGGTATATGATTCCTGCATCAAGGAGTTTGATGATTTCCTTCTTGACCACTTCCATCATTGGAGGATTTAGCCTACGTTGAGGCTCACGGGATGGTTTAGATCCATCCTCCAACAATATACGATGCATACACGTAGAAGGGCTGATTCCCTTAATATCAACCAGAGTCCATCCAATCACAGTCTTGTGGTCCCTCAAGACATTAACTAACTTCTCTTCCTGAGTAGCAGTGAGGCTACTAGAGATGATCACTGGAAGAGTGTCTCCTTTACCCAAGTATGCGTACTTGAGATGAGCTGGTAGAGGTTTTAGGTCAAGAGAGGGGGGATTCACAATGGAAGGTTTGGTGGGCTCAAGAGAGGGTTTCAAGTCTATCAAGGGAGGAGAAGAAGAAGAGGAAGAAGCCTCTCCAATGGCCAAGGCAGATAGACTTTGAAGAAGGTCCTGCTCATCTGGAGAGAGATCAAGAATGGTCTCGAGCAGATCTATGAACTCAAAAGAGGAGAAGTTGTCGACACACTCATCAACTAGGTCGATGGTGCAAATAGCGGATACATTCCCGTCAGAAGGATGCTTGATAGCATCAAAGATGTTGAAAGAGATGTTCTCTCCGTCAAATTCCATAGAAAGAGTGCCATTGTGCACATCAATCTTGGTTCGGGCAGTTTTAAGGAAGGGTCTTCCCGAAGAATGGGAGTCGAACTCGGTGAGCTATCGAGACTCATCCATACGCGAGAATATAGAAATCCGCGGGGAAGATAAGGCCATTGACCTTAACCAGGACATCCTCTATAACTCCCTCTGGCACAACAGTAGAACGATCAGCTAGTTGAAGGATCACCCCGGTCTTTTTCAAAGGTCCTAAACCGAGGGAAGAATAGATAGAAAAGGGCATGACATTGATAGATGCCCCAAGATCAAGCATGCACCGAGCAAATTCAAGGTGCCCAATGCTGCAAGGAATGGCAAACATGCCAGGGTCTTTTTGCTTCTCTGGAAGCTTCTTGCGAATAACCGCAGAGACATTCTCACTCATTGTTACTCTCTCATGACCATTTAGCTTTCTCTTATTCGTACACAAGTCCTTGAGAAATTTCGCATGGCGAGGGAATCTACGAATGTAATCGAGTAGTGGAATGTTTATTTCCACTTTCTTGAAAACCTCTAGGATATCTCTCTCTGCCTCATTCTTTTTAGTGTTAACCGCTAGACGGTTAGGAAAAGGGGCTCTAGGTTTATAAGGTGGTATTTCCTTGGGCTTTTCTTTCATCTTCTCGGATTCCGGCTTAATTACTTCAATCTCTCCTTCACCTTTCATGTTACCCTTACTCCCTTCTATTTCTTTCCCACTTCTTAAGGTGATAGCACATGCATTCTCACGGGGGTTGAGAGTTTGAGAAGGAAGTTGTGAGGACCCCCGAGTTTTTAACTGGTTTAATTCGAGAGGATATTTGAGCAATTTGGGTGCCCCGGATGTGTTAGGGCACTTTTTGTATCCTTCGAAAAGAAGTAGTTGATGTGGCCAAGGAGGTCACAATGTCGAAAGACTTTTCAAAGCGGGGTCAATTGGAGGTGAAGAAGAAGAAGAATTTTGATTATGGATTTGAGGAGGTTGTTGTGGGTTTCTCCGGGTCACGCCATCTCGAAGTTTGGGTGATCACGCCATCCGGGGTTGTACGTTTTGGAATAGGGATCATAATTACGGTTTTGACCCCCCATTTGAATTTCCGTGTTGGTTTAGCTTGAAGATGCCGCAAGCCGTGGACGTGACTTTCTCCTCATCATGGAGTGTTGGGCACGCATCGGTGGTGTGTCCTGTCTGAGTACAAGCACCGCATGCTTTTACTTCCATTTTGGTTCCCATGAATGACGCCATCATATTAGCCAAGCTATCTAATTTGGCGTCCATACCATTCACTCGTTTCTCCAAATCACAGTCTCTAATCTCACTAACTCCCCTAAGTCGAGATCTGGTTCTACTAGATTGGGCATTTTTTGCCATGGTTTCTATCAAGGTTCGTGCTTGCCTAACGGTTTTATCTATAAAAGCACCCCCACTAGCAGAATCTACATTATCCCTAGTCTCTTGAAGCATCCCATCATACAAGTGTTGAATCAAGAGATTCTCTGGGACTTGATGGTTGGGACATTTTGCACACAACTTCTGGAAGCGATCGTAGTACTCGTAGAGGGTTTCCCCTACTTCTTGTTGAATACTACAAATCTGCTTCCTAATAGAAGCGGTAAGAGAGACAGGAAAATACTTGTCTAGAAACAACTTTTGAAGTTCTACCCAAGTTGTTGGAAAAAGTGATAGATGGTAGTACCCGGTCCTTTGCTGGGTCCTCGAAGACCGTATGAAAACAATCGCGGCTTGTAAGGACCTTCATCTTCAATCTCCGCCGGCATCATTGTTGCGGTGATATGGTTGAACTCCCGCATGTGAGAGTGCGGATCCTCTCCGGCGCTCCCATTGAAAGTCGGTAATAATTGAAGAAGACCCGTATGGATCTTAAAATTCGGGACCGGTGGTAATACAATACCATACTGGTTGGTAGCAAAATCAAAGGTAGACAAGTCCCTAAGTGTCCTATCCTCAAAATTAGCCATAACTGTAGTGTTACCTCTTGTAGCGTGAGGAGGAGCTGGTGGAGTAGGCGGTTCGCTTTCACTGTCCAAGTTCTCCACCTTTTCAGTTTCTTCGGCTGCTTTCGGTGCTTCCGGAATTGCTCTTCTTCGCTCCAGGTGTGTTCTCTCAATCTCCAGATCTACTGGTTCAAGTGGAAGATTAGAACTACGAGTAGCTTTCATGAACTGGAATCAAGTGTAAGAGAGAGAATTAGTGAATGCAAGTAATGCAGACTCAAAGTGAAAATAAATAGTAGGAATGACTCTGACAAAAAGTGAAAAAGATAACAAAGGTAACGAAAGTGTGACTCTGACAAAAGGTTAAAAAGATATGACTGACAAAAAGTAAAACGAATTTGGTTTACTCTGACACAAAAGCAGACTACCGTACTACACAAGAGAAGTGTGAATATTGACCTAGACTAGTCGCGTTGCTAGCTCCCCGGCAACGGCGCCATTTTGATAAGAAGTATTTTTGCAGTCGTTATACACTTACCAAAAGAAATTTGTAACCCTAGACTTAACTACAATAAAGTAGACAGTGGAAGTAGGGGTCGAACCACAGAGAGCTATTTAGACTAAACCAGGTGAAAAGATTACTTCTCTAATGAAAATGGACTCAACAAAAATAGAAAACTAAAATAAAGAGAAACCAAGACCGTAAATAAAACCAAACACAAGACCTAAAACAAGACACACAATTGGGGGGGGTTGTTGATTGGTTGATTGCAACAAAATGAAAGTAACAAGTAAAGAGGAAACTTAGAGTAAAAATCAAGAGATGTGGTGGTTTTGTGAAATGAGGCATAGTTTTGTGTAGTGAATTTGTGTGTAACTTTATCCTTGACTATAATAATGAATTTGGAATTAATCTCTTAAGTGCAGTAAGATGAGCTCTAACCAATAAATAACTCAAACAAAAAGATAGGGTTTTAGTTTAGATGAGCTCATAAATAAAAACACTAACCTACTTGAATATCATAACCAATTTAATAGAAATCATTGGTTATTTAAACAAATCAAAACCTCCTAAACAATGAGCTTGTTCAGAACTGTTTAGATCGTTGTGAGTTATTTGCACTTGGCTATTATTCAAATTCTAATGGAGGCTATTGAGCAAAGCAACCATAGGAATTTTGTGGCCCTTGTTAATTACTATTGAACATAGAATTGACCGAAATAAACTTAAAACAATTCATTGAACATGAAAGATAATAAGTAAATAAAAACAGAATATAACCGTTCAAATGAAATTCATTATTAATGGTCTCAAAAGTTACAACACAAAAACATAAACACTAACTATGCCTCGAAGGGCTTACTCGAAATACATGGAAAATAAAGAAAATAAAATAATGATAGAACCCATTAATGAAGCGTGGATGGAAGGGTGAAGCTTGCTTGACTTGCCCAACTCCAAGAGAGAGAATTATGAAGTTTAAAAGGTGATTAGAATAGATGCCTTGCACCTGGTTATATAACCCTCTCAAAAGGTAATCATGAGGGATGAATGAAGATCCATGCAAAGAGTGTGAAGGAAGCATGGCAAAGGCATGAAGAGTGCATGCAAAGTGCATGAAAGATCTGTCCAGAAGATGGTCAATTTGGGTCATGTAGACTTCGGAATTGGGCTCTGGTGATAAAGAATGAATTGTGGGCTTTGTTCTCTTCTTTCCAACGGTATATAGTATGCATCTAGAGGAGGCCCAGATTGTGAGTTATGGCCGAAATACTGCGACTGTGTCGGCAGGTCCGAGTCTTGATTATTATCTCTCTCTTGTGCTCCAACTTCTTTTCCCCAAGTTATGCTCCATCTAAATTGCACCTGAAATCACATAAACATCTCATTAGTAGTATCAACATTCGAGTTATGATTATTATCCATATAAATAGAATATTAACACTTATAATGGTGCAATATCATATATTTATAGGGTATAAAATGTGTATAATTAATGACTTATCAAATCTCGACTCGCGAACCTCCTTGCTTCTCCAAGGGATGAAGATCGATCGCTCACGAGTTCTCAAGTTAGAGAACCTCTACTCGTATCCACGCGAACTCCAAACGCACAAAAGAACTGGCTTGGCTAGACAAGTCGGATATACTTTCCGAAAATCTCTCAAAACTTTCTCTCTCTTTTCTATGTAATAGACGGCCTTTAAGGCTTCTGAATTGTGTGTTGAATAGAGAGACTCTACCCTTCCATTTATACTAGAGAGAGGCGAACAGTTACCATAACTAAAACCTCAATCTGCGCCTATTCCTTTGCCAATGGAACTATTCCGTTGCCAATGGATTAGGTATTTCCATAACGGAATACTTGGCAGCTAAGGTTATTACAGTTTCCATATATATTTCCTTCGGAACGTTACTATTCCGTTGCCAATGGAATGGCACCATTTTCTTCAATCAATTATCCAATAATTAATTATTTCGTTCACCAATTTATACATCATATGTATAACTATTTTGAGGCAAATTCATCCCGAACGAATGGAGTTCATTGTGTGACCGTGTAGGTTCCATATAACAGTGGCAACCATCTTCTAAAGTCATGAGTAACCTCTAGACTAATGTCATGACTACCCACTTTAACACCTATCTAAATAGACATTAGCTTATTCTTTTTGTTCTACGATATATGTCTTGATCACAAGGCATGGAAGTTGTTGGGAAATCCACAACCAAGTACGTTACATGCGCAGCGGAACCTATGGATTTAACCCGTCCTAGGATCTATGTTAAGGAAATAAAAGTGCGAGATTAACTATTAAAATTTATACCTCGGATCTTCCTGACCCGCGAGATGAAGAACGGCTGTAGGTCTGAACTTTTTAGACTTGCAACCTTCTCTTTTCTGAATCTCGACTCTTGACCTCCTTGCTTCTCTTAGGTATGAAGATCGATCGATCGCAAGTTCTCAAGATAGAGAACCTTTACTCGTATCCACGCGAACTTCAGATGTATAGAATAACCGGACTTTGCCTGACAAGTCCGGAAATACTTTTCGAAAATCTCTCAGAACTTTCTCTTTCTTTTCTATGTAATAGACGGCCTCTAAGGCTTCTGAATTGTGTGTTGAATAGAAGGGGGCTATCCCTTTATTTATACTAGAGAGAGGAGTGATAGAATAGCAACTTTCGTTAAGGAAACAAATCCTGCCTGCCATGTGAATAGTAATTCCTACTTCGAACAGACCATCATTTCCATATAAACGATGCTTGTCCGCCAAGCAAATCAGCACATACCATATGTGTTCCATTCGAACGCGTGAACAGTAATTCCTGTGCATGAACAGTAATTCCAGCACAATTAAATATCCAAAATTTGATTTATTCTTTTGCACATTTATAAATCACATGTATAACTGTTATTGAGGTAATTTCATCCTGTAAGAATTGAGTTCATTGTGTGACCGTGTAGGTTCCATTTAACGCTACGAACGAATAAATCAAATTTACTAAATTCATCCCGTACGAATGGAGTTCATTGTGTAACCGTGTAGGTTTCATTTAACGCTGGCAACGATCTTCTAAAGATCGTAAGTCATGAGTAACCTCTAGACTGATGTCATGACTACCCATGTTAAATGAAATGATCAGTGATCATAAATCTATCTGAATAGACATTTGTTTATTCCTTTTGTTCTACGATATACGTCTTGATCACAAGGCACAGTAATATGTCATCCTTGAGTTTAATCAAAGTCTCTTTCCTGATCGAGAATTAGACTTAGTAAATATAAAATGATATTAACAACACATGTTAATCCATTTTGAGCATGGCCATGCATTTCCTTCAGTCTTAGTTCATCAGGGGGCCCAGAGATATCTCCCTCTTGTCGAGAGGAACAAATCCCATCTTGGTCACTCACATTCCTCCTCATGATTCAGTGCATACCTAATGATGACCTTAATAATCATCCCGTTATGGATGACGTAGGATCATATTAAAGTATGCAGTTCCACATACAGGAATCCATGGTGACCTTAGGTCATAGGAACAAGCACACTATTCATATGAGAATAACTAATAACACGAACGCATATTCCAGACTTAACATCCCTATGTCCACGATCAGCAAAACATGATCATCCAGTCTGCGAATATACTAGTGTAGATATGTAGCTTCTTACTTGAAGTATGTTTATCTCTATAAACATCCGACATATCACTAGGGACAGTTTAGAATGTCATTCGTTGGTTCACAGTTCTACTATCAGAATCACTTGTTCTGATGACGTGAACCCGAAGTGACATTCATGGTGGATACAAGAAATTTACATTCACAACCCATACACATAGATTATGTATTAAGACATTAGTATTTACACAATGGAACCTAGACGGCCACACAATGAACTCCATTCATAATTCCAGGAAATCATAATATCCAATATTATATTCCTAGAAACTATTTCCGTGATGTTTTGAAATAATATTTTCAAAACCCTAAAATTTATTATACTCGAATTTACTAAATTCATCCCGTACGAATGGAGTTCATTGTGTAACCGTGTAGATTTCATTTAACGCTGGCAACGATCTTCTAAAGATCGTAAGTCATGAGTAACATCTAGACTGATGTCATGACTACCCATGTTAAATGAAATGATCAGCGATCATAAACCTATCCGAATAGACATTTGCTTATTCCTTTTGTTCTACGATATACGTCTTGATCACAAGGCACCGTAATATGTCATCCTTGAGTTTGATCAAAGTCTATTTCCTGATCGAGAATTAGACTGAGTAAATACAAAATGATATTAACAACACATGTTAATCCATTTTGAGCATGGCCATGCATTTCCTTTAGTCCTAGTTCATCAGGGGGCCCAGAGATATGTCCCTCATGACGAGAGGAACAAATCCCATCTTGGTCACTCATATTCCTCGTCATGATTCAGTGCATACCTAATGATGACCCTTATGATCATCCCATTACGGATGACGTAGGATCATATTAAAGCATGAAGTTCCACATACAGGAATCCATGGTGACCTCAGGTCGTAGGAACAAGCACACTATTCATATGAGAATCACTAATGACATGTACCATGCATATTCTCATAGTGTGGTCAGTCTAGTATGTGTTCTCTAACACGTACCTATATTCCAGACTTGACATCTCTATGTCCATGATCAACATAACTTGATCATTCAGCCGGCGAATATACTAGTGTGGATATGTAGCTTCTTACCTGAAGTATGTCTATCTCTATAAACATCCTACACATCACTAGGGACAGTTTAGAATGTCATTCGTTGGTTCACAGTTCTACTATCAGAATCACGTATTCTGATGACGTGAACCCGAAGTGTCATTCTTGATTGATATAAGATTTACATTCACAACCCATACACACAAATATATAAGAAACAACCTTTATTGAATAAATAATAATCTCTTAATACATAATCCATTTCCTAGTACAAATACATTTGGCCTAGGGCACTAATCCTACGGTCTCCCACTTGCACTAGGCCAACTCTAACCATCTTATGCCCATAGACCTAACATGACCCTCATATTTCACTTGCGGGAGTGGTTTAGTTAATGGATCGGCGATATTGTCGTCCGATGGCCCTCTACACATTTTAACATCAACCCTTTGTATAATCTCTCTGATTAGATGGAAGTATCGCAGTATGTGCTTGAACTTTTGGTGAGATTTCAGTTCCTTTGCTTGTGCGATCGCTCCATTGTTATCACAATATAGATCCACTGGTTCCGGGATGCTCAGAACTACTCTTAGCTCCTCCAAAAAGTTCTTTATCCAAACAGCTTCTTTAGCCACTTCTGCAGCGGCTATATACTCTACTTCCGTTGAAGAATGTGCTACAGTAGATTGCTTGGAACTCTTCCATGTCACTGTGCCTCCATTTAGGCAAAATAAATAACTCGATTGCGATCTAAAGTCGTCTGAGTCTTTCGGGAAGCTTGCGTCGGTGTAACCCTTTACAACGAGCTCACCTTCATGACCTCCATAGACTAGAAATAGGTCCTTAGTTCTTCGTAAGTACTTAAGGATTCTTTTAACAGCTATCCAGTGACTTTCACCTGGATTAGACTGAAACCTGCTTGTTGTGCTCAATGAGTATGACACATCTGGTCTAGTACATATCATGGCATACTTGATAGATCCTATAGCGGAAGCATATGGGATCTTATTCATGCGTTTTCGTTCCTGCTCACTTGTAGGACACTGTGTCTTACTGAGAGACACGCCATGTGACAAGGGAAAAAATCCTTTCTTGGATTCTTGCATTCTGCATTCTGAACCGTTTCATGACCTTGTCTATATATGTACTTCGACTCAGACCTATAAGCCTTCTAGATCTATCTTTATAGATCATGATTCCTAGTACGTAGGAGACTTCTCCCGGGTCCTTCATCGAGAAACTATCTCCGAACAATTTCTTGACGTTCAATAAGGTTGGGACGTCATTTCCCATGAGTAATATGTCATCTACGTAAAGCACCAGGAATACTACTGTGCTCCCACTAAACTTCATGTAAACACAAGGCTCACCTTCACTTTTGGTAAAACCAAAACTTTTGATGACTTCATCAAAACGAAGGTTCGAACTTTGAGATGCTTGCTTCAATCTTTAGATGGATTTCTGAAGCTTGCAAACCTTACCAGAATTCTTAGGATCAACAAAACCCTCGGGTTGCATCATATGCACGTCCTCGGTCAAGATTTTCGTTTAGGAAAGCTGTTTTGACATCCATTTGCCATATTTCATAGTCATAATATGCTGCTATAGCTAATAGAATTCTGATAGATTTAAGCATGGCTACAAGTGAGAAAGTTTCATCATAATCAATACCATGAACTTGTTTGAAACCTTTCGCCACATTCCTTGCTTTGTAGGTTTGTACATTTCCATCCACGTCAGTCTTCTTCTTGAAGACCCACTTACATCTGATGGTCTTCAAGCCTTCGGATGGATCAATCAAATTCCAAACTTGATTGTCATTCATGGATTGCATCTCGGCTTTCATGGCCTCTAACCATTTTTGAGAGTCAGGACTCTTCATAGCATCTTGTTAAGACACGGGGTCATCATCTATGAATGTCACATCATCATCATTGGAGACGAGAATCCGTATCTCTCGGGCCCGTGATGAATCCTACTAGATCTATGTTGAGTCTGTTGTGTTTCAAGCTCACCGACTCCTTGAGAGCTTGTTAGTTTCTCCATCATTCGTTCTGCAACTATAGGTGGGTCTCGAATTTCTTCGAGTTGTACTTTGCTCCGACTGCTTCTCAGAGAGACAAACTCTCTTTCCAAGAAGGCTCCATCACGAGCAACAAACACTTTGTTCTCCGATGGGTGGTAAAAGTAATATCCTTTGGTTTCCTTAGGATATCCCACAAATAGTCACTTGTCAGATTTGGGTCCGAGTTTATCGGGAGACTGACGTTTGACATATGTCTCACATCCCCAAATTTTAAGAAAAGATAACTTGGGGCTTTTCCCCGTCCACATCTCATATGGCATCTTTTGAACCGCTTTGGATGGAATCCTGTTCAGTATGAATGCAGCAGTCTCAAGAGCGTAACCCCAGAAAGACAATGAAAGGCTGGTTTGACTCATCATCGATCGAACCATATCTAATAAGGTTCGATTTCTGCTTTCAGACACTCCATTCCACTGAGGAGTTCCTGGAGGAGTCAATTCTGAAAGTATTCCACATTCTCTGAGATGATCCTCAAATTCCTGACTGAGATATTCGCCTCCTTGATCAGATCGAAGTGCTTTAATCTTCTTGCCAAGTTGATTTTGTACTTCATTCTTAAATTCCTTGAACATTTCAAAGGATCCAACCTTCTGCTTCATTAGGTAGACATAACCATATCTACTGAAGTCGTCCAGGAAAGTTATGAAGTAACGATACCCACCTCTAGCCGGCATACTCATTGGTCCACATACATCAGTATGTATGAGTTCTAATAAGTCATTGACCCTTTCACCAACACAAGACTCGCACGTCTCAAATGATTCCAAATCAAATGAGTCTAAAAGTCCATGAGAGTGGAGTTTAGAAATGCGTTTCTCATTTATATGGCCTAAGCGACAGTGCCAGGGGTATGTCGTATTTGAGTCATTCGGTTTGAATCATTTAGTGTTAATGTTATATATGGACTTATAATTCTCTTTCTTAAGATCTAGCACGTAAAGACCTTTTTCTAATAGAACATTTCCATAGAAAAGATTACCTTTTAAGATAGAACAGTTATTATTCTCAATAACAAATTTATAACCATCCAAAGCTGGACTAGAAATAGAAATAATATTTCTGCTCATAGCAGGTACAAAATAACAATCATTAAGTACTAATACAAGTCCACTAGGCAAAATCAATAAATAAGTTCCTACGGCTAATGCAGCAACTTTTGCTCCATTTCCCACAATTATTAAGTACTCTTTCCTTCTTTTCTATACAACTTCAGCTTGGGTGCAATTTCTGGGTACATTTATCATTTCATCCTCCATCTCATCCGAATCCAACGGATTGTACACGTGTCGCTCAGGGGTTAAACTGATCAAAATCAGATATCCGATCCAATGACCATGATTTTGCCACGCGTCTCACCCCTCAGTTCTGTTAAAATGAGTGCCATGTGGCATTTTTTTATTGACCGAATTCGTTCCTCGTACTGCATTCGCTCTAACTCTTTTGCAGAAAATGCGTTTTAATGCCTCTCCATTTCGAACCACCGGACGGCCCATTCATTTCAGAAATGTCCGGAGGTGTCGGTCAGGAATGAAACGGAGGTTAAAGTCCGCTGGATATGGGATAATGCATATTCTCTAACGCGTTTTGCCACGCATCAGGAGCTGATTCGGTGGATAATTACCTCGTACTGAGGTCTATCAGTACCATCAACGATGCTCCCCAATGAGAAATTACCACGTGTCCTTACCAGTACTGATGATAACGATATTAGCCACGTGTCACTTCCTGATCCGCTGATTTCTAATGGAATCTGCCGCGTGTCAGCCTCTGATTTGTTGAAAATTGCAACTTCTTTCCCTTGATTTCTGTGCTAAACCAACTCTGAGCAATATTATGGGACACGTGTCATGCTTTGTTTGGCTGAAAAGCAATTTGACTAGGTCAAAATTTGACTTTGACTAAGGTTGACCAGATCTTGTATCGCAATTTCTGCGAGTTCTAGAAGGTCTTTTTTCGCGAGGTTTGTACCGTTGGATTTGTATCATCGTGCTCTTCGATTTGGTACCCAGTTTGACCTCTTTGGAAGAGTTGATTTCTGGTCAACTCGGTGATTTCCCGGATTTGACTTTTCGTCTTTTTGTGGATTTTGTAGATTTTGGCTTGGATGGTCGGCGGATAAGGGTTATAAAATTTTTGGAGAAACGTGTGTAGGGTTTTCACGAAGATTTATCGAGAATTCGGCCATCCTTGGCCCATGATTTGCAAATCGGTCATTCATTTGGAGTTGACTTTTCACCAAGTCATCCAAATATCAGTTTCTTGGTCTTTATACCTGAAAAATCACACAAAAGTGTATTAAGACTTTCAAAATTAATTTTTATTAAATTTAAAAAAAAATTTCAGCATTTTATGTGATTTCATGGTGAATTTTATATGATGAAAACCTTAAAAATGTGCATAAAAATACACATTACAAATCTCACCACACTTAAACCAAGCTTGCCCTCAAGCGTGAATTTAAATTAAGTTTTAGGGTTTTTAGAATTAGTTGAAATTCATTTGAAAAGAGAATATATTATTGCCATATTATTAGTCGATTATTATAATAATACACGAATGTCGGTGAATGTCAATTAATAATTTTAAAATCTCAAGTTCGTTTCAACTCGTCAATCTTTTATCCCAAGTATCTTATTTTCAAATGCTAGTACCCTAAGAAAATTTTATACTTTAACCCCCTAAAATTTTCCCCAAGGTTTCTACTCAATTTTTACTTCACCCCCCAAACAAGTTAAAAGTCTGATACGATATCCATAAATCAATTCTCGAGAGAAAAGTTGTGCTTTTAACACTTGAAAAAGATTTTTTTTTCTTTTAATCCCGTTTATTTATTTACAATGGGATAGGGTTATTATATACAGGGTTGGCGAGATAATATACAGGGACAAAAATTTATTTTCTCTGAATTTAGAACTGGTCGCATATGTTATCAACAGGCCCGAAAGGTTGGTTAGAATCGAGATATTTTACAAAACCATGGTGTAAAAGATAGAGTTAATTTCGAAAATTTTAACACGGTACCAAAGATTGATAACATTATATCTTGTCGTAAAATATTGAGGGGATGAACACGTTATGAAAAAAAATTTAAACCATTAATGGACTTTAGATGGATAGTATAGATGAAATGAGGTGGAATAGGAAATATTATGGCAAATAATTTAATATCCTTTAAAAGTTTTCAAAAATTATTCATCATTTTCCAAAACCATATACTTTTCAAAAAACTGTTGCTCTAAGGGGCTTAGTTCAAAAACACTTCCTTATCAAAAATCCTTTTTCCATTTTTCTCTTAAAATCTTTTTATTTCTTTACAAATCCAAGCAAGATAGTGTATTTACAAAAATAAACAACTTATTTACAAAAATAAGGAAAATGAAATAAAAAAAAATTTATTTTTATGAGTTTATTTTTTTTGTTTTTGTATTTTTGTATTTTTCATATTTTTTTTTATTTATTATTTTACTTTTTGGACCCTAAAAAAAGTTACAAAATTTGGTTTTTGCACAAACTCAATTTTACCATACTTAAACTTTTATATATACATGAGAATAGTTCAAGAATTTGTGTAAATGGAAAGTATTCAAGGATTTTGTGCAAAATCACCTTCACCACACTTAAACTTTTGCAAGTTTAAGTGTAAATGAAGAAGTTTTATGAAAAGAAAAATTAAAAATAATAAATAAAAAGAAAAATACGACCTGACATGATGAGTTGTCTCTCGCCAAGCGCTCCCGTTTTACATCTCGAGCCCGATGCAATTTCGTTCATCCTCTCTTTTCCTCTGCACCATTTGGCGCTTCTACCAATTCTTGCTCATCAAACCACCACGCGTCGTGATTTTCATAAAATACCTTCAAGCGGTGGCCAATGACTTTGAATGCGACTCCTCCTTCCCTAGCGATTTCAAACACTCCAAAGGGAAAAATGTTGGTTATAGTAAAGGGACCTATCCATCGGCTCTTCAACTTTCCGGGATGGAATCTCAACCGAGAGTTGAACAACAAAACCTTATCGCCAACCTTCTACTCTTTTTTGCGAATAAGTTTGTCATGAGCGATGATTAGTTTTTCTTTGTAAATTCCTGATTTGTCATAAGCTTCAAGATGAAGCTTTTCCAATTCTTGAATTTGCATTTTTCTCAATACCGCATCTTTTGGGTAATCTTGATTGACTTTTTTGATTGCCCAAAAAGCTTTGTGTTCAATTTCGACCGGTAAATGACAACTCTTTCCACACACGAGTTTGTAAGGAGTCATCCCTATCGATGTCTTGTATGCGGTACGATAGGCCCATAATGCATCCCCAAGTCTTTGACTCCAATTCTTGCGAGAGGGATTAACCACCTTCTCAAGGATTGTTTTAATTTCACGATTAGAAATTTCAGCTTGGCCATTAGTTTGGGGATGGTATGCAGTCGACATGCGATGTTGAACATGGTAATTTTTTAAAAGTGATTCGAGGTATTTGTTGTTGAAATGAGAGCCCCTATCACTAATGATAGCTTTAGATACTCCAAAGCACTGAAAGATATTCTTTTTAAGGAACTCGATCACCGTTTTGGAGTTGGCATCTCTTGTTGGTATTGCCTCAACCCACATAGACACATCGTCGATACATACAAGAATATGCATTTGAATAATTTAGTATTTACTATCAATCTTTATGAAAAATATAGCCGAGTTTTTTTTAATGAAACGAGCAAATAAACGCACGAAACTTGAGTTTTAGGAGCAAACAAAGATTGTGGAGAAATATTTTAAAACGAATAAAAATTTTGGTTTGCATTTGAATAAATTAGTGTTTACTATAATTCTTTACGAAAAATGTAGCCAAAATTTTTTAGCATGAAACGAGCGAACAAACACATAAAACATGAGTTTTAGGGGTAAACAAAGATTGTGGAGAAATATATTAAAATGAATACAAATTTTGGTATGCATTTGAATAATTTAGTATTTACTATCATTTTTACGAAAAATCTAGCCGAGTTTTCTTAACATGAAAGGAGCGAACAAACGCATAAAACATGAGTTTTAGGGGCAAACAAGGATTGGTAAGAAATATTTTAAAATGAATACCAATTTTTGGTTTGCATTTGAATAATTTAGTATTTACTATCATTCTTTATGAAAAATCTAGCCGAATTTTTTTTTAATGAAACGAGCGAACAAACGCACGAAACATGAGTTTTAGGAGCAAACAAAGATTGTGGTTAAATATTTTAAATTGAATAAAAATTTTGGTTTTGCATTTGAATAAATTAGTGTTTACTATAATTCTTTACGAGAAATCTAGCAAAACATTTCAGCATGAAACCAGCGAATAAACACATAAAACAGGAGTGTTAGGGGCAAACAAAGATTGTGGAGAAATATATTAAAATGAATACAAATTTTGGTATGCATTTGAATAATTTAGTATTTACTATCATTTTTACGAAAAATCAAGCCGAGTTTTTTTAACAAGAAAGGAGCGAACAAAGACATAAAACATGTGTTTCAGGGGCAAACAAGGATTGGTGAGAAATATTTTAAAATGAATACAAATTTTTGGTTTGGATAATTTAGTATTTAGTATCATTCTTTTTGAAAAATATGGCCGAGTTTTTTTTTAATGAAACGAGCGAACAAACGCACGAAACATAAGTTTTAGGAGCAAACAAAGATTGTGGAGAAATATTTTAAAATGAATAAAAATTTTTGTTTGCATTTGAATAAATTATTATTTACTATCATTTTTTACGAAAAATCTAGCCAAAATTTTTTAGCATGAAACGAGCCAACAAACACATAAAACATGAGTTTTAGGGGCAAACAAAGATTGTGGAGAAATATATTAAAATGAACAGAAATTTTGGTATGCATTTGAATAATTTAGTATTTACTATCATTCTTTACGAAAAATATAGCCGAGATTTTTTAACATAAAAGGAGCGAACAAACGCATAAAACATGAGTTTTAGGGGCAAACAAGGATTGTGGAGAAATATTTTAAAATGAATACAAATTTTGATTTGCATTTGAATAATTTAGTATTTACTATCATTCTGTACGAAAAATCCATCCAAGATTTTTTTGAATGAAACGAGTGAATAAATACATGAAACATGAGTTTTAGGGGCAAACAAAGATTGTGTAGAAATATTTTAAAATGAATACAAATTTTGGTTTGCATTTGAATAATTTAGTATTTACTATCATTCTTTATGAAAAATCTAGCCAATATTTTTTAGCATGAAACGAGCAAACAAACACACGAAACATGAGTTTTAGGAGCAAACAAAGATTGTGGAGAAATATTTTAAAATAAATAAAAAATTTTGTTGCATTTGAATAAATTAGTGTTTACTATAATTCTTTACGAAAAATCTACCCAAAATTGTTCAGCATGAAACGAGCGAACAAACACATAAAACATGAGTTTTAGGGGCAAACAAAGATTGTGGAGAAATATATTAGAATGAACACAAATTTTGGTATGCATTTGAATAATTTAGTATTTACTATCATTTTTACGAAAAATCAAGACGAGTTTTTTTAGCACGAAAGGAGCAAACAAACACATAAAACATGAGTTTTTGGGGCAAACAAGGATTCGTGAGAAATATTTCAAAATGAAAATAAATTTTTGGTTTGTATTTGAATAATTTAGTATTTACTATCATTCCTTATGAAAAATATAGCCGAGTTTTTTTTAATGAAACGAGAGAACAAACGCACGAAACATGAGTTTTAGGAGCAAACAAAGATTGTGGAGAAATATTTTAAAATGAATAAAAATTTTGGTTTGCATTTGAATAAATTTGTATTTACTATAATTCTTTACGAAAAATCTAGCCAAAATTTTTCAGCATGAAACGAGGGAACAAACACATAAAACATGAGTTTTAGGGGCAAACAAGGATTGTGCAGAAATATATTAAAATGAATACAAATTTTGGTATGCATTTGAATAATTTAGTATTTACTATCATTTTTACGAAAAATCAAGCCGAGTTTTTTTAACATGAAAGGAGCGAACAAACGCATAAAACATGAGTTTTAGAGGCAAACAAGGATTGGTGAGAAATATTTTAAAATGAATACAAATTTATGGGCCCATGAAATCTATCCCCCATACGTCGAAAAGCTCAGAAAACAATAAAATTTTAAGAGGCATTTCGCCTTTGCGGGTTAGATTTCCCGTTCTTTGGCAGTTCTCACAACTCTTTACAAAGGAATGAGCATCTTTGTAAAGAGTTGGCCAATATAATCCGCTTTGGAGCACCTTGTGACTCGTGCGTTGGGCTCCAAAGTGGCCCCCAAATTCTAAAGAGTGACAAAAAGATAATATCGATTTGAAGTCGCAATCGGGCACGCATTTGCGCACCATTTGATCGGAGAAGATCTTATAAAGGAGTGGGTCTTCCCAGAAATAGTATCGCGAGTCGTTCTTGAGTTTGTCCTTCTGAGCACGGGAAAGCATGTTTGGCATTTGTCCCGTCTCCAAAAGGTTGACGATGTCTGCATACCAAGGTGTGCTCGCTTGGATTGCATAAAGATGCTCGTCAGGAAATAACTCGTTAATCGGGAGAATGTCGCCTTCATTCGTCGGGAGTCGACTGAGATGATCGGCTACGAGGTTTTCTGTGCCCTTTTTGTCTCAGACCTCCACATTGAATTCTTGAAGAAGGAGAAGCCATCATAAGAGGCGCGGTTTGCACTCCTTTTTCTTCATCAAATACTTCATTGCTGCATGATCTGAAAATACAACCACTTTTGTTCCGACCAAATATGATCGGAACTTTTCCAAGGCATACACAATAGCTAATAATTCCTTTTCAGTGGTCGTGTAATTACGTTGTGCATCATCAAGTGTCCTAGAAGCATAATAAATAACGTGAGGATCCCTACCGACTCGTTGGCCCAAGACACCACCAATGCTTAATCCACTTGCGTCGCACATGATCTCGAATGGGAGGTTCCAGTCGGGTCGTTTGATTATCGGGGCGGTGCACAACTTTTCCTTCAGGATGTCGAAGGCTTCCTTGCATGCGTCATCAAAGTCAAATTTGGTGTCCTTTTGGAGAAGGCGACACATCGGTTCCACAATCTTGGAGAAGTCACGGATGAAGCGCCCGTAAAAATTTGCATGTCCCAAGAATGGGCACACGTCCTTCACATTTCGAGGGTAAGGTAACGTCTTGATTACGTCTACATTCGCCTTTTCCACCTCCAATCCCTTCTCTGAAACAAGATGACCTAATACAATACCTTCGCTCACCATGAAGTGGGACTTTTCAAAATTCAAGACAAGGTTAGATTCGACACACTTCTCCATTATTAGCCCCAAATTGGTTAAACACTCATCAAATGAGTTACCATAAATGGAGAAATCGTCCATAAAAACTTTTATAAATTTTGAAATCTATTCAGAGAAAATGGAAATCATGCACCTTTGAAATGTACCTGGAGCATTACACAGGCCAAATGGCATCCTTCGATGCGCAAAAGTACCAAAAGGACAGGTAAATATTGTCTTCTGCTAGTCGGCGGGATCAATCGCGATTTGAAAATACCCTGAGTACCCATCAAGGAAACAGTAATAGGGTCGGCCTGCCAGTCGCTCAAGCATTTGGTCGATAAAAGGAAGAGGAAAATGGTCCTTCTTTGTTGCCGCATTGAGCTTTCGATAATCAATGCAAACTCGCCACCCATTTTGTATTCATGTAGGCACCTTTTCGCCTTCCGAATTCTCAACAATTGTAATCCCCGTCTTTTTAGGTACCACATGAATGGGTGACACCCATTCGGAGTCGGCCATGGCATATATTATGCCTGCGTCAAGGAGCTTAAGCAACTCCTTCTTAACCACCTCCATCATCACAGGGTTCAATCGCCTTTGAGCTTCCCTTGAAGGCTTCGCTCCTTCCTCAAGGGTGATCTTGTGCATACAAGTGGCGGGGCTAATGCCTGGTATGTCGGCCAATGTCCATCCTATCACCTTCTTGTGTTTTACCAAGACTTCTACTAGGCGCCACTCCTAGTCAGATGTGAGGTTGGAGGCGATAATCACAGGTAAGGTTTCTTTTGGCCCGAGGTATGTGTATTGAGGTGGTTTGGAAGAGGTTTAAGCTCGAGTTTGGACGCCTTCTCCATGGACGGTGACATTAGTTCTCTAGAAATCTTGAGCTCTGTCGTCATTGGTCCTGAAAACGAAAAAACTTCTTCCATCATGCATTTTTCAGAGTTAGGCAAATTCTTATTTCCAACTTCTTGTATTAACATGTCACTTTTATTGCCTAACAATTTTTCATTCTTTTGGGGTTCTAATATGTTGTCATTTTCTATTTCGTCCGAAAACTCATCAAAAGAAGTTTTTAAAGAATTCAAAGAATGAAAAGACTCCCCTATCTGATGTTCTTCGACGAGCTTGTCAATTTCATCGATGATAGAGATGTTTGACACATTGTGGTCGTCTGGGAATTTTATTGCGTCGAAAATGTTGAAAGAGATCTTCTCGTTATCAAATTTCATAGATAACGTGCCGGAATGACAGTCGATTCGAGTTTTCGTTGTTCTGAGAAATGGTCTCCCCAAAGGAATGGAGGAAGAATCCACTGTGCTACCCATCTCGATGATGTAAAAGTCGGCTGGGAAGACCAAGCCATTCACCCTTACCAATACATCTTCCACCGCTCCTAGTGGTCGGATTGCAGAGCGGGTCTGCAAGGGTTACCACAACTCGGGTATTCCTTAAACTACCCAGGTCAAGGGTCTCGTAAACGGACCTGGGCATTACATTTATAGCCGCCCCCAGATCAAGCATGCACCTTCTGAACTGGTGGTGCCCAATCGTGCACGGAATGGCGAAGATTCTTGGGTCTTTTTCTTTTGGGGGAAGTCTGGCATCTAGGCTTAAAACAGCCGAGAGGTTTACTTTCTCATCCCCTTTTAACCCTCTTTTGTTTGTGCACAAGCCCTTCAAGAACTTGGCAACATTTGGGAATTTTTCGATGGCGTCAACGATGTATTCACTTCCACCTTTTTAAAAATTGACAACATGTCTTTTTCGGTTTCTGCCTTTCTGTTCACCACCAAACGAGACAGAAATGGTGCCTTGGGCACGTAAGCTCTCACCTCCCTTTTTCCCTTTTCTTCCTCTTTTCCCTTTTTCTCTTTTTCCTTTTCCCTTCCTTGTACATTCCTAGTTGCATTTTTATCCTCCAAACCTAATTCTTCGTCTCCCTCCCCTTGTTCTCCACGCCTTTTCACAATAATCTCTTTTTCCTCTCTTGAAAACTCAACCTCCTTCCCGTTTCACAAATGAATTGCTAGAACGGGTTTAGTGTTAGGTCCCCATCCTTGAGACGGGAGCTTGTTATCAACCTGGCCCTTCAATACATTAACCTCGCCTGCAATTTTTTTTACCTGCATCTCAAGGTTTTGAATTTGTCGGCCTTGGATTACTTGATCTTGTGAAAGGATTGCTTGGCCTTGTGAGATAACTGAGATTTGACCAGCGAGTTTGTTTTTCCACACTTGAGGGTTTTGAAAACCAGAAAACTGTCCCGTAAGGCCTTGCATCATAGCCATTAGTTGGGCCATGTCTGAATTTGAAGATGAAGGTTAAGAAGAAGACGGCTGTGTGTTTTGAGGTGGAGTTGGAATAGGTTGAGAGTGTTGGGGTTGCACTTTTGGGTGAGTATAGAGTCCTTGCCTTTGTGTTTGTTGTTGATTCTCCTCCGTTCTCCAACGAAGGTTGGGGTGTTTCCTTTCAGGATCGTAAGAATATTGAGGCTTTTGATACACATAATCCGCTTGGTTTCCCCCATAACTTCCCATGGCATTCACATCCTGTTGAAGAGTCTCACATTTGTCAGTCAAATATGACGTACTCGCACAAAACCCACATTTCTTAGGTTCAATTTTTCCTCCAACCGCATTGAGCATTTGGCTAAATCTCGTCTCAAAATTCGCGGTAATTCGAGACTCCATCGCCTTGAGATCTACTGCGTTGGTGGCATTCACTTGTGCTTTTATTTCACCACGCCCTCTCATCCCTTCCGCATTCATCTCGATGAGCATTGGGAGTTGAGAGGGAGTCATGTCGTTAAAGTATCCACCCGCTGAACATTGGAGAAGGCGGGCATCAAGGTCATTCATCCCTTGCAGGAATTGGTCGAGAAGAGAGGTCTCGGTAAGGTTGGGATTTGGGCATGAAACGCACAACCTTGTGAATCGCTCGTAATACTCCTGGAGATTTTCGCCATTCTCTTGTTGGATTCCTGTGATTTCAGACCGCAGCTTGGCGGTAAGGGTTTCAGGATAGTATCGCTTTAGGAAGCGCTTCGCCACCTCCTCAAAAGTTCGGAACGGCCCTCCTTGGAGATGATTTAGCCAGTCTCGAGGAGCGTCTCCTAAAGTGTGTGAAAAAAGAGTGAGTTTAATGTTATCCAGATCATTAGTTTTACCAAAAAGAGCTGTGCATTTACGGTCTAATTCACCCAAATGTGTGTATGGATTTTCATTTTTATAACCTTCAAAAATAGGTAAAACACCTAATATGGATGGATTTAATTTAAAGTTTGGCACAGTTCTCCTAATTTTTTTGACCTTCAAAAATAGGTAAAACACCTAATACAATATTTTCTGGATTTTGTTGAAGGTTTTGTGCTAATAGTTTTCCTAATGTTTTCTCTTCAGCTATTTTTACTTTATCTTGAATTTTTAAATGTTCTTTTTCAATTTTTATAACTTGAGATGATGAAGATGATGATGAATAAAAAAGTCCTGATGATGAAGTTCGGATGTAGGGATCGATCGGAAGATCTTGAGCTTGTTCTTGTGGATCTTCCATTAGCGGTAGCTCTGTCTTTGGATCTTGAGGCCCTAAGGTAGGAGAAGCCTCCACTTCTTGATCTTGCTTCGAAAAGGATGAAATACCTGGCGCTCCTTTCTTCTTGTTCTTCCTGATGTCTTTCAACATTTAATTCAAGTCGGGACTTTGAGAGACCTGAGGATTTCCTTTTTTCATATACCTTCAAAACAAGTAAAACAAAAAAACAAAACACTAGAAAAAAGTGAGATCGGTTAGTAAAAAATTTAATTCAAGCCGCCTCCCCAGCAACGGCGCCATTTGTAAGATTAGTAAATCGTGTCGTTATTTGATTCACAATCTCAACAAAGAAATTTATATTTTACCTGAATGTTTTCACAAATGTATATGTGGCATTTGAGTTTAGGGTGTCGAACACAAGGAATCAAGGCCTTAAATGTTTTAACGTTCGATTCTCACTTTTATTTTAGTGTTGTGGTTTTGAAAAGTTATTGTTGTTGTTTTAAATAAGAAAAGTTGCAAGAAAAAAAAAACATAAAAATAAATTTTCTTTTAAAAGTTTAAAAGAGAAATAGTAGGGAAATGATGACGATTTGTGTAACTTGAGAATCACTAATCACAAAAGATAGCAAATTAATTATATAATATTTATAAGCAAGGTTTAATTAATTTCCTTTCAAAAATCAATTAATAAACTCATCAAACTTCAGATCCATTTAAAAACTTCTATTTTTAAGTTGTTCTTATACTTGATTCAACCCTTATATGAATAGAAGAAAAACTCTTCCAAGTCAATATTACTCAAACAAATCTAACACTTCTCATAAATATTTCACGTCAAATCATTCTTCTAAATAACTCAACTTAGATCTCATGAAAAAAATATCAAGATTTAATCTTAAAATACCATAATAAAATGCAAAGTTTCACTTAAGATTTCATCAACAAAAGTCACACAAAAAGTCTTTTCCTACTCTTAAAACTACTCACTCAAGTACACAAAATCCATATTTACATATTCTTGATTCATTTTATTCATCCAAAATTAAAGAGAAAAATAAATCAGACCCTAAAGATGCGAATCGTTCTCGATCTCTCCCCTTCTTGGTCGATTTAGCACTTACTCCTTCTAGATTGAGCTCTTCTCTCTTTCTAAAATTCTACTCTCTTTTTACTCTCAAGAAATGAGGATTTGAAGCTTGTGGACATTAATGGTGGAAAAGAAAAGATGAAGAATGAAAATGGTGAAAAATGGATGAAGAAAATTTGTGTGATGATAAATATGAGAATGGTTGTATATATGGCTCTTTTGAAAGATGAAGAGTGGTCTTTTTATAGAGATATTTACCTTAGAAAATATTTAGAAATAGGATTGTGGGACTAAATAATTTAGTTTGATCTGGATTCTGTTTTGGGTAGTAATTTGGGGGGCATTTAGCACTCTTTCCTTCTTTTCTATACAACTTCAACTTGGGTGCAATTTCTGGGTACATTTATCATTTCATCCTCCATCTCATCCGAATCCAACGGATTGTACACGTGTCGCTCAGAGGTTTAACTCATCAAAATCAGATATCCGATCCAATGACCACGATTTTGCCACGCGTCTCACCCCTCAGTTCTGTTGAAAACGCGTGCCACATGGCATTTTTTCATTGGCTGAATTCATTCCTCGTACTGCATTCGCTCTAACTCTTTTGCAGAAAACGCGTTTTAATGCCTCTCCATTTCGAACCACCGGACGGCCCACTCATTTCAAAATCACTTGTTATCACTCGACCGGAGGTGTCCAGTCAGGAATGAAACAGAGGTTACAGTTAGCTAGATATGGGATAACGCGTTTTCTCTAACACGTTTTGCCACACGTCAGGAGCTGATTCGGTGGATAATTACCTCGTACTGAGGTCTGTCAGTACCATCAACGATGCTCCCCAATGAGAAATTTCCACGTGTCCGTACCAGTACTGATGATAACGATATTAGCCACATGTCAGCCTCTGATTGGTTGAAAATAAACAACTTCTTTCCCTTGATTTCTATGCTAAATAAACTCTGAGCAATATTATGCGACACGTGTCATGCTCTGGTTGGCTGAAAAGCGATTTGACTAGGTCAAAATTTGACTTTGACTATGGTTGACCAAATCTTGTATCGCAATTTTGATGGAGTTCTAGAAGGTGTTTTTTCGCGAGGTTTGTATCGTTGGATTCGTATCGTCGTTGTCTTCGATTTAGTATCCAGTTTGACCTCTTTCGGAAGAGTTGACTTTTGGTAAGCTCGACGATTTCCCAGATTTGACTTTTCGTCTTTTTATGGATTTTGTAGATTTTGGCTTCGATGGTTGGCGGATAAGGGTTGTAAGAATTTTTGAGAAACGTGTGTAGGGTTTTCACGAAGATTTATCGAGAATTCAGCCATCCTTGGCCAATGATTTGCCACTCGGTCATTCATTTGGCGTTGATTTTCCACCAAGTCATCCAAATATCAGTTTCTTGGTCTTTTTACTTCAAAAATTACACAAAAGTGTATCAAGAGTTTCAAAATTAATTTTTATTAAATTTAAATATTTTTTTTAGCATTTTATGTGATTTAACGGTGAATTTTAGATGATGAAAACCCTAAAAATGTGTATAAAAATACACATTACAAAAGACCTCTTTCTAATAGAACATTTCCATATAAAAGATTACCTTTTAAGATAGAACAATTATTATTCTCAATAACAAATTTATAACCATCCAAAGCTAGACTAGAAATAGAAATAATATTTTTGCTCATAGCAGGTACAAAATAATAATTATTAAGTACTAATACAAGTCCACTAGGCAAAGTCAACAAATAAGTTCCTACGGCTAATGCAGCAACTCTTGCTCCATTTCCCACACACAGGACGACTTCGTCCTTAGCTAATCTTCTACTCCTTTGTAGTCCCTACACATCATTACAAATGTGAGTACCACATCTGGTATCCAATATCCAAGATTTAGGAGTAAGTGAATTAGTTTCAATAACAAAAATACCTCAAGCGGTAGTCACACTACCCTTCTTGATTTCGTCCTGATAGAGTTTGCAGTTTCTCTTCCAATGGCCGACCCTGTTGCAATGGAAGCAAACTCTCTCTTTGTCTTTCTTGATCTTAGGTTTAGGCAACACCTTGCCTTTACCCTTGCTCTTGTTTCCGGTCTGCTTGCCCTTCTTCTTGTGAACCATTAGAACATCTTTGACAACATTTGTCTTCATGTCCTCCTGTGTGTTCTTAAGCATCCCATGCAACTCGGTGATGGATTTCTCCATCTGACGCATATTATAGTTCATGATGAATTGCTTAAAACTAGGAGGTAACGACCCAAGAATTATGTCAACAGCCAATTCTCTGGGCATAGCTGAACCAAGCCTCTCCAATTGATCAAGATAGATCTTCATCTTGAGTACATGAGCACTCACAGATGAATCTTCAGCCATTTTTGTGTCAGTCAAAGAGACGGTCGCTTTGTAGCGCTCAACTCTAGCCTGCTCTTCGAATATTTCCTTGAGAGTTACGATCATATCGTAAGCACCCATGTCCTCCAGTTGCTTCTGAAGCTCGGAGGTCATGGTCGTTAGCATGAGACAAGCTATCTCCGTGTCGTCCTTAACGTATTGAGCATACGCATCTCGGGCAGACCTTGTAGCTCGTTGTTCTGGTTCCTCTGGGTAAGCCTCTTCTATGACATACAGTTTATTGTCAGCCTTGAGAACAATTCTCAGGTTTCTAAACCAGTCAAGGACGTTAGACCCATTGAGCTTATCCTTCTCAAGGATAGATCGTAATTTCAACCCAGTTGAATTAATATTTGTCATTATTCTACAAGTTAAAATGTAAAGTGTCATTATTATTTATTCATTGGGATTGTTTTGTTTTGGTGTTTCTTGTATTGTACTCCCACTATTTTTCTTCAAATCAACCACCTTCAGTAGTATTGATTCGGAAACTTCAAATGAATGAGGTTTCATAGTGAGTCAAGATCTGTATTTTATTGAGTATTAAGTGCGCTTTGGCGCAACCCTCAATACACAACTATTTAGGTAGGAACGCTTCGAATTGTATCATATACAACTCTTCCCTTTTATGGAATGAGCATCATATGCCCGGTGTATTACTCCATCTAGTGCCCGGAGCCCAAGTCCGACTTGCTTGCTCAGTTAAGTTTAACCATGTATGATTATCAGCAAAATAGAGTCCAGCACACTCAGCTTTGGCACGACCCATGTTGCACGCCATTTTCCGCATACCCTCCTTTACAAAGACAATCCTCCATATGCTCAGCTTTGGCATGACCCACATGGAAGACTGTCTAAGTACTAAGGGCTTCAGTGACATAGGGGGCACTTCCTTACTTAACATTATGAATGATTTTATTTTAGATTTATAAATATAAACATCACAGAAACTAAGTTAAATATGGTATGAGCCTAATCCTCATGAGCGATCGTGAGGTTCCTAATTCTAGATCTATCTCTCGATTGCAGAAGTAATCTTCAACGAACCCTTCGTTGTGTGTGCGAAGATCCAATGCCATCTTCCGAAGATTGTGCCAAGATCTCTTGCCTAGAAGTCTTGAAATAATATCTATCCTAACAACTATCCTATTGCTAGAAAAGGTAATTTACAAATTTGGACAACTCACAAGCTGCCGTAATTACAACTTTGGACAACTCACTGGTTGCCATACATATTAAATAAAATTACAAGCATTCACACACAAGATTACATCACAGAATAATCACAGATCTAAAGCTCATACCATATTTGTATATTCAAACTGGAAATTCGTATTTTCTTTTGGTTTAGTTCCGTTTCCAAAACGGATTTCGAAAAACTATTTTTCGAAACTCAAGAAAATCATAATATCCAATATTATATTCCTAGAAACTATTTCCGTTATAATATTTTCAAAACCCTAAAATTTATTATACTCAAATTTGCTAAATTTTTAATATGTAATCGACGATTATTTCCTTAATGAACGCTCTGATGGTACTGTTGAGAAATCCATAGCCATGTACGTTACATGCGCAGCGGAACCTATGGATTTAACCCGCCCTAGGATCTACGTTAAGGGAATAAAAGTACAAGATTAACCATTAAAATTTATACCTCGGATCTTCCTGATCCGCAAGATGAAGAACGGATGTAGGTCTGAACTATTCTGACTTGCAACCGTCTCCTTCCTGAAGCTCGGCTTGCGAAACTCCTTCTTGATGCTCGGCGAGAAAACTCCTTGAAGCTCGGCTCGCGAAACTCTTTCCTATGGATGAAGATAGATCGCTCGCAAGTTCTAAATATAGAGAACCTCTACTCGTATCCACGCGAACTTCACATGAACGGAATAACCGGACTTGGCTAGACATGTCCGGAAATACCTTCCGAATATCTCTCAAAACTTTCTCTCTCTTTTCTGTGTAATAGACGGCCTCAAAGGCTTCTAAGTTGTGTGTAGAATAGAGGGACTATGTCCTTCTATTTATAATAAAAAGAGAGGCGAATGATTGCTCAGTTACCATAACTAAAACCCTAATATGTGCATATTCCGTTGCCAACGGAACTATTCCATTGCCAACGGAATAGGTACTTCCATAACGAAATACTTGGCAACTAAGGTCATTATAGTTCCCATATATATTCCGTTGGGAACGGAACTATTCCGTTGCCAACGGAATGGTCCTATTTTGTTCATTCAATTATCCAATAATTGATTATTTTGTTCACCGATTCATACATCATATGTATAACTGTTTTTCAGGCATATTCGACCCGTACGAATGGAGTTCATTGTGTGACCGTGTAGGTTCTATTTAACGTTGGCAACGATCTTCTAAAGATCGTAAGTCAGGAGTAACCTCTAGACTGATGTCATGACTACCCATGTTAAATGAAATGATCAACGATCATAAACCTATCTGAATGGACATTTGCTTATTCCTTTTGTTCTACGATATACGTCTTGATCAGAAGGCACGGTAATATGTCATCCTTGAGTTTGATCAAAGTCTCTCTCCTGATTGAGAATTAGACTGAGTAAATACAAAATAATATTAACAACACATGTTAATCCATTTTTAGCATGGCCATGCATTTCCTTCAATCCTAGTTCATCAGGGGGCCCAGAGATATCTCCCTCATGACGAGAGGAACAAATCTCATCTTGGTCACTCATATTCATCGTCATGATTCAGTGCATACCTAATGATGACCCTTATGATCATTCTATTACGGATATCGTAGGATCATATTAAAGCATGCAGTTCCACATACAGGAATCCATGGTGACCTCAGGTCATAGGAACAAGCACACTATTCATATGAGAATCACTAATGACATGTACCATGTATATTCTCATAGTGTGGCCAGTCCAGTACGTGTTCTCTAACACATACCTATATTCCAGACTTGACATCTCTATGTCCATGATCAGCAGAACATGATCATCCAGCCTGCGAATATACTAGTGTGGATATGTAGCTTCTTACGTGAAGTATGTCTATCTCTATAAACATCCTACATTACACTAGGGACAGTTTAGCATGTCATTCGTTGGTTCACAGTTCTACTATCAGAATATTGTATTCTGATGACGTGAACCCGAAGTGTCATTCTTGGTTGATATAAGATTTACTTCACAACCCATACACACAGATATATAAGAAACAACCTTTATTGAATAAATAATAATATCTTAATATATAATCCATTTCCTAGTACAAATACATTTGGCCTTGGGCACTAATCCTTCAAATGGAACCTTCACGGTCACACAATAAACTCCATTCGTACGGGATGAATATGCCTCAAAAACAGTTATACATATGATGTACAAATTGGTGAACGAAATAATCAATTATTGGATAATCGATTGAACAAAACAGTACCATTCCGTTGACAACGGAATAGTTCCGTTTCCAACGTAATATAAATGGAAACTGTAATAACCTTAGCTGCCAAGTATTCCATTAAGAAAATACCTATTCCATTGGGAACGGAATAGGCGCAGATTAGGATTTTTAGTTATAGTAACTGAGCAATCGTTCACCTCTCTCTCTAGTATAAATAGAAGAGCAGAATCTCTATATTTGATACACAACTTAGGAGCCTTAGAGGCCGTCTATTACACAGAAAAGAGAGAGAGAAAGTTTTGAGAGATTTTCGGAAAGTATTTCCGGACTTGTCTAGCCAAGTCCGGTTATTCCGTAAGTGTGAAGTTCGCGTGGATACGAGTAGAGGTTCTCTATCTTGAGAACTTGCGAGCGATCGATCTTCATCCCTAGGAGAAGCAAGGAGGTCGCTAGTCGAGCTTCAGAAAGGAGAAGGTTGCAAGTCAGAAAAGTTCAGACCTACATCCGTTCTTCGTCTCGCGGATCAGAAAGATCTGAGGTATAAATTTTAATAGTTAATCTCGATCTTTTATTCCCTTAACGTAGATCCTAGGACGGGTTAAATCCATAGGTTCCATTGCGCATGTGACATACATGGCTATGGATTTCACGACATAAAGAATTTCTTGACCTAAGGGGTACAATATGGTTCGGTCTATCAATTGGATTGTCATTCGCATCTCCTTCAAGTCACCAAGGTCGAGTATTTCATACACAGAATTCATGAGAAATTTGGCTACCAGGCAGGTCATTACGTCGGCGAATGGTATAGTGACATAAACTTCATGAGTATCTCGGCGAACTTTCAGAATTATTTCTCATTCTTTGGTTCGTTTAGTCGCTGAGGGTAAGGTAAAGGAGGTTGGTAAGGTTGAGTGGATATGTATTCGTCCTTTGGTATGTATTCTTAAAAAATCTCGGATTGGGTGGTTGAAGCTTCGGTAGGTTGCACTCATAGTTGCTTGGCTTGCGACACGGTTGGTTATTCTCGGTAGGTTCTTCAACCGCCTTCTTCTTCTTAGAAACCGAATCTTCAATCTCTTTGGGTCCATCAGATTTTGGTGTGGGCTCAAAAATTTTCCTTCTTGCTTATAGGCTCCGCTGGCGTATTGCACGAGTTCGCTCTCGAGCATCTTGCTATTCACCATCATGGAGTCCATCTTGCCATTAACCCTATGGTTTAGTTCATTATGGATATTCGTTTGGTCTTTCATGATCTGAAATACCATTTGATAGAATGATGGCCTATTACCATTTTGGTTGTTGGTATGGTTATGGTTCATGTTATTATAATTGTTATTGTTACTATCAGGGTGGTTTCTCCAGTTAGGGTTAAAAGTATTACTTAGGTTATTGTTCGTTCCTATTGCACTACAGGTTCTACTTGTTCACCCTTAGTAAATGATGTATGTGCCATAAAATCATCCCCAGTGTTCCCTAAATTCTAACAAAAAATACATTGTAAATTAGAACTGTTCACCTGAGAAACAAACTGCCTCTTGAGTTGCATTCTTTTTGAAGATTGGTGATGAGGTTAGCTTCTCCACATGCTTCGTTAAAGCATCCATCCGGGCCTCCAAGGATGTGGATGCACTTACTTCATAAATTTCCTTCGGTTTAGTTACTCTCTCATCCACCCAGGCATTTCCTGCTACATTCTCGATTATTGCGAACCCTTCGTCAGGAACCTTCCCAAGATAATCTCCTCCCGTGGCTGTTTGTAGAGTGCCTTTGACGATGGAGTAGACTCCTTCGAAGAAGGTAAGAACTAGTAGACATTGTTGCAATCCACGATGAGGACATACTCAAAGAAGGTCTTGTTAGTAGAATGCCCTAGGCCAATATATTTGAGACCTAGATGTATGGATTGTGTTAAACAAACATTGTGTTTATTTAGAGATATTTTATATAATAAAGGCGTATTGGTTATTTTATTTTTATTACTAAAATGAACCTTGAATATGATATTCAGCTTTATATCATCAAAGTATGTGACTTTGATAGTAAAACTATAAAGTATTATGAATAACATTCTAAATCGTCCCTGATCATTCATAGTATGTTTGTGAGACAAACATACTTTATGATAAGCTATAAATGGACATCAGTATGTTAGTTGACTGATGGTCACATTTTAGACTTATGGTCACATTTTACTGATCATGAATAAGAGTTATTAAGTCATTAACGTAAGTATATGTTAGAGACCATATACTGGATTGACCCACCGTGAGAATAATACATGGTTCATGTCATTAGTTATTCTCAGTAAAGAATGTATATGTAATCTTTAGACTTGAGATTATCTCAGTTTCCTACATAAGAAATTTTATACTTTAATATAATCTAACATAGTCTTTAACTGGGCGATCATAAAGATTATAATTAGGTATATAATGAATTATGTGGAGGAAAGAGTTTAATTAAGATAGGATTTATTCCTCTCATAAATTGAGAGAGATATCTCTACACAAAACTATGACTCAATTCACAAAACCACCACATCTCTTGATTTTTACTCTAGGTTTCCTCTTTACATGTTACTTTCATTTTGTTGCAATCAACCAATCAATAACCCCCCAATTGTGTGTCTTGTTTTAGGTCTTGTGTTTGGTTTTATTTACGGTCTTGGTTTCTCTTTATTTTAGTTTTCTATTTTTGTTGAGTTCATTTTCATTAGAGAAGTAATCTTTTCACCTACTTTAGTCTAAATCGCTCTCTGTGGTTCGAACCCTACTTCCATTGTCTACTGTATTGTAGTTAAGTCTAGGGTTATAACTTTCTTTCGGTAAGTGTAAAACGACTGAAAAAAAAACCTCTTATCACCAAGTCTGACTTGATAGTTCAGTAGAATCTAACCATGTCTAAATATCGAGAATCACCATTTCTCGCTTCTTAATACCATAAGATTATGCTAATTCACTATGTTTTGGCATACCCAAATTTTGCATGATCAAAGGGATGATAAGTATAGATACATGAGAGGCATTTCTATGATTCAATATTATATGAGGGATTGTTATGTTTAACCCTTTGTTTTAGTTATTTTATTTTATCATGTATTTCATCACAGAACATCACATGCACAGATAAAATAAATATGATATGATATAACATGGCCTTGATGATCTAAATGAGACAATCATTATGATTATTTCCTAAGATACATTCAACCACAAGGCATTGATGAACTCCTTCATCTCCATGATGTGATGAGGTGGACGGTGAACTCATTCATCTCCATGATGGGTATGAGGTGGACGGTGAACTCCTTCATCTCCATGATGTGTATGAGGTGGACGGTGAATTCTTTCATCTCCATGATGCGTATGATCGTGGTAGTTATATTATATATAAAATGAATGGAACCATGCCCGTCATAATTAACCATCAAAATAAATTACATCACATCAACCAAGAACGGAACCATGCCCGTTATTACATACATACATATATTAAATATATCACATTATCACACACAAATCACAACCATTCATCACATATCTAATATGCCATGTTATATGCATTATGTTGTACTTTAAACCATTTTACGAAATATGTATAAGGCGTTACGAATAATAAATTTGGGGTCTACAATTAATCTATGCGTGAGTGCGGGGTTCGGGGGCTCCCGCTGCCTGGTCAGTGGGCGGGGTCATGGGGCAGAGCCCCTGCAATGTTCCAAGGGCCAGCGCCCCTGAAGAAATTTTATTTTATATAGTGTCGAAACTCAAAATTTTATTAAAAAACTTGATGTGTTGAATACATCCTTTAGAAATTTATTTAGTGTATCATATACGTAGTTTCTCACCTTTTAATAAAATTTAGATACATCACATGCATCCCTTCATGACATACCCAAGGCACCCTTTCAATCAAGTTGTAACCTTTCATGATCAAGATATATCACATGCACCCTTTCATGAAGTCGCATCCTTTCAATCAAGTCGCAACCTTTCATGATCAAGATACATCACATGCACCTTTCATGAAATCGCATCCTTTCATGAAATCGCAACCGTTCATGATCAAGATACATCACATGCACCCTTTCATGAAGTCGCATCCTTTCATGAAATCGCAACCTTTCATGATCAAGGTACATCACATGCACCCTTTCATGAAATCGCATCCTTTCATGAAATCGCAACCATTCATGATCAAGATACATCACATGCACCCTTTCATGAAGTCGCATCCTTTCATGAAATCGCAACCGTTCATGATCAAGATTCAACAATTGAAAAATAACGCCTCAAAATCAAAATAAATATTTTGAAAATGGTTTATCCGTCTTAATTTAATTAGAATTCACTTGGCTCTGATGCCACTGTTGGGTTTCTACCATTCATAATGCAGCGGAAAAACAAAAACGAAACAAAATCGAATTCGAAACCCAAAAGAAGGATCCGTGAATTACAATTAAATCAAAGAAAAGTTCATAACTTTGTACCTTCGGATTACGCTTAATCCGTGATGATTGAAAGCGAATTTGGTTCATGCTTTTCTTTGCCCAATTTCAAATCGATTTTCAAACCGATCCTTTGTATGTTTCGCCTAACCGGTCTCACAAACCGACCTCCAAGCGATCTCCAAACGAACCGATTCTCCAAGCAAACTGATTCTCCAAACAAACCGATTCTCCAAACAAACCACGGTTTCAACCCGAATCACAAAGACGCGGCACTTCGCTTTGTCCTCTACCGGTATCCACACGAACAACCCCTTTGAACGGATAAAGAACGATATATGCTAGTATTCGTTCTTCATTTTTTCTCACAGGATTTTTCTCTGTACGTCTAAATAGTTGTTCTTTGTGTGTGACCCTGTAGGTTTTCTTAATGTTGGCAATAATCACAACGGATTATAAATCATGAGCGGCCTCTAGCAAGACATCATGATTACCCAAATTAAGCAAGTATGGATGATTCGATCAAACCTACTTTATGTTCATGCATTGTATCCCTTTGTTACGCGATATCTATATCGTCCATAAGGCATGGTATGTGTCAACCTTACGTTGGTCGATAAATATTTCTTGACACCGAATTTGATTGAACATGAAATGACATTAATAACTCCTTATTAATTCACTCGAGCACGGCCGTGCGTTTCTTCAATCAAATCAACTTTATCCTTGACTATAATAATGAATTTGGAATTAATGTCTTAAGTGCAGTAAGATGAGCTCTAGCCGATAAATAACTCAAACCAAAAGATAGGATTTTAGTTTAGATGAGCTCGTAAACAAAAGCACTAACCTACTTGAATATCATAACCAATTCAATAGAAATCATTGGTTATTTAACCAAATCAAAACCTCCTAAACAATGATCTTGTAAAGAACGGTTTAGATCGTTGTGAGTTATTTGCATTTGGCTATTATTCAAATTCTAATGGAGGCTATTGAGCAAAGCAACCATAGGAATTTTGTAGCCCTTGTTAATTACTATTGAACATAGAATTGACCGAAATAAACTTAAAATCATTCATTGAGCATGAAAGATAATAAGTAAGTGAAAATAAAATAATAATCGTTCAAATGAAATTCATTATTAATGGTCTCAAAAGTTACAACACAAAAACATAAACACTAACTATGCCTCGAAGGGCTTACCAGAAATACATGGAAAAGAAAGAAAAGAAAATAATGATAGAACCCATTAATGAAGCGCGGATGGAAGATTGAAGCTTGCTTGACTTGCCCAACTCCAAGAGAGAGAATGATGAAGTTCAAAAGTGAGTAGAATAGATGCCTTGCACCTGGTTATAACCCTCTCAAAAGGTGATCATGAGGGATGAATGAAGCCCCATGCAAAGAGTGTGAATGAGCATGGCAAAAACATGAAGAGTGAATGCAATGTGCATGATAGATCTATCCAGAAGATGGTCAATTTGGGACAAGTATATCTCTGAATTGGGCTCTGGTGATATCGAAGGAATTGTGGGCCTTGTTCTCTTATTTCCAACAGTATATAGTATGCATATAGAGAAGGCCCAGATTGTGAGTTATGGCCGAAATACTAAGCCTGTGTCGGCAGGTCCGAGTCTTGATTATTTTCTCCATCTTGTGCTGCAACATCTTTTCTTTTCAAGCTATGCTCCATCCAAATTGCACCTGAATTCACATAAATATGTCATTAGTAGTATCAACATTCAAGTTGTGATTATTATCCATATAAATAGAATATTAACACTTATAATTGTGCAATATCACATATGTATAGGGTATAAAATGTGTATAATTAATGACTTATCACTTGGGTTCGGGGCATATGATAGGATACGCCGAGCATATGATGCTCATCCTATGGATTAATCAAGAGTTGTATGAGATACAATTGAAAATGTTCCTAACTAAATAATGAGGTTCTAGGCGATGAGCCAAAGCTCACTTGGAACTTGATGAAATATGGATCTTGGCCCATTATGAAATTTAAAGTTAAAATTTCTGAATCAATACATTCGAGGGTTATTGATTTGAATAAAATAGTGGGAGTTGAAATTATATTACAATATCTCAAATCACATATTAATATAAACCTGCATTTAATTATGTATAGAAAATGGCAACAAACAACACATCAACTTTAACATTGTGATCCGTCCTTGAGAAGGACAAGCTCAATGGGAAAAACTTCCTCGACTGACATTGAAATTTGAGAATTGTTCTCAAACAAGAAAGGAAGAACTATGTCCTTAAAAGGCCCATTCCTAACCAGCCCGCTAATGATGCTGATCAAGAAGTAATAGACAATTATGCCAAGCATACAAGCGACTCTAATGATGTGACATGTCTCATATTAGCCACCATGGATGCCGATCTTCAAAAGCAGTTTGAAAATTTAGAGGCATTTTCAATGTTGGCACAGCTCAAGGAAATGTTCCAAGAGCAAGCTAGAAATGAGAGGTATAATGCACATTGTGCATTAGCAAGTTGTAAGATGGTTCCGAACTCCTCGGTGAGTGCTCATATTCTCAAAATGAAGGGGTACCTTGATCAACTCGAGAAACTAGGGGCAAAGGTTGGCAATGAGATGGCTACCGATTTGATCCTTAGGTCTCTTCCTCCGAATTTTAAAAGCCATCTATAATGAACTATAATTTGCATTACATGGACAAGAGTCCCACGGAGTTGCACGGCATGCTGAAGAACTTCGAGGGGACTATGAAGACAAATGTTGTCAACAATGTTCTCTTGGTTCAGAAAGGCAAGGGTCAGAAGAAAAAAATCAAGGGCAAAGTCAAGGGAAAAGGTAAGGGCAAGGTGTTGTCCGAACCTAAGAGCAAGAAACCCAAGGAGGGTTTTTGTTTCTTCTGCAACAATCTAGGCCATTGGAAAAGAAATTGTCAGGCCTACTTGGAGGATCTAAATAAGAAGAAGAAGAAGAGTAGTGAGACTACTACTTCAGGTATTAATGTTATTGAAATTAATTTATCTACTTCCTCATCTTGGGTATTAGATACCGGATGCGGTACTCACATTTGTAATAATGTGCAGGGGCTGCAAAGGAGTAGAAGATTAGCGAAAGGTGAAGTTGACCTGCGGGTGGGAAATGGAGCAAGAGTTGCTGCATTAGCCGTGGGCATTTATTTATTATCTTTACCTTCTGGACTTGTAATAAATTTAAATAATTGCTACTATGTACCTGCTGTGAACAGGAATATTGTATCTGTGTCGAGATTGGTTTTGGATGGTTTTAAGTTTGTTATTGAGAATAATAACTTTACCATAAGTAAAGAAAATCTTTTCTTTGTGAATGGTCAATTAGAAAATGGTCTTTATGTTTTAAATCTTGATCATGAACATTACAAGTCTATCTAGAGCATTAATACAAAGAGATTTAAATCTAATGATTTGAATCTGACATATTTTTGGCATTGTCGTTTATCATAAATAAGAAACGCATTCTAAACTCCACCAATATGGACTTTTAGACTCATTTGATTTAGAATCATTTGAGACGTGCGAATCTTGTTTATTAGGTAAGATGACAAAGGCTCCTTTCATAAAGAGAGGTGAGAGGGCAAGTGAGTTATTGGATCTCATACATACAGATGTATGTGGACCAATGAGCACACTAGCTAGAGGTGGTTTTCGATACTTCATTACTTTTACTAATGACATAAGTAGATATGGATATGATTACTTAATGAAACATAAATCCGAATCTTTTGAATTGTTCAAAATTTTCAAGAGTGAAGTAGAAAACCAGCTAGGTAAGAAAATAAAAGCACTTCGATCAGATCGAGGTAGCGAATATTTAAGCCCAGAGTTTGACGATCAACTTAAAGATTGTGGAATAATTTCACAACTTACTCCTCCTGGAACACCTCAATGGAATGGTGTCTTGGAAAGGAGAAACCGAACTTTATTAGATATGGTTCGGTCTATGATGAGTCAAACAGATCTTCCGATATCCCTTTGGGGTTATTCCATTGAGACTACCGCGTTCATATTAAACAGAATTCCATCAAAAGTTGTTCAAAAGACTCCATATGAGATATGGACAGGGAGGAGTCCCACATTGTCTTTTCTAAAGATTTGGGGTTGTGAAGCTTATGTGAAGCGTCAAATTTCTGACAAGTTAACAACGAAATCTGATAAATGCTTATTTGTGGGATATCCTAAAGAAACTAAAGGATATTACTTTTACAACCCATCCGAGAACAAAGTGTTTGTTGCTCGAAATGGTATCTTTTTGGAAAGACAACTTATTTCTAAAGGAACTAGTGGGAATAAAGTACACCTTGAAGGAATTCAAGGTCCACTAATTAGCAATGAACAACAATTGGAAGATCCACTAGTCTCTTCAAGAGTTGACGAGTCCGGTCTTGAAACACAAGATGCTCCTCGTAGATCTGGTAGAGTTCGTCATGAGTCCGAGAGATATGGATTTCTCTTGACTGATGATAAAAATGTGGCGCTCATAGATGATGAACCCACATCTTACCAAGAAGCTATGAAGGATCCTGATTCTCATAAATGGTTAGAAGCCATGAAAACTGAGATGCAGTCCATGTACGATAATCAAGTTTGGAACTTAATTGATTCACTTGAAGGTTCTAAGACCATTGGGTGTAAATGGGTTTTCAAAAGAAAAACTGACATGGACGGAAATGTGCATACCTATAAAGCGAGACTTGTTGAGAAAGGTTTCCGACAAACTCATGGTATAGACTATGACGAAACTTTCTCACCAGTTGTCATGCTTAAATCGATTAGAATTCTGCTTGCCATAGCTTCATATTATAACTATGAGATATGGCAAATGGATGTCAAAACAGCTTTTCTTAATGGAAATTTACTCAAGGATGTGTATATGACACAACCCGAGGATTTAGTAGGTCCTAAGAATTCTGGTAAGGTTTACAAATTGCAGCGATCCATTTATGGATTAAAGCAAGCATCTCGGAGTTGGAATCTTCATTTTGATGAAGTAATCAAAGGTTTTGGTTTTATCAAAAATGAAGATGAACCTTGTGTTTACAAGAGGGTTAGTGGGAGCGCAATAGTTTTTCTAGTACTTTATGTAGATGATATATTACTCATTGGAAATGACATTCCGACTTTAACAAATGTTAAGACATTTTTAGGAAAGTCTTTTGCAATGAAGGACCTAGCAGATGCCGCTTATATACTCAGCATTAAGATCTATAGAGATAGATCTAAAAGGCTCATAGGTCTAAGTCAAAGTACCTATATTGACAAAGTGTTGACACGATTTCGAATGGATGATTCCGAAAGAGGTTTCATACCAATGTCACATGGCATAAAATTGAGTAAGACTCAACGTCCTGCTACTCAGGAAGAACGAAAACGCATGAATAAAATTCCGTATGCTTCGGCTATTGGATCTATCATGTATGTCATGCTTTGTACTAGACCAAATGTATCATATGCTTTAAGTGCAACTAGTAGATATCAATCTGATCCCGGTGAAAGTCACTGGACAGCAGTCAAGAATATTCCGAAGTACTTGAGAAGAACTAAAGATTCATTCTTGGTTTATGGAGGATTTGAAAGTGAGCTAGTTGTAATAGGTTACACGGACTCAAGCTTTCAAACCGACAATGATGATTTTAGATCACAATCTGATTATGTGTTTTGTTTGAATGGAGGTACAATAAGTTGGAAAAGTTCCAAACAGGACACTGTAGCAGATTCTACGACAGAAGCGGAGTACATAGCAGCTTCAGGCAAAGGAACTAAGATCGCATCATAGAACCAAACACATACTTCGACGCTTCCATTTGATCAGGGAGATCATTGCGAGCGGAGATATTAAAATATGCAGACTTGATGGTGATGATAATGTTGCCGATCCGTTGACTAAACCACTTTCTTAAGCAAAGCATGGGGGTCATGCTTGGTCGATGGGTATTAGATACTTGTTAGATTCGGCCTAGTGCAAGTGGGAGATTGTTAGTAGAATGTCCTAGGCCAATATATTTGAGATCTAGATGTATGGATTGTGTTAAACAAACATTATTTTTATTTAGAGATATTTTATATAATAAATGTGTATTGGTTATTTTATTCTTATTACTAAAATGAACCTTGAATATGATATTCAGCTTTATATCATCAAAGTATGTGACTTTGATAGTAACACTATAAAGTATTAAGAATGATATTCTAAACCGTCCCTGATCATTCATAGGATGTTTGTTAGACAAACATACTTTATGATAAGCTATAAATGGATATCAGTATGTTAGTTGACTGATGGTCACATTTTACTGATCATGAATAAGAGTTATTAAGTCATTAACGTAAGTATATGTTAGAGACCATATACTGGATTGACCCATCATGAAAATACTACATGGTTCGTGTCATTAGTTATTCTCAATAAAGAATGTATATGTAATCCTTAGACTTGAGATTATCTCAGTTTCCTACATGAGAAATTTTATACTTTAATATAATCTAACATCGTCTTTAACCGGGCGGTCATAAAGATTATAATTAGGTATATAATGAATTATGCGGAGGAAAAAGTTTAATTAAGATAGGATTTGTTCCTCTCATAAATTGAGAGAGATATCTTTAGGCCTCTTGATGATTTGATTAAAAAAACGCACGGCCGTGCTCGAGTGAATTAATAAGGAGTTATTAATGTCATTTCATGTCCAATCAAATTCCGTGTCAAGAAATATTTATCGACCAACGTAAGGTTGACACATACCATGCGTTATGGACGATTTTATCGACCAACGTAAGGTTGACACATACCATGCGTTATGGACGATATAGATATTGTGTAACAAAGGGATACAATGCATGAAGACAAATTAGGTTTGATCGAATCATCCATACTTGCTTAATTTGGGTAATCATGATGTCTTGCTAGAGGCCGCTCATGATTTATAATCCGTTGTGATTATTGCCAACATTAAGTAAACATACAGGGTCACACACAAAGAACAACTATTGAGACATACACAAAAAAATCGTAACTTATGTGATAAGTTGTATGAATAGCTACATAGTCAAGTGACACATCCAATCCTACGTCTTAAATGATAAGGTGTGTTGCATATATGGTTACATAGTTACCATGCACATAGGATACGAAACTTATGGACTATATAGGCACAAGAGACACCCCAAAATGAAAAAAGAACGCATATTATTTTCGTCCAACTTTTGTGAGACAAAAGGAGAGGAAAAAAATCCGAAAATTATTCTCTTGTTATTTCTGTGAGAAAAAATGAAGAACGAATACTAGCATATATCGTTCTTTATCCATTCAAACGGGTTGTTCGTGTGGATACCAGTAGAGGACGAAGCGAAGTGCGGAGTCTTTGTGATTCGGGTTGAAACCGTGGTTTGTTTGGAGATCGCTTGGAGATCAGTTTGTGAGACCGGTTAGGCGAAACATACAAAGGATCGGTTTGAAAACCGGTTTGAAATCGGGCAAAGAAAAGCATCAACCAAATTCGCTTTCGATCATCACTAATTAAGCGTATTCCGAAGGTACAAAGTTATGAACTTTTCTTTGATTTAATTGTAATTCACGGATCCTTCTTTTGGGTTTCGAATTCGATTTTGTTTCTTTTTTGTTTTTCCGCTGCATTATGAATCCTTGAAACCCAATAGGTCTTTGAATCTCTCCCAGGCTTTGAAAAGGTTCTCGTTAGGTCTCTGCTTGAACGCGATGATTTATTGTCAAAGTTGTGTTGTTGGGCTTGGTGAAAAATATTTCGCAAAAATGATTGTGACAACTAGCGCCACGTCTCTATGGATTTATCTAGTAATAACCAGAGCCATGCTCGGGCTCTATCTCATAGAGAGAATGGGAAAAGCTTATGTCGGATCGCATCTAGGGTTGCACCATTTAATTGAAGCGTGTCATAGTAATCTTGAAAGATTTGTAGATGTAACTTCGGATCCTCGGTAAGTTTTCCTCCAACCAAATTCTACTTGATCATGCTGAGAAGAGAGGGTTTATGCTCAAAGTTGTTTACTCTGATGGTTGGTGTCTTGATGGATGACCAAACCAATCCGCATTTGGTGTTGGATGCTCTCTCAGCGTCGTAGCCCTCAGATGAGTGGTGTTATCTATCGAGATACTTGTGTTATTCATCATCTCTGTAGGTGCCTCTGTAGCAGTTCGTGAACCTTTGGTAGAGGTCGGATTTATTGCAGTTGCGGTGTTTACTTCCTCGATTGCTGCTAGGTCTGAAGCAGACAGGGTTTGATTTTCCTCAATAGTGGTAAGATTTACTACAGACGAGGATTCTTTAGCAGCGGGCGCGGTCTCATTGGCCACAGTCACTATCAAGTTTGGAATTCTAATTGATTGATTAGTTCTGCTTCGTAATGGGTATCTAAGGGTTGATCCATCCAGCGTGCTGGCCTAAGAAAAATAAAAGAAATAAAAATGAAAAGAAAAAACAAATGTCCAATCCACATGAATTTCTAATTATCTAGCTTACCTCCTTGGCAACGGCGCCATAAATGCTTGTTGTGTGATATGGGTATATAATAAAATTGATTTCCAAATTATCCCAAATTACTTAGTTTCAATCACAAGCTCACAATCTAGGTGTAGTACTTGAGAGTGCAGTTAATTTTAATTTCTTTAAACGCAGTTCGGACAAAATCTTTGATTGGATTTTTTATTTTGATAAAATAACGTAAAGATAAATTGGTCGCTTATCGAGTCATGGACTAGCTTGTCATGATCCTAGTCTGTGGTAGACGGTAGTTAAAGTTGACAAAAGAGAGATCAAGGGATCGAGCTCTTTCGTAGTTCTCAGTTTGATTTTTTCCGTCTTTGTCAGTGTTGCTTTGTCTAACCTTAGTAGGGGGTTCTTTCTTTGTGTTACAGAACATGTACTGGACTGACCACACTATGAGAATATGCATGCTATATGTCATTAGTGATTCTCATGTGAATAGTGTGCTTGTTTCTACGACCTGAGGTCACCGTGCATTCCTGTATGAGTAACTGCATACATTAATATGATCTTACGTCATCCGTAACGGGATGATCATTAGGGTCATCATTAGGTATGCACTGAATCATGACGAGGAATGTGAGGGAGATATCTCTGGGCCCCCTGATGAACTAGGATTGAACGAAATGCATGGCCATGCTCAAAATGGATTAACATGTGTTGTTAATATCATTTTGTATTTACTCAGTCTAATTCTCGATCAGGAAAGACACTTTGATCAAACTCAAGGATGACATATTACCGTGCCTTGTGATCAAGACGTACATCGTAGAACATGTCTATTCAGATAGGTTTATGATCGCTGATCATTTCATTTAACATGCGTAGTCATGACATCAGTCTAGAGGTTACCCATGACTTACGATCTTTAGAAGATCGTTGCCAGCGTTAAATGAAACCTACACGGTCACACAATGAACTCCATTCGTATGGAATGAATATGCCTCAAAACAGTTATTCATATGATGTATAAATTGGTGAACGAAATAATCAATAATTGGATACTTGATTGAACAAAACAGTTCCATTTCCTTTGGCAACGGAATAGTTCCGTTCCCAATGGAATATATATGGAAACTATAATAACCTTACCTGCCAAGTATTTTTCATTATGGAAATACCTATTCCGTTGGCAACGGAATAGTTGCGTTGGCAACGGAATAGGCGCAGATTAGGGTTTTAGTTATGGTAATTGAGCAATCGTTCGCCTCTCTCTCTAGTATAAATAGAAGGGCAGGGTCTCTCTATTGGATACACAACTCAGAAGCCTAAGAGGCCGTCTTTACACAGAAAAGAGAGAGAGAGTTTTTGAGAGATATTCGGAAAGTATTTCCGGACTTGTCTAGCCAAGTCCGGTTATTCCGTTCGAGTGAAGTTCGCGTGGATACGAGTAGAGGTTCTCTACCTTGAGAACTTGCAAGCGATCTATCTTCATCCCTAGGAGAAGAAGCTATCTCTCGAGCCGAGCTTCAAGAAGAGTTTCGCGAGCCGAGCTTCAAGAAGGAGTTCTTCGAGCCGAGCAATAGGAAGGAGCTTGACGAGCCGAGCTTCGGAAAGGAGACGGTTGCGAGTCAAAAAGTTCAGACCTACATCCGTTCCTTGTCTTGCGGATCAGGAAGATTCGAGGTATAAATTTTAATGGCTAATCTCGTACTTTTATTCCCTTAACGTAGATCCTTGGGCGGGTTAAATCCATAGGTTCCGCTGTGCATGTAACGTACATGGCTATGGATTTCCCAACAATGGCATCAGAGCGTTCGTTAAGGAAATAATCGTTGATTAAAACTTTAAAATTTAGTAACTTCTAGTATAATAAATTCTAGGGTTTTGAAAATATTATTTCAAAACATCACGGAAATAGCTTCTAGGAATATAATATGGGATATTATGATTCTCTGGAGTTTTGAAAAATAGTTTTTCGAAATCCGTTTTGGAAACGGAACTAAAACAAAAGAAAATACGAATTTCCAAAACATCTCCGTTGAGAACGGAGTAGTTCCGTTCAGAACGGAACAGTTCCGTTCCAACGGAATAATGCTGATTTTGCAAGAAACCCTAATTTTTATTATACATGGAATTTAAATATACAAATATGGTATGAGCTTTAGATTTGTGATTGTTCTGGGATGTAATCTTGTGTATGAATGCTTGTAATATTATTTAATATCTATGGCAACCGGTGAGTTGTCCAAAGTTGTAATTATGGCAACTTGTGAGTTGTCCAAATTTATAAATTACCTTTTCTAGCTATAGGATAGTTGTTAGAATAGATATTATTTCAAGACTTCAAGGCAAGATAACTTGGCGCAATCTTTTGAAGATAGCATTGGATCTTCGCACACACAACGAAGGGTTCATTGAAGATTAATTCTTCAATCTAGAGATAGATCTGGAATTAGGAACCTCATGATCGCTCATGAGGATTAGGCTCATACCATATTTAACTTAGTTTCAGTGATGTTTATATTTATAAATCTAAAATAAAATCCTTCATAATGTTAAGTAAAGAAGTGCCCCCCATGTCACTGAAGCCCTCGGTACGTAGACGATCTTCCATATGGGTCATGCCAAAGCTGAGCATATGGAGGATTGTCTTTGTAAAGGAGGGTACGCAAGAAATGGCGTCCAGCATGCGTCATGCCAATGCTCATTCCATAAAAGGAAAGAATTGTATATGATACAATTGGAAGTATTCCTACCTAAATAGTTGTGTATTGAGGGTTGCGCCAAAGTGCACTTAATACTCAATGAAATACGGATCTTAACTCACTATGAAACCTCATTCATTTGAAATTTCCGAATCAATACTACTGAAGGTGGTTGATTTGAAGAAAAATAGTGGGAGTACATTATAAGAAACACCAAAAACAAAACAACCCCAAAGAATAAATAATAATGGCACTTTACATTTTAACTTGTAGAATAATGGCAAATAATAATTCAACTGGGTTGAATTTGCGATCTATCCTTGAGAAGGATAAGCTCAATGGGTCTAACTTCCTTGACTGGTTTAGAAACCTGAGAATTGTTCTCAAGGCTGACAATAAATTATATGTCATAGAAGAGGCTTACCCAGAGGAACCAAGAACGGGGAGCCACAAGGGCTGCCCGAGATGCATATGCTAAATACGTTAAAGACAACACGAAGATAGCTTGTCTCATGCTAGCGACCATGACCTCCGAGCTTCAGAAGCAACTGGAGGACATGGCTGCTTACGATATGATCGTAACTCTCAAGGAAATGTTCCAAGAGCAGGCTAGAGTCGAGCGCTACAAAGCGACCGTCTCTCTGACTGACACAAAGATGGCTGAAGGTTCATTTGTGAGTGCTCATGTACTCAAGATGAAGAGCTATCTTGATCAATTGGAGAGGCTTGGTTCAGTTATGCCCAGAGAATTGGCTGTTGACATAATTCTCGGGTCATTACCTCCTAGTTTTAAGCAATTCATCATGAACTATAATATGCATCAGATGGAGAAATCCATCACTGAGTTGCAGGGGATGGTTAAAAACGCACAGAGGACATGAAGACAAATGTTGTCAAAGACGTTCTAATGGTTCACAAGAAGAAGGGTAAGAAGACCGGGAACAAGAGCAAGGGTAAAGGCAAGGTGTTGCCTAAACCTAAGATCAAGAAAGACAAAGAGAGAGTTTGCTTCCATTGCAACAAGGTTGGCCATTGGAAGAGAAACTGCAAACTCTATCAGGACGAAATCAAGAAGGGTAGTGTGACTACCGCTTCAGGTATTTTTGTTATTGAAACTATTACACTTACTCCTAAATCTGGGTATGGGATACCGGATGTGGTACTCACATTTGTAATGATGTGCAGGGACTACAAAGGAGTAGAAGATTAGCTAAGGGCGAAGTCGACCTGCGTGTGGAAAATGGAGCAAGAGTTGCTGCATTAGCCGTAGGAACTTATTTACTGACTTTGCCTAGTGGACTTGTATTAGTACTTAATAATTGTTATTTTGTACCTGCTATGAGCAGAAATATTATTTCTATTTCTAGTCTAGCTTTGGATGGTTATAAATTTGTTATTGAGAATAATAATTGTTCTATCTTAAAGGATAATCTCTTATATGGAATTGTTCTATTAGAAAGAGATCTTTACGTGCTAGATCTTAAGAAAGAGAATTATAAGTCCATATATAACATTAACACTAAACGATTTAAACCGAATGACTCAAATACAACATACCTCTGGCACTGTCACTTAGGCCATATAAATGAGAAACGCATTTCTAACCTCTACTCTCATGGTCTTTTAGACTCATTTGATTTGTTTACTTGGCAAGATGACTAAGAAACCCTTCACAAAAGTTGGAGAAAGGGTCAATGACTTATTAGAACTCATACATACTGATGTATGTGGACCAATGAGTATGCCCGCTAGAGGTGGGTATCGGTACTTCATAACTTTGTTGGACGACTACAGTAGATATGGTTATGTCTAGCTAATGAAGCACAAGTCTGAATCCCTTGAAGTGTTCAAAGAATTTAAGAATGAAGTACAGAATCAACTTGGCAAGAAGATTAAAGCACTTCGATCTGATCGAGGAGGCGAATATCTGAGTCAGGAATTTGAGGATCATCTCAGAGAATGTGGAATAGTTTCACAACTGACTCCTCCAGGAACTCCTCAGTGGAATGGAGTGTCCGAAAGGAGGAATCGAACCTTATTGGATATGGTTCGATCGATGATGAGTCAAACGAGTCTTTCAATGTCTTTCTGGGGTTACGCTCTTGAGACTGCCGCATTCATACTGAACATGATTCCATCCAAAGCAGTTCAAAAGACGCCATATGAGATATGGACAGGGAAAAACCCCAAGTTGTCTTTTCTTAAAATTTGAGGATGTGAGACTTATGTCAAACGTCAGTTTCCCGATAAACTCGGACCCAAATCTGATAAGTGCCTGTTTGTGGGATATCCTAAGGAAACCAAAGGATATTACTTTCACCACCCATCAGAGAACAAAGTATTTGTTGCTCGCAATGGAGCCTTCTTGGAAAGAGAGTTTGTCTCTGTGAGAAGCAGTGGGAGTAAAGTGCAACTCGAAGAAATTCGAGACCCACCTATAGTTGTAGAACCTATGATGGAGGAACAAACAAGCTCTCAAGAAGTTGGCAAGCTTGAAACACAACAGACTCAACGTAAATCTAGTAGGAGTCGTCATGAGCCCGAGAGATACGGAGTTCTCGTGTCTAATGATGATGATGTGACATTCATAGATGATGAACCAACGTCCCACCAAGATGCTATGACGAGTCCCGAATCTCAGCAATGGTTAGAGGCCATGAGAGCCGAGATGCAATCCATGCAAGACAATCAAGTTTGGAATTTGATTGACCCATCCGAAGGCTTGAAGACCATCGAATGTAAGTGGGTCTTAAAGAAGAAGACTGACGTGGATGGAAAGGTACAAACCTACAAAGCAAAGCTTGTGGCGAAAGGTTTCAAACAAGTTCATGGTATTGACTATGACGAAACTTTCTCACCTGTAGCTATGCTTAAATCCATCAGAATTCTATTAGCATAGCAGCATATTATGACTATGAAGTATGGCAAATGGATGTCAAAACAGCTTTCCTAAACGGAAATCTTACTGAGGACGTGCATATGATGCAACCCGAGGGTTTTGTCGATCCTAAGAATTCTGGTAAGGTTTGCAAGCTTCAGAAATCCATCTATGGATTGAAGCAAGCATCTTGAAGTTGGAACCTTCGTTTTGATGAAGTCATCAAAAGTTTTGGTTTTACCAAAAGTGAAGGTGAGCCTTGTGTTTACATGAAGTTCAGTGGGAGCACGGTAGTATTCCTGGTGCTTTACGTAGATGACATATTACTCATGGGAAATGACGTCCCAACATTATTGAACGTCAAGAAATTATTAGGAGATAATTTCTCGATGAAAGACCTAGGAGAAGCCTCCTACGTGCTAGGAATCAGGATCTATAGAGATAGATTTAGATGGCTTATAGGTCTGAGTCAAAGTACATACATAGACAAGGTAATGAAACGGTTCAGAATGCAAGAATCCAAGAAAGGATTTTTGCCCTTGTCACATGAGTAGGAACGAAGACGCATGACTAAGATCCCATATGCTTCGACTATAGGATCTATCATGTATGCCATGATATGTACTAGACCGGATGTGTCATACTCATTGAGCGCAACAAGCAGGTTCCTGTCTAATCCAGGTGAAAGTCACTGGATAGCTGTTAAAAGAATCCTTAAGTACTTACGAAGAACTAAGGACATGTTCCTAGTCTATGGAGGTCAGGAAGACGAGCTCATTGTAAAGGGTTACACTGACGCAAGCTTCCAGACAGACTCAGATGACTTCTGATCACAATCAGGTTATTTATTTTGCCTAAATGGAGGCGCAATGATATGGAAGAGTTCCAAGCAACGTACTGTGGCAGATTCTTCAATTGAAGCAGAGTATATAGCCACTGCAGAAGCGGCTAAAGAAGCTGTTTGGATAAAGAACTTTTTGGAGGAGCTAAGAATAGTTCCGAGTATCTCGGAGCCAGTGGATCTATATTGTGACAACAATGGAGCGATCGCACAAGCAAAGGAAGCAAGATCTCACCAAAAGTCCAAGCACATACTGCGACGCTTCCATCTAATCAGAGTGATCATACAAAGGGGTGATGTTAAAATGTTTAGAGTGACATCGGACGATAATGTCGCCGATCCATTAACTAAACCACTCCCGCAAGCGAAGCATTAGGGTCACGTCAGGTCTATGGGCATAAGATGCTTAGAATTGGCCTAGTGCAAGTGGGAGACTGTAGGATTAGTGTCCTAGGCCAAATGTATTTGTGCTAGGAAATGGATTATGTATTAAGACATTATTATTTATTCAATAAAGGTTCTTTCTTATATATATATGTGTGTATGGGTTGTGAACGTATATTTCTTATATCAACAAAGAATTACACTTCGGGTTCACGTCATCAAAATACGTGATTCTGATAGTAGAACTATGAACCACCGAATGACATTCTAAACTGTCCCTAGTGATATGTAGGATGTTTATAGAGATAGACATACTTCAGGTAAGAAGCTACATATCCACACTAGTATATTCCCAGGCTGGATGATCATGTTCTGCTGATCATGGACATAGAGATGTCAAGTCTGGAATATACGTACGTGTTAGAGAACACGTACTGGACTGACCACACTATGAGAATATGCATGGTATATGTCATTAGTCACCATGGATTCCTGTATGAGGAACTGCATACTTTAATATGATCTTACGTCATCCGTAACCGGATGATCATCAGGGTCATCGTTAGGTATGCACTGAATCATGACGAGGAATGTGAGTGACCAAGATGGGATTTGTTCCTCTCGTCATGAGGGAGATATCTCTGGGCCCCCTGATGAACTAGAACTGAAGGAAATTCATGGCCATGCTCAAAATGGATTAACATGTGTTGTTAATAACATTTTGTATTTACTCAGTCTAATTCTCGATCAGGAAAGAGACTTTGATCAAACTCAAGGATGACATATTACCGTGCCTTGTGATCAAGACGTATATCGTAGAACAAAAGGAATAAGCAAATGTCTATTCAGATAGATTTATGATCGCTGATCATTTTATTTAACATGGGTAGTCATGACATCAGTCTAGAGGATACTCCTGACTTACGATCTTTAGAAGATCATTGCCAGCATTAAATGAAACCTACGCGGTCACACAATGAACTCCATTCGTATGGGATGAATATGCCTCAAAACAGTTATACATATGATGTATAAATTGGTGAACGAAATAATCAATTATTGGACAATTGATTGAACAAAGCAGTTCCATTCCTTTGGCAACGGAATTGTTCCGTTCCCAACGGAATATATATGGAAACTGTAATAACCTTAGCTGTCAAGTATTTCGTTATGGAAATACCTATTCCGTTGGTAACGGAATAGTTCCGTTGGCAACAGAATAGGCGTAGACTAGGGTTTTAGTTATGGTAACTGAGCAATCGTTCACCTCTCTCTCTAGTATAAATAGAAGGGTAGGGTCTCTCTATTCGACACACAACTCAGAAGCCTAAGAGGCCGTCTTTACACAAAAAAGAGAGAGAGAGTTTTTGAGAGATATTCGGAAAGTATTTCCGGACTTGTCTAGCCAAGTCCGGTTATTCCATTCGAGTGAAGTTCGCGTGGATACGAGTAGAGGTTCTGTACCTTGAGAACTTGGAAGCGATCTATCTTCATCCCTAGGAGAAGAAGCTATCTCTCGAGCTGAGCTTCAAGAAGAGTTTCGCGAGCCAAGCTTCAAGAAGGAGTTCTTCGAGCTGAGCAATAGGAAGGAGCTTGATGAGCCGAGCTTCGAAAAGGAGACTGTTGCGAGTCGAAAAGTTCAGACCTACATCCGTTCCTTGTCTTGCGGATCAGGAAGATTCGAGGTATAAATTTTAATGGCTAATCTCGTACTTTTATTCCCTTAACGTAGATCCTAGGGCGGGTTAAATCCATAGGTTCCGCTGCGCATGTAACGTACATGGCTATGGATTTCCCAACATTCTGGATCTCCTAACTCCTCGACTCAGTTCCCGAAGTAGAACAACACTTCTGTACTCACTCCACCAAGTCTTGTCTTCGCTAGTCTGATCAGCAAGCTTTCACCTCCAGGGTCTCAGGCTGGGAGGGTAAGTAACTCGACACATGCTCGTCAGGCTTTACCATGCGGTCTAACATCAAGATGCTAGGTCTTCGCCTAACGATCTGGTTTCTCCTGGCTAACTAACTACTTGCTAACCTATGCACCCAAGATTTATCTCGAGTTGAATTAAAAAATACAAAACAAGATAATAAGTATAAAACTTAATCAACGCAAATAAATATGAAATTAAAAAGATATTGAATCTACGACTCGAACTCTACCCTAGAAAGGGTTTAGTTATGAGAGTACGTAACTGAAATAATTGTTGGGAAATCCATAGCCATGTACGTTACATGCCCGGCGGAACCTATGGATTTAACCCCCCCTAAGATCTACGTTATGGGAATAAAAGTACGAGATTACCCATTAAAATTTATACCTCGGATCTTCCTGATCCGAGAGATGAAGAACTGATGTAGGTCTGAACTATTCCGACTCGTAACCGTCTCCTTCCCGAGGCTCGGATCGCCAAGCTCATTCCTGTTGCTCGGTCGAATAACTCCTTGAAGCTCGACTCGCTAAACTCTTTCTTAAAGCTCGGCTCGAGAGACTCCTTCATCTCCTAGGGATGAAGATAGATCGCTCGCAAGTTCTCAATGTAGGGAACCTCTACTCGTATCCACGCGAACTTCACTCGAACGAAATAACCGGGCTTGGCTAGACCAGTCCGGATCCAATAATTGATTATTTCGTTCACCAATTTATACATCATATGTATAACTGTTTTGAGGCATATTCATCCCGTACGAATGGAGTTCATTGTGTGACCGTGTAGGTTCCATTTAACGCTGGCAACGATCTCCTAAAGATTATAAGTCATGAGTAACCTCTAGACTCATGTCATGACTACCCATGTTAAATGAAATGATCAGCGATCGTAAACCTATCTGAATAGACATTTGCTTATTCCTTTTGTTCTACGATATACGTCATGATCACAAGGCATGGTAATATGTCATCCTTGAGTTTGATTAAAGTTTCTTTCCTGATCGAGAATTAGACTGAGTAAATACAAAATGATATTAACAACACATGTTAGTCCATTTTGAGCATGGCCATGCATTTCCTTCAGTCCTAGTTCATCAGGGGGCCCAGAGATAACTCCCTCATAACAAGAGGAACAAATCCCATCTTGGTCACTCACATTCCTTGTCATGATTCCGTTACGGATGACGTAAGATCATATTAAAGTATGCAGTTCCTCATACACGAATCCATGGTGACCTCAGGTCGTAGGAAGAAGCACACTATTCTTATGAGAATCACTAATGACATATACCATTTATATTCTTATAGTGTGGTCAATCCAGTACGTGTTCTCTAAGACGTACCTATATTCCAGACTTGACATCTCCATGTCCAAGATCAGCAGAACATGATCATCCAGCATGCGAATATACTAGTATGGATATGTAGCTTCTTACTTGAAGTATGTCTATCTCTATAAACATCCTACATATCACTAGGGACAGTTTAGAATGTCATTCATTGGTTCACAATTCTACTATCAGAATCACGTATTCTGATGACGTGAACCCGAAGTGTCATTCTTGGTTGATATAAGAAATATACATTCATAACCCATACACACAGATATATAAGAAACAACCTTTATTGAATAAATAATAATGTCTTAATACATAATCCATTTCCTAGCACAAATACATTTGGCCTAGAGCACTAATCCTACAACAAAAACATATTAAATTAATACATGAAATTGTACAACCATCTTTGTCTTATCTCTTACAATGAAAGCAGTACTACCGATTCTCTACTACAATCTGTGACCCCTTGGCTGGCCCTAGGACTCACCCTTTATAGGTGAGTGGCTGGCCTCCCATTAAGAGGAAATAAACCTACTCTAAAATCAAATAATATCAATCTCTAAATCTAATCCCTAGTCAGGATCAATCCGAAATCTAATCCTAATCAAAGAACAAATCTAATCTCCTAATTTATTCCTCCTGCCAAATGAAATGCATATTTTTCATACAATAGGATAGAATGCTAAATATGCACTAATCTTTCAGAAGAATCATTTGTCGCCTTCCATCTTTGGTTGTGGTGCTCCTAACCTCCATGGTTGTGATACCGTAGTTGCGGTTGGGAAGACCGGGCCTGAAGGGCCTAGTCCAAGATATATCTTCGGGCTCCGCGTTATGTAGCTCCAATAGGCTTCTTTTGGTCTTCATTTGGCTCTGAATTGCTTCTTTCCTACAATTAGAGACAAACATAAGTAATAACTGATTTCTTATGAAATAAACATAAAATAACATAAAAAGTAATTAAAATAAGATACAAAGAAAGAAAATATGATTCTAAAATATAGATATGAATTTGGCCGATCATTATTCCGTTTGTTCTACAATATATGTTCTGATCACAAGGCACGAATAATGTCATCCTTGAGTTTTATCAACTTCGCTTTTATGATCGAATAGACTGAATTAATCAAAATGATACTAATATCTCTTTGTTAATCCCTTTTGAACATGTCCATACATTTACTTCTATCATAAATCATCTGGGAGACTAGAGATATCTCTCTCGAAATGGGGGAACAAATTTTATCTTTGTCACTTACCTCCTCGTCATGATTGAGTGTATACTAAATGTTGACTCTAATCATTGTCAGTTTAAGGATAACATAAAGTCATATAAAAGTATGAAGATCCACAAAAATAAATTGATGATGATCTCAGATCAAAGGAATAAGTACATTATTTGTGATCAGAATCACTAATAACTTTTACCATGTATATTCTTATAGTATACTCAATCGAGTACGTGGTCTCTAACACATACTTCTATTACAGATTTGACATCTTTATTTCCATAATAACATAATATGATCATTTAATATGCGAACATGCTAGTGTTGATACACAACGCGTTGCCTGAATTATGTTTATCTATAATTAGCATAACACAAGTTCCGAGAGAAAAATTGTCAGAAACAGCACTCCCCCCTCCAAACAAAAAGCATGTTATATCCTATGTTGCACGGATACAGATACGGGTATCGTATCCGATATGATATGGATACGGGGATACGATAAATTCCAAAAAATTTAGGATACGAATACGGCTATATATGTCTATTTTTTAATTATATTTATATAAAATAATAATTATTAAGTAATTGATTAATAAAACAATCAATATTTCAAATTTAATACCAAAATATGTGAATGAAATTATACACATACTCGATACTTAATGTTCGTAAAATTCAAGATTTGATTTAAGGAAAGTCAATTATTTCTGACTTTCTCTGGAATTGAAATTTTTTTTTTTAATTATGTGAGTTGTAAACAAAAAAAAAAGAACGTGACTTATAAAATGCAAATAAGTCTTTTATTAGTTCGAACGTGGGTTAAAATTTGATTTATGGAAAAAAATGATTAAAAAAAGTATAATGGACCAAAATGTATAGTGAAAATATCTCAGAAGTATCGTGACAGAAGTATCCCAGCCATATCCCAGAAGTATCCCAGCTATATCCTAACGTATCCTGCCGTATCCTGAACGTATCTGAATTTTTATATTATTAAAATAATCGGATACGCGGCGTATCCGATACATATCGGAGCCGTATCGTAGCCATATCCGTATCGGATACCCGTATCCTCATGATACTTCTCAGTTTTTGAAGTATCCGCACAACATAGATTATATCTACTTTAAAAAGATAAAATCTCGTTTTCAATTGGCATCTGAATCATTCATTCATACAACCAAACCATCTGAATTGTCCAAATCCTAATCCCATTTATTTTTGTATCATTTATTTTAGTTTTAAATTAATTAATTAAGTCATTGTAACTCATTTGTGATTTCGGTTTTTGATTGTTTATTGGTTATTTTGAGCCTATATTTTGTTAGCTTCAGAAATAAGCAAATAATAATTAAAACAAGATATTATACAATTATATTACAATAAATAGAGGTGGCAAATGGGCGGGTTGGGCCGGGTTCGGGTCAGGTCATTTCGGGTTCCGGGTCGTTCGGGTCACGGGTCGTTCGGGTCACGGGTCATTCGGGTCACGGGTCGTTCGGGTCTCGGGTCGATCGGGTACCGGGTCGCTCGGGTACCGGGTTGGTCGGGTCTCGGGTCAATTGGGTCTCGGGTCGTTCAGGTCTCGGGTCGTTCGGGTTATGGGTCAGGCGGGTTCGGGTTACAGGTCAATCGGGTTATGGGTCATTCGGGTAATTCGGGTCTGTGTTTCGAAAAAGTTTGGTCTGTGTTTTGAGCAATTCAAGTTTGTATATAGATAGACGAAATATCGAAAATTCGACTTAATTTTCATAGTTCCTAAAATTGGAATCAGGATCTAACTCGTTCACTGTCTGTGTAGTGAGAATCATCCGACTCTTGATTGGAATCGGCCGAGTCGAATCGGAGAATCTGATTTTTTTAAAGTATTATCTTTAAATTAAAAAAATGGAATAAAATGAAAAAAAAATTTTAAAGTTATAAAAATATGGAAAGATTCAAATAAAATATAATCATATACATTTGGATATATCTATTATATATGATATTTTTGACTATATTTTTTATTTAAGAGGGGCAATGAAAAAAATCGAAAAATAAAAAATCAGAAAAAATAAAAAAAATCGAACTTGGTTTAATTTTGTTGTTGACATGTTTATTGCACGATATTATATAATATTAATTTTGTATGTTGTTATTAGTTATGTGTTATTTATACAAAATGAGTTCACTATAACAAACCAAGTTTTCTATTAAAAAATATTAATTCATTAATGTATTAATAATTTAATATCATAAGATGTGAGAATTAAAAAATCATCATTATACACATAACACATGTAGATATACAACTTTTTCAATGTAAAATTACAGAAAATCCAATAATTATGGCAAAATCAGCACACAAATATTCAGCTTCATGTTATTCATCTTGCATTATATGTTATTCAGGTTTCGAAAATTGGGCGGGTCATTCGGTTTCGGGCCATTCGGGTTTCGGGCCATTCGGGTTTCGGGTTCTTCGGGTTTCGGGTCATTCGGGTTTCGGGTCAGGTCGAGTTTCGGGCCGTTGACTTGTCAACATCTTCGGATCGGGTCAGGTTCGGGTTCGGGTCGGTCGGGCGGGTTTTTCGGGTCGGGTCAGATTTTGCCACCTCTAACAATAAACATAAATATATATTAATTTAGTCCTAGTCAAGACTTTTTTTTTTTGTACAGATACAGCATATAGTTATGGTAAATTCCCAAAGCACCGTACTTTAAACCTCAATCATGCAATACGTAGAGTGGAGAATTTCATATTTGCCTACATTTCATCATGGAAGAAAATTTGTTTTCTCGTTACTAACCCTTAATCTTTATTCTTCTTTATTCTCGTTACTAACCCTTAATCTTTATCTTCTACATTAAAGAAGAATAAACAAATATCATCACACAAATAAAATATATAATAATCCATGTCTCATTACAAAAATATATAAATACAAAAAAGTCCTCTCAATTAACCCTCATAATCTAAAGCAACAAGATGGTCATAATACAAACAAGAACCCCATCTTATGTTATATACAAGTTGAAAATGCACAAAAACCTAGTTCATTATAAATATAACAAAATTCATTTTTCTCATTTTCTCTTCATTTTTACTCTTTCCCTGTCAAATTAACCAATGCTGTTCTTGCGAGATCTATGTCTAGGGCTCGGGACAGACGGATCGTACGGCTGAGACGCAATGTGCTCTAGAGCTGATGTCACCAAGCTCATGCTGGGCCGCATGTGGGCCTGTTCAACCAAACAGTGAGAGATGACCTCAGCGAGCTGGAATAACGGGCGGTGCGGGTAGCACCCATTAAGCAACGGATCCGCTAAGTTCATGTATCCTCTACTATTCAGAAATGGACGCGACTACAAAAGTTAAGTAAATTTTGTCAGCAAACCTTCCATAAAAGTATCCAAAAAGACATTTAGAGAAAACTAATTAATTTAATCAAAATAAACAAATAAAGGGAAATTTGCATGCCCCAACATTATGTTGGAATTTGCAAAAATGCACCTGCATTATCAGAAATTGCAAAAAAGCTCCTAAACTATTGCCAAAATTGCAAAAAATCCCGTACTGTCAGTTACAACTGACACCACTAATTATCTGAAAAAAAATGTCGAACTTTAATTAATCTCTTTCCAATAAAGTAGGGGTTGTTTTGCAATTTCTAGTGATGCAGGGTACTTTTGCAATTTCAACATGAAATAGGGTTTTATTTCCAAATTTCCCATAAATAAATAGACGTACCCAAACAATTAAGCTCTGCTCGCCCCTCTCCCTACTCAAATCAAACCCCTTCCGTCCGCTAACCAGCTCCAGCAAAACCACCCCAAAACTGAAAACATCCGACTTCACATTCAACTTCCCACTCATCACATAATCAGGCGCACAGTAACCATACGTGCCCATGACTCTCGTAGAGACGTGCGTGTTGTCACCGGTGGGGCCCAGCTTGGCCAGGCCGAAGTCGGACAGTTTTGGGTTGAAGTCGGAGTCGAGAAGGATGTTGGATGACTTGAGGTCCCGGTAGATCACTGGAGGGTTGACTTTTTCGTGGAGGTAAGTCAACCCTCGCGCTGCTCCCACTGCGATTTTCATCCGGATGTTCCAGTCAAGCGGAGTTCTGTTTGGGGGTACATCTGGAAAATATATGAAGAGAGAGAGAGAGTTAGTATATTTGGGGTACACTGTATACCCCCGAAAAGTGAATATATCATGTGTGTACTACTACAAAGAATGACAAGTATCATATGTACACAACTTCTCTGTAATTTTTTTACAAATGCTTGGACTATTCTTTCCTTGTGACTCGTTCATTGCTAAGCAGAGTAATAAGACCAGAGCACTTTACATATCTTTTCTAGCAAATTAGGAACTAAGGAAGTGCATGATATTGTTTAGATTCTGCAGGGGTATATGAGACATTTTAAGATTATACATGGGTAAGATACACAAGAAAATTTCCAAAACAAAAAAGTAAATAAAACTAAATAAGGAACTGACTGAAGAGGTGTTTTTCAAGGCTGCCTTGAGACATGTACTCATAGACCAAGATGCGCTCGTCTCCGTCCGCACAGTATCCGATGAGTTTGACGAGGTTCGGATGGTGCAGTAACATCAGCATCAGACACTCCACCACGAATTCCTGCGTGCCTTGGTCTCCATTTTGCTTCAGCTGCTTTATCGCCACAGTCTAAAGAATTAACGTATAAATTAGTATCAATTGAAAATAATAATAAAATGCAAAAAGAGGTGAGAGGTGCTTACCTGGCCAGATTCTAAGTGACCCTTGTAGACGCTACCAAATCCGCCCTCACCGATCCAGTTAGTCTGGCTGAAGTTCCTGGTGGCAATCACCAGCTGGTTCAGTGGGATTTTATTTGCACTGTTTTGGTCCGGATAGATGCCTTTTTTGTCAAAATCTTCAAAACCTAATCACCAAACAATACGTAAATCCAATTAAATTGGTAAATAATTTTGATAACTATATAGGAGAATAAATTCATTCAATTTTTTGTGAGAGCATATCAGGAAAATTAACAGCAAAAGGGTCTGAAACAGGCCAGGTGAGACAGAATCCTAAACAACCATGTTTCGCAACAAGCTTAAAAAAAGTTTAAAGAAAACGAAAAAGAAAAAGGAAATTCAGTGAAGCAATAACACAAACCGATAAACAGCACAGACAGCAAGCAAAACAAAGAGAAACAAGAACGAACCTATAGAATCAACAAGACGAGAAATAGATCTGGAGCTGATTCTGGCACGTGCCGCCGCCTTACGGCGTGAGGTTCTGGGGCTACAGGAGAAGCAGCTCATCTTTTCTATTCTCTCTCGACCCCTAAATTCCCCTCTGCAGAAGCAAAATCAGCTCCAATATTAAGCAGCAGAAATCAAACTCATTTTAGAAGAGGTTCTATAATTAGGAGCGGGGTGTTTCCCCTTCTCACTCGTGCTGTAACAGTATTCCCCTTGGCCATTTTTAGCAGCGAGACAACAACACGCAAGACCTCCATTTCCATTCACGCGGCAACGATGCCTGTTGGTAACGAGTGGAGTAACTTATCGTTTTTAGGCTGACTTAACCCGAGATTTTAATTTTGAGTTTGACTGAAAACCGAGATTTCAAATCTTCAGTTTGGGTTAAAGTCGAGATTTTAAATCTGAGATTGGAGTATACTCCTGGATTTAAAATCTTTAGTTGGGGGTAATAAAAGATTAGGACCCGGATTGAGTATAATCCGAGATGATTCGGCCCCAAATTTAAATTCTCCCCAACGGTTCAAACCACGATTTGATATATATTATTTTTCCAAAAATAAATTTCTAGTAATTAGGCGCACCCGCTTTATTTTTCAAATATTTCGAGTATTTTTAAGAGGCTATATCTGTTGGGAAATTCATAACCATGTACGTTACATGCGTAGCGAAACTTATGGATTTAACCCGCCCTAAAATCTACGTTAAGTGAATAAAAGTACGAGATTAACCATTAAAATTTATACCTCGGATCTTCCTGATCCTAAACGTACGGAATAACCGGACTTGGCGATACAAGTCCGGAAATACTTTCTGAATATCTCTCAAAAGTTTCTCTCTCTTTTCTGTGTAGTAGACGGCCTCTAAGGCTTCTGAGTTGTGTATGTAATAGAGAAACTCTGTCCTTCTATTTATACTAGAGAGAGAGGCGAACGATTACTCAGTTACCATAACTAAAAACCCTAATCTGCGCCTATTCCGTTGCCAACGGAATAGGTATTTCCATAACGGAATACTTGGCAGCTAAGATTATTACAGTTTCCATGTCCATTCCGTTGGAAACGGAACTATTCCGTTTCCAACGGAATGGTACTGTTTTGTTCAATCAATTATCCAATAATTGATTATTTCGTTCACCAATTTATACATCATATATATAACTGTTTTGATGCATATTCATCCCGTACGAATGGAGTTCATTGTGTGACCGTGTAGGTTCCATTTAACGCTGGCAATGATCTTCTAAAGATCGTATGTCATGAGTAACCAATAGACTGATGTCATGACTACCCATGTTAAATGAAATGATCAGCGATCATAAACCTATCTGAATAGGCATTTGCTTATTCCTTTTGTTCTACGATATACGTCTTGGTCACAAGGCACGGTAATATGTCATCCTTGAGTTTGATCAAAGTCTCTTTCCTGATCGAGAATTAGACAGAGTAAATACAACATGATATTAACAACACATGTTAATTCATTTTGAGCATGGCCTGCAGTCCTAGTTCATCAGGGGGCACAAAGATATATCTCTCTTAACGAGAGGAACAAATCCCATCTTGGTCACCCACATTCCTCGTCATGATTCAGTGCATACCTAATGATGACCATATTGATCATCCCGTTACGGATGACGTAAGATCATATTAAAGTGTGCAGTTCCTCATACAGAAATCCATGGTGACCTCAGGTCGTAGGAACAAGCACACTATTCATATGAGAATCACTAATGACATATACCATGCATATTCTCATAGTGTGGTCAGTCCTGTACGTGTTCTTTAACACGTACCTATATTCCATACTTGACATCTCTATGTCCATGATCCGCAGAACATGATCATCCAGCCTGCGAATATACTAGTGTGGATATGTAGCTTCTTACCTGAAGTATGTCTATCTCTATAAACATCCAACATATCACTAGGGACAGTTTAGAATGTTATTTGTTGGTTCACAGTTCTACTATTAGAATCACGTATTCAGATGACGTGAACCCGAAGTGTCATTCTTGGTTGATATAAGATTTACATTCACAACCCATACACACAGATATATAAGAAACAACCTTTATTGAATAAGTAATAATGTCTTAATACATAATCCATTTCCTTGTACAAAAATATTTGGCCTAGGGCACTAATCCTACAGTCTCCCACTTGCACTAGGCCAACTCTGAGCATCTTATGCCCATAGACCTAGCATGACTCTAATGCTTCGCTTGCGGGAGTGGTTAAGTTAATGGATCGGCGACATTGTCGTCCGATGGCACTCTACACGTTTTAACATCACCCCTTTGTATGATCTCTCTGATTAGATGGAAGCGTCGCAGTATGTGCTTGGACATTTGGTGAGATCTCGGTTCCTTTGCTTGTGCGATCGCTCCATTGTTATCACAATATAGATCCACCGGTTCCGAGATGCTCGGAACTACTCTTAGCTCCTCCAAAAAGTTCTTTATCCAAACAGCTTCTTTAGCCGCTTCTGCAGCGGCTATATACTCTGCTTCCGTTGAAGAATCTGCTACAGTACATTGCTTGGAACTCTTCCATGTCACTACGCCTCCATTTAGGGAAAATAAATAACCAGATTGCGATCTAAAGTCATCTGAGTCTGTCTGAAGCTTGCGTCGGTGTAACCCTTTACAACGAGCTCGTCTTCCATACCTCCATAGACTAGGAACTGGTCCTTAGTTCTTCGTAAGTATTTAAGGATTCTTTTAATAGCTATCCAGTAACTTTCACCTGGATTAGACTGAAACCTACTTGTTGCGCTCAATGAATATGACACATCTGGTCTAGTACATATCATGGCATACATGATAGATCCTATAGCCGAAGCGTATGAGATGTTATTCATGCGTCTCCGTTCCTGCTCACTTGTAAGACACTGTGTCTTACTGAGAGACACGCCATGTGACAAGGGCAAAAATCCTTTCTTGGATTCTTGCATTCTGAACCGTTTCATGACCTTGTCTATGTATCTACTTTGACTCAGATCTATAAGCCTTCTAGATCTATCTCTATAGATCCTGATTCCAAGCACCTAAGAGGCTTCTCTTAGGTCCTTCATTGAGAAACTATCTCCCAACAATTTCTTGACGTTCAATAATGTTAGGACGTCATTTCCCATGAGTAACATGTCATCTACGTAAAACACCAGGAATACTACCGTGCTCCCATTGAACTTCATGTAAACACAAGGCTCACCTTCACTTTTGGTAAAACCGAAACTTTTGTTGACTTCATCAATACGAAGGTTCCAACTTCGAGATGCTTGCTTCAATCCAATGATGGATTTCCGAAGCTTGCAAACCTTATCAGAATTCTCAGGGTCGACAAAACCCTCGGGTTGCATCATATGCACGTCCTCGGTCAGATTTCCGTTTAGAAAAGCTGTTTTGACATCCATTTGCCATATTTCATAGTAATAATATGCTGCTATGGCTAATGTAATTCTGATAGATTTAAGCATGGCTACAGGTGAGAAACTTTCATCATAGTCAATACAATGAACTTGTTTGAAACCTTTCGCCACAAGCCTTGCTTTGTAGGTTTGTACCTTACCATCCACGTCAGTCTTCTTCTTGAAGACCCATTTACATCCGATGGTCTTCAAGCCTTCGGATGGATCAATTAAATTCCAAACTTGATTGTCATGCATGGATTGCATCTCGGCTCTCATGGCCTCTAACCATTTTTTAGAGTCTGGACTCTTCAAAGCATCTTGGTAAGACCTGGGTTCATCATCTATGAATATCACATCATCATCATTGGACACAAGAAATCCGTATCTCTCGGACCCATGACGAATCCTACTAGATCTACGTTGAGTCTGTTGTGTTTTAAACTCACCAACTCCTTGAGAGCTTGTTAGTTCCTCCATCATTGGTTCTGCAACTATAGGTGGGTCTCGAATTTCTTCGAGTTGTACTTTGCTCCCACTGCTTCTCATAGAGACAAACTCTCTTTCCAACGCGCTTTGCGGCCAACTCTCGCCGTTCCAGCGATGGCTAATCATACGGTTGTGCTTGTCTTGTCAAGACGAGTCGAATGGGATCAAGTTTGAGAGAGAAAGGGTTGACTTGACTGCGACGGTTGACTTTTCAGTTTTGACCAGAATTTTTGCGCTTCGCATTTTCTCTATTCTTGCGCTGCTAGGTTTATTTGAGGTGTAAAACAATGGTTAGGATTCATCCGATACGAAACGTCATAGGAAACGTGGACGTTTCTTCTCTGTTTTGGGACCGAACGTGGTCGGTTTATGTATCGGTTCGGCTGAAGAACGTCGTGAGAGAGTTGACGTTTTCATAATGTTTTGTGGTCATTTCTTACTCGTTCCAATGCTTGGTCTTTTCCACCGACGTTGTTCATCTTTAAGATTAGAGAAGTATGTGCATGGGGAATGTGAGGGTTTTAGGGATAATTTGGTCACCGTTGGCGCATTATTTGCATGATGGTGCTTCTTTTGGAGTTGCCTTTTCAAATAAGTCCTCCAATTCTTCTTTTTATGGCCTTTTCACCTATAAATTACACAAAAATGTATTAAGATGTTTCAAATTATGTTTTATGAAATATGAGTGTTTTACATACATTTTATGTGAATTATGATTGAATTTGAGATGATAAAAACCCTAAAAATGTGTATAAAAATACACATTACAAATTCAGCACGTCACACTTTGGTGTTTTAATTCGTAACTAGACCAAATAAACTCCGAATCCAACTCACGAGATACCGTTGGAAACTAGAAAGAGAGATCTATATTGTGGTTCTTTACTGTTATTATTATTTTATTAAAGATTTTCGAGTTATTTGCAATTCAGTCCAGAACTTATCTCAGATTCAAAATCGGTTCAGCAGTCACTTCAGAAAATTATAGAAAAATCACCAAAACTTGAAAAATCCCAAATTCGTACAGAAATTCAATTATCAAGTTTTGGATTATCTGCTAAAATTTCATATAATTATGTTTTGTAGTTTGAGATTTATAATGAAAATTCAGATCTGGATCAGAAACTGGTTCTGACAGACCAGTACTCACAAATATTATAATATCTCCTAATCTGTCTTAACAACTACTATTTTAAAATTCATATATGGATTCTACACTTCAAATTACTTCAAGTAGGACTATGCTTAAATTTTATTATTTTTTTTTATATTTTTTAAAATTCAGAAGGAAAGAAACAGTAAATTTGGATAAAAGTTTAAAAAAACAGAAAAGCTACACTTTCGGAAAATTAATATCTCACAGATTACAGATCGGAATTGGGCAAAATTTGGGTTGAAAATTATCTACTAAATAAGAACTAAATTTTAAAAAATTTTATTTAATTTTTAAGATCTGAATTAGACACGAAATTAAGGGAAAAATACTGAAAAAACAGAGAAAAACAACAGCAAGATAGGAACTGGATTAGGGTTTGATTTTTGGTTTAGAAATAGGGATTTATAGAAAATTCATGATGTGTAACAATCATTAATCACTTAGGATATAATTTTTCAGATTTAAATGATGGATTTGAGCGATCTAAGCTAAGATTTACTCAAGAAATTGATTGAAAAACTCGTTTAATTCAAAAATGTCATTTTAAACAAAACTTGAATTCAGTCAATAACAACTCCAAATTAATCACACAAAATACTAAGCTAAATATTTCAAATGATTAACAAGTCAATAAACTTCCGATTTAATAGATCAATTGATGTAAAATACCAAGCTAAGCAATTTTTCCCAATTTATTCAAAATTATGTGTGTTCATGACTATTCATTCAAATTCAGCAAAATTACACGAAATTAAAGCAAGATTTCATGCATACAAATCACAAATCCCCTTCCCTATCTATATTTACTCACACATATTCGCAAGAACAAGAATTTGACAAGATTTCATCACGATTATTACAAAATTGAGTTCTTGAGATCTAAAATTCAAATCGAGTAATTAAAAGAGAATTAGGCTAAACCGAGAGTTGGAAGACTAGCTAGTTGCTTCCTTGAGTTGATTTGAAGCTCCAATTGCACCTCAATTCAAGCTAGAATTGACCGATTCGAAATTTCCCCAAATCAGCCCCAAATTGCATGATTTCACTCAAAAATGAAAATTAGAGCTCAGGAAAGCTTGAAACTCATTAATGGAGGTTCTAGAGGTTAGAGAAGATGAATGAAGAGTAGTGTATAAGTTAAGGAGAGTGCGGGCCCAGAAATATCTCCCTCGTGACGAGAGGAACAAATCCCATCTTGGTCACTCACATTCCTCGTCATGATTCAGTGCATACCTAATGATGACCCTAATGATCATCCCATTACGGATGACGTAGGATCATATTAAAGTATGCAGTTTCACATACAGGAATCCATGGTGACCTCAGGTCGTAGGAACAAGTACACTATACATATGAGAATCACTAATGACATATACCATGCAGATTCTCATAGTGTGGTCAGTCCAGTACGTGTTCCCTAACACGTACCTATATTCCAGGTTTGACATCTCTATGACCTGCGAATATACTAGTGTGGATATGTAGCTTCTTACCTGAAGTATGTCTAGCTCTATAAACATCCTACATATCACTAGGGACAGTTTAGAATGTCATTCGTTGGTTCACAATTCTACTATCAGAATCACGTATTCTGATAGCGTGAACCCGAAGTGTCATTCTTGGTTGATATAAGATTTACATTCACAGCCGATACACAGAGATATATAAGAAACAACCTTTATTGAATAAATAACAATGTCTTAATACATAATCCATTTCCTAGTACAAATACATTTGGCCTATGGCACTAATCCTACAATCTCCCAGTGGCACTAGGCCAACTCTAAGCATCTTATGCCCATAGACCTAACATGACCCTCATGTTTCGCTTGCGGGAGTGGTTTAGTTAATGGATCGGCGACACTGTCGTCCGATGGCACTCTACACATTTTAACATCACCCCTTTGTATGATCTCTCTGATTAGATGGAATCGTCGCAGTATGTGCTCGGACTTTTGGCGAGATCTCGGTTCCTTTGCTTGTGCAATCGCTCCATTCTTGTCACAATGTAGATCCACTAGTTCCGAGATGCTCGGAACTATTCTTAGCTCCTCCAAAAAGTTTTTTATCCCAACAGCTTCTTTAGCCGCGACTGCAGCACCTATATCCTCTGCTTCCGTTGAAGAATCTACTATAGTACATTGCTTGGAACTCTTCCATGTCTCTGCGCCTCCATTTAGGCAAAATAAATAACCTGATTACGATCTAAAGTCGTCTGAGTCTATCTGGAAGCTTGCGTCGGTGTAACCCTTTACAACGAGCTCATCTTCCATACCTCCGTAGACTAAGAACAGGTCCTTAGTTCTTCGTAAGTACTTAAGGATTCTTTTAACATCTATCCAGTGACTTTCACCTGGATTAGACTGAAACCTGCTTGTTGTGCTCAACGAGTATGACACATCTGGTCTAGTACATATCATGGCATACATGATAGATCCTATAGCCGAAGCATATGGGATCTTATTCATGCATCTTCGTTCCTGCTCGCTTGTAGGACACTATGTCTTACTGAGAGAAACGTCATGTGACAAGGGCAAAAATCTTTTCTTGGATTCTTGCATTCTAAACCATTTCATGATCTTGTCTATGTATGTACTTTGACTCCGACCTATAAGCTTTCTAGATCTATCTCTATAGATCCTGATTTCTAACATGTAGGAGGCTTCTCCTAGGTCTTTCATCGAGAAAGTATCTCCCAACCATTTCTTGACGTTCAATAATGTTGGGATGTCATTTCCAATGAGTAATATGTCATCTACGAAAAGTACCAGGAATACTACCGTGCTCCCACTGAATTTCATGTAAATACAAGGCTCACCTTCACTTTTGGTAAAACCAAAACTTTTGATGACTTCATCAAAATGAAGGTTTCAACTTCGAGACGCTTGCTTCAATCCATAGATGGATTTTTGAAGCCTGCAAACCTTACCGGAATTCTTAGGATCGACAAAACTTTCGGGTTGCATCATATGCACGTCCTCGGTCAGATTTCCATTTAGAAAAGCTGTTTTGACATCCATTTGCCATATTTCGTAGTTATAATATGCTGCTATGGCTAATAGAATTCTGATGGATTTAAGCATAGCTACTGGTGAGAAAGTTTCGTCATAGTCAATACCATGAACTTGTTTGAAACCTTTCGCCACAAGCCTTGCTTTGTAGGTTTGTATCTTTCCATCCACGTCAGTCTTCTTCTTGAAGAGCCACTTACATCCGATGGTCTTCAAGCCTTCGGATGGATCAATCAAGTTCCAAACTTGATTGTCTTGCATGGATTGCATCTCGGCTCTCATGGCCTCTAACTATTTCTGAGAGTCGGGACTCTTCATAGTATCTTAGTAGGACGTGGGTTCATCATCTATGAACATCACATCATCATCATTAGACACGAGAAATCTGTATCTCTCGGGCTCATGATGAATCCTACTAGATCTACATTGAGTCTGTTGTGTTCCAAGCTCACCAACTCCTTGAGAGCTTGTTTGTTCCTTCATCATAGGTTCTGCAACTATAGGTGGGTCTCGAATTTCTTCTAGTTGTACTTTTCTCCCACTGCTTCTCATAAAGACAAACTCTCTTTCCAAGAAGGCTCCATTGCGAGCAACAAACACTTTGTTCTCCGATGGGTGGTAAAAGTAATATTCTTTAGTTTCCTTAGGATATCCCACAAATAGGCACTTGTCCGATTTGGGTCCAGGTTTTACCGAAGACTCCAGTCTTTCCTGGTGGGGTTCACCACTTTCTCCAAAACGCCTTTGATCTCCCTATTCGAAAGCTCTGCTTGGCCATTGGTTTGGGGGTGGTAAGTCTGTCGAGGTTTTATGTGTGACACGGTATTGCTTCATTAACGCCTCAAAACTCCGGTTGCAGAAATGGGTTCCTCTATCACTGATGATGACTCTCGGGACCCCAAACCTACTAAAGATCTGGTCCATCACAAAATCCACAACCGTTTTTGCATCTGCCCATTTTGTGGCCTTGGCCTCAACCCACTTGGAGACATAGTCGACTGCCAAGAGGATATACTCAAAACCGTATGAGGGTGGAAAAGGTCCCATAAAGTCGATACCCCACACTTCAAAGACCTCACATGGAAGAATATACTTCATTGGCATCTCGTCTCTCTTGGTTAGTCCTCCCGTTCTCTGGCATCGCTCACATGACTTCACGTAGAAGTAACCATCCTTATGTAGTGTGGGCCAGAAGAAACCACACTCAAAGACCTTATGAGCTGTCCGCTTTGCGCCAAAGTGTCCTCCACACTCCAGAGAGTGACAAAACTCAAGCACGGATCTGACCTCATTATCTGGCATACATCTCCGAATAATTTGATACGCGCAAATCCGAAAAAGGTAAGGCTCATCCCAAATATAAAATCGGGAATCATACCGGATTCGATCAGCCTGTGCACGTGTAAGATCCTCTGGTAGGTCTTTAGCCACCAGGTAATTCACTATATCAGCATACCATGGTGTATAGCTTTGGACGGCATAGAGATATTCCTCAGGGAAAAACTCCGATATTGGGGTACCCTCCTCAATACTCATAGGAAGGCGGCTAAGGTGATCTGCAACTAGATTCTCTGATCCTCGTTTATCTCTAATCTCCAAGTCGAACTCCTGGAGCAACAATATCCAACGAAGAAGTCTCGGCTTAGATTCCTTCTTCTTGAAAAGATGCCTCAACCCGGCATGGTCAGAGTATATAATCACCTTAGCCCCTAAGAGGTAGGACCTAAATTTCTCCAATGCAAAAACAATAGCTAGCAGTTCTTTTTCGGTAGTTGTATAGTTGAACTAAGCATCGTCTAAGGTCCTGAGGCATAAGAGATAACATGGGGTTCTCGCCCATCCCGCTGCCCAAGAACAGCTCCAACTGCCCTATCACTCGCATTGCACATGATCTCGAAAGGCAGATTCCAATCTGGAGCTTTAATGATGGGGGCAGAACATAATTTCTCCTTGGGAAGGTCGAATGCCGCTTTGCACTTCTCATTAAACTCAAAGGAAGCCTCTTTTTGGAGAAGAAGACAAAGAGGTTGAGCGATTTTTGAGAAATCTTTGATGAAACGCCTATAAAATCCGGCATGACCAAGAAATGATCGAATGTCCTTCACACTGGTTGGGTACGGAAGGGATCTAATGACATCAATCTTTGCTTTATCCACTTCAAGACCCCGAGAGAAAACCACATGGCCTAAGACTATGCCCTGATCTACCATGAAATGACATTTCTCATAATTCAGCACCAGATCAGTCTCTATGCACCTTTGAAGAATCGTCTTTAGGTTTCCCAAACAGTCATCGAATGAGTCACCATAGACGGTGAAATCATCCATGAAAACCTCAATGATTCGGGTGACATAATCAAGAGAAGATGGACATCATACATCTCTGAAATGTACCGGGGGCGTTACACAACCCAAAGGGCATGCGTCTGTAGGCAAAGGTGCCAAAAGGGCACGTGAAGGTGGTCTTTTCTTGATCCTCGGGGGCGATGGCTATTTGAAAGTAACCAGAGAAACCATCTAAGAAGCAGTAGTGGTGGCGCCCAGCAAGACGCTCAAGCATCTGGTCAATGAAGGGAAGGGGGAAATGGTCTTTCCGGGTGGCGTGTTCAATTTGCGGTAATCAATGCATACTCGCCATCCATTTTGTGCTCTCGTAGGAACTTTTTCACCATCCTGATTCTCAATTATCGTAATACCAGTTTTCTTGGGTACCACATGGATTGGTGATACCCACTGTGAATCAGATATATGATTCCTACATCAAGGAGCTTGATGATTTCCTTCTTGACCACTTCCATCATTGGAGGATTCAGCCTACACTGAGGCTCACGAGATGGTTTAGATCCATCCTCCAACAGTATCCGATGCATACACGTAGAGGGGTTGATTCCCTTAATATCAGCTAGAGTCCATCCAATAGCAGTCTTGTGGTCCCACAACACATTAACTAATTTCTCTTCCTGTGTAGTCGTGAGGCTACTAGAGATGATCACTGGAAGAGTGTCTCCTTTACCCAAGTATGCATACTTGAGATGAGCTGGTAGAGGTTTTAGGTCAAGAGAGGGGGGACTCACAATGGAAGGTTTGGTGGGCTCAAGAAGAAGAAGAAGAAGAAGAAGAAGAAGAAGAAGAAGAAGAAGGAGAAGCCTCTCCAATGGCCAAGACAGATAGACTCTGAAGAAGGATCTGCTCATCTGAGATAGATCAAGAATGGTCTCGAGCAGATCGATGAACTCAAAAGAGAAGAAGTTGTCGACGCACTCATCAACTGGGCCGATGGTGCAAATAGCAGAGACATGCCCGTCAGAAGGATGCTTGATAGCATCAAATATATTGAAAGAGATATTCTCTCCGTCAAACTCCATAGAAAGAGTTCCATTGTGCACATCAATCTTGGTTCGGGCAGTTTTAAGAAAGGGTCTTCCCAGAAGAATGGGAGTTGAGTTCGGTGAGCTATCAGACTCATCCATACGCAGAATGTAGAAATCTGCGAGAAAGACAAGGCCATTGACCTTAACGAGGACATCCTCTATAACTCCTTCTGGCACAACAGTAGAGCGATCGGCCAGTTGGAGGATCACCCCGGTCTTTTTCGAAGGTCCTAAACTGAGGGAAGAATAGATAGAGAAGGGCATGACATTGATAGATGCCCCAAGATCAAGCATGCACCGAGCAAATTCATGGTGCCCAATACTGCAAGGAATGGCAAACATGCCAAGGTCTTTTTGCTTCTCTGGAAATTTCTTGCGGATAACAGTAGAGACATTCTCACTCATTATCACCCTCTCATGGCCATTCAGCTTTCTCTTATTCGTACACAAGTCCTTAAGAAATTTCGCATAGCGAGGGACTTGACGAATGGCCTCTAGTAATGGAATATTCACTTCCACCTTCTTTAAAACCTCTAGGATATCTCTCTCTGCCTCATCCTTTTTGGTGTTAACCGCTAGACGGCTAGGAAAAGGGACTCTAGGTTTATAAGGTGGTATTTCCTTGGGCTTTTCTTTCATCTTCTCGGATTCCGGCTTAATTACTTCAATCTCTTCTTCACCTTTCATGTTTCCTTTACTCCCTTCTATTTCTTTACCACTTCTTAAGGTGATAGCACATGCATTCTCACGAGGGTTGAGAGTTTGTGAAGGAAGTTGTGAGGAACCCTGAGTTTTCAACCGGTTCAATTCAGAGGATATTTGAGCAATTTGGGTGCCCAGATGTGTTAGGGTGCTTTTTGTATCATTCTGAAAAGAAGTGGTTGACATGGCCAAAGAGGTCACAATGTCAAGAAAGACTTTTTAAAGCAGGGTCAATTGGAGGAGAAGAAGAAGAAGAATTTTGATTATGGTTTTGAGGAGGTTGTTGCTGGTTGCCTGGGTCACGCCTTCTGAAGTTTGGGTGGTCACGCCATCCAGGTTGTATGTTTTGGAATAGGGATCATAATTACGGTTTTGACCCTCATTTGAATTTTCGTGTTGGTTTAGCTTGAAGATTCCGCAAGCTGTGGTTGTGACTTTCTCCTCATCATGGAGTGTTGGGCACGTATCAGTGGTGTGTCCTGTCTGAGTACAGACACCGCATGCTTTCACTTCTACTTTAGTTCCCATGAATGATGCCATCATATTAGCTAAGCTGTCTAATTTGGCGTCCATACCATTCACTCGCTTCTCCAAATCACAGTCTCTAATCTCACTAACTCCCCTAATTCGAGATCTGGTTCTACTAGATTGGGCATTTTTTGCCATGGTTTCTACCAAGGTTCGTGCTTGCCTAACAGTTTTATCTATGAAAGCACCTCCACTGACAGAATCTACATTATCCCTAGTCCTTGAAGCATCCCATCATACAAGTGTTGAATCAAGAGATTCTCTGGGACTCGATGGTTGGGACATTTTGCACACAACTTCTGGAAGCGATCATAGTATTCGTAGAGGCTTTCCCCTACTTCTTGTTGAATGCTATAAATCTGCTTCCTAATAGAAGCGGTAAGAGAGACAGGAAAATACTTGTCTAGAAATAACTTTTGAAGTTCTACCCAAGTTGTTGGAAAATGTGCTAAATGGTAGTACCAGTCCTTTGCTGGTCCTCAAAGACTGTATGAAAACAGTCGCAGCTTGTAAGGACCTTCATCTTCAATCTCCGCCGGCATCATTGTTGCGGTGATATGGTTGAACTCCCACATGTGAGAGTGCGGGTCCTCTCCGGCACTCCCATTGAAGGTCGGTAAAAATTGAAGAAGACCCGTATGGATTTTAAAATTCGGGACCAGTGGTAATACAATACCATACTGGTTGGTAGCAAAATCAAAGGTAGACAAGTCCCTAAGTGTCCTATCCTCAAAATTAGCCATAACTGTAGTGTTACCTCTTTTAGCGTGAGGAGGAGCTGGTGGAGTAGGAGGCTCGCCTTCGCTGTCCAAGTTCTCCATCTTTTCAGTTTCTTCGGCTGCTTTCGATGTCACCGGATGTGCTCTTCTTCGCTCCAGATGTGTTCTCTCGATCTCAGGATCTAGTGGTGCAAGTGGAAGATTAGAACTACGAGTAGCTTTCATGAACTGGAATCAAGTATAAAAGAGAGAATTAGTGAATGAAAGTAATGCAGACTCAAAGTAAAAATAAATAGTATGACTGACTCTGACAAAAAGTGAAAAAGATAACACAGGTAACGAAAGTGTGACTCTGACAAAAAGTTAAAAAGATATGACTAACAAAAAGTAAAACGAATTTGGTTTACTCTGACACAAATGCAGACTACCGTACTACACAAGAGAAGTGTGAATATTGACCTAGAATAGTCGCGTTGCTAGCTCCCCGGCAACGGCGCCATTTTGGTAAGAGGTATTTTTGCAGTCGTCTTACACTTACCAAAAGAAATTTATAATCCTAGACTTAACTACAATATAGTAGACAGTGGAAGTAGGGGTCGAACCACAAGAGAGCTATTTAGACTAAATTAGGTGAAAAGATTACTTCTCTAATGAAAATGAACTCAACAAAAATAGAAAACTAAAATAAAAAGAAACCAAGACCGTAAATAAAACCAAACACAAGACCTAAAACAAGACACACAATTGGGGGGGGGGGGTTGTTGATTGGTTGATTGCAACAAAATGAAAGTAACAAGTAAAGAGGAAACTTAGGGTAAAAATCAAGAGACATAGTTTTGTGAATTGAGGCATAGTTTTGTGTAGTGAATTTGTGTGTAACTTTATCCTTGACTCTAATAATGAATTTGGAATTAATCGCTTAAGTGCAATAAGATGAGCTCTAACCGATAAATAACTCAAACAAAAAGATAGGATTTTAGTTTAGATGAGCTCGTAAATAAAAACACTAACCTACTTGAATATCATAACCAATTCAATAGAAATCATTGGTTATTTAAACAAATCAAAACCTCCTAAACAATGAGCTTGTTCAGAACTGTTTAGATCATTGTGAGTTATTTGCACTTGGCTATTATTCAAATTCTAATGGAGGCTATTGAGCAAAGCAACCATAGGAATTTTGTAGCCCTTGTTAATTACTATTGAACATAGAATTGACCGAAATAAACTTAAAATAATTCATTGAGCATGAAAGATAATAAGTAAGTGAAAACAAAATAATAACCATTCAAATAAAATTCATTATTAATGGTCTCAAAAGTTACAACACAAAAATATAAACACTAACTATGCCTCGAAGGGCTTACTCAAAATACATGGAAAAGAAAGAAAAGAAAATAATGATAGAACCCATTAATGAAGCGTGGATGAAGAGTGAAGCTTGCTTGACTTGCCCAACTCCAAGAGAGAGAATGATGAAGTTCAAAAGTGATTAGAATAATTGCCTTACACGTGGTTATAACCCTCTCAAAAGGTGATCATGAGGGATGAATGAAGCCCCATGAAAAGAGTGTGAATGAACATGGCAAAAACATGAGGAGTGAATGCAATGTGCATGATAGATCTGTCCAGAATATGATCAATTTAGGACACGTATATATCTGAATTGGGCTCTGGTTATATAGAATGAATTGTGGGACTTGTTCTCTTCTTTCCAACAGTATATAGTATGCATATAGAGAAGGCCCAGAGTGTGATTTATGGCCGAAATACTAAGCCTGTGTCGGCAGGTCCGAGTCTTGATTATTATCTCCATCTTGTGCTCCAACATATTTTCTCCAAGCTATGCTTCATCAAAATTGCACCTGAATTCGCATAAATATGTCATTAGCAGTATCAACATTCAAGTTGTGATTATTATCCATATAAATAGAATATTAACACATATAATGGTGCAATATCATATATGTATAGGGTATAAAATGTGTATAATTAATGACTTATCAAATCACCCCACACTTAAACATTTGATCGTCCTCGAGCAAACATTGTAACTTGTATTGGTAAGATGGGTCCCATATTATAGACTCACTCATCACTTATATACCAGCCAATAATGATCTTTGGTCCCTTGTGTAAGATTCCAAGTGCTTTGGTGAAACTCGCACTCACTCTCTTTTTGTATAGTGGAGTATGAATATGGAATATGTGGAGTATCTCTCATAATAACTCTCAGTTCTCAAATGAATCATGATTTCCTACCTTGGTCGTGAGGGGAATTCTCAAGTTATGTTTAGTGGAATATGATGGAATATGGTGGATAATACATATATATATACTACGTAATTGGGTTGCTTGTCTACTTCGCCACTTTCGGTCAAGTTGTCACTTGGTTTTCTAAACTCACGCCTCTACTCTCCGAAAGATATCGCCTATACATCTATCTGCTTGGAATAATGAACCTACTAATGTGCATATCTCCTAGCACCTTCAGTCATCTGGCCCAAAATGTGTCAACCTAACTGCTGGCCTGAGATGTATGACTGGGATCCACTCTTTCTCACAAATCGGGTAAACTAAGGTTTGTACAATAGAAAATATTTTGGAATGAATGATAAATGGATAAAATATCTGTTAATGTAATTCAAAATTATTTTTAAAAATAATCAATTTGCATAAAATTATTATATATTATTTGTATACTATGAATTATTTCAAATTTTATATTTCAAAATTTGTTATTGTTGTGTTATACATTTTATACCGAAATGAATAATAAAATTAAAATATTCACAGTGTAGCGCGAATATTAACCTAGTCCATTATTATTTTCCCAACTATTAATCCGTTTGATGAGGAGAGAGAACCAGCAGCCATTGCAGTTATGAATATCTTAGTCCCCTCAAATCCCCAAAAAATTGAAAAAATAATAAAAATTATTAATAAGAAATTGTAGGATTAATGCCCTAGGCCAAATATATTTGTGCTAGGAAATGGATTATGTATTAAGACATTATTATTTATTCAATAAAGGTTGTTTCTTATATATCTGTGTGTATGGGTTGTGAATGTAAAATTCTTATATCAACCATGAATGTCACTTCGGGTTCACGTCATCAGAATAAGTGATTCTGATAGTAGAACTGTGAACCAACGAATGACATTCCAAATCGTCCCTAGTGATATGTGGGATGTTTATAGAGATAAACATACTTCAAGTAAGAAGCTACATATCTATAGTAGTATATTCGCATACCGGATGATCATGTTATACTTATCATGGACATATGGATGTCAAGTCTGGAATATAGGTTCGTGTTAGAGAATACGTGCTGGACTGACCACACTATGAGAATATACATGGTATATGGACATAGTGATTCTCATATGAATAGTGTACTTGTTCTTATGACCTGAGGTCACCATGGATTCCTGCATGTGGAACTACATACTTTAATATGATCCTACGTCATCCGTAACGGGATGATTATTAAGGTCATCATTAGGTATGCACTGAATCATGACGAGGAATGTGAGTGACCAAGATGGGATTTGTTCCTCTCGACAAGAGGGAGATATCTCTGCCTAATGAACTAGGACTGAAGGAAATGCATGGCAATGCTCAAAATGGATTAACATGTGTTGTTAATATTATTTTTATTTACTCAGTCTAATTCTCGATCAGGAAAAAGACTTTGATCAAACTCAAGGATGACATATTACCGTGCCTTGTGATCAAGACGTATATCATAGAACAAAAGGATAAGCAAATGAATATTCAGATAGATTTAGGATCGCTGATCATTTCATTTAACATGGGTAGTCATGACATCAGTCTAGAGGTTACTCATGACTTACGATCTTTAGAAGATCGTTTCCAGCATTAAATGGAACCTACACGGTCACACAATGAACTCCATTCGTACAGGATGAAAATACCTCAAAACAATTATACATGTGATGTATAAATTGGTGAGCAAAATAATCAATGATCGGATAATTGATTGTGCAAAGTCAGCATTCCATATTATTTATATTATTTTTAGGAAATAAGGCCATGGACACACATGATGGAGGTCCGACAACTGCACGGATTCTGTCCAGTCACAAATTGCTTATTTGAAGCATATAATAATACTATTCTAAAGGTAAGCTAATTAATATTCTTATTAATTAAATTTCTGTTGGGAAATTCATAGTCATGTACGTTACATGCACAACAAAACCTATGAATTTAACCCGCCCTAGGATCTATGTTAAGGGAATAAAAGTACGAGATTAACTATTAAAATTTATACCTCGGATCTTCCTGATCCGCGAGATGAAGAACGGATGTAGGTCTGAACTTTTCTAACTTGCAACCTTCTCCTTCCTGAAACTCGACTCACGACCTCCTTGCTTCTCCTAGGAATGAAGATCGATCGCTCGCAAGTTCTCAAGATAGAGAACCTCTACTCGTATCCATGCGAACTTCAGACGTACGGAATAACCGGACTTGGCTAGACAAGTCCGGAAATACTTTCCGAAAATCTCTCAAAACCTTCTCTCTTTTTTCTATGTAATAGACGGCCTCTAAGACTTCTGAATTGTGTATCGAATAGAATGGGGCTACCCCTTTATTTATACTAGAGAGAGGGATGAAAGAATAGCAACAATCGTTAAGGAAACAAATCCTGCCTGCCATGTGAACAATAATTCCTGATTCGAACGAACTATCGTTTCCATATAAATGATGCTTGTCCGCCAAGAAAATCAGCACATACCATATGTGTTCCGTTCAAACGCGTGAACAGTAATTCCTGTGCATGAACAGTAATTCCAGCACAATAAAATATCCAATATTTGATTTATTCTTTCGCCCATTTATACATCAAATGTTCCAAGAGCAACCTAGAGTTGAGCGCTACAAAGCGACTGTGTCTCTGACTGACACGAAGATGGTTGAAGGTTCATCCGTGAGTGCTCATGTACTCAAGATGAAGAGCTATCTTGATCAATTAGAGAGGCTTGGTTCAACTCTGCCCAGAGAATTGGCTGTTGACATAATTCTCGGGTCATTACCTCCTAGTTCTAAGCAATTCATCATGAACTATAATATGCATCAGATGGAGAAATTCATCACCGAGTTGCATGGGATGATTAAGAATGCACGGGAGGACATGAAGACAAATGTTGTCAAAGATGTTCTAATGGTTCACAAGAAGAAGGGTAAGAAGACCGGGAACAAGAGCAAGGGTAAAGGTAAGGTGTTGCCTAAACCTATGATTAAGAAAGACAAAGAGGGAGTTTGCTTCCATTGCAACAAGGTTGGTCATTGGAAGAGAAACTACAAACTCTATAATGACGAAATCAAGAAGGGTAGTGTGACTACCGCTTCAGGTATTTTTATTATTAAAACTAATTCACTTACTCCTAAATCTTGGGTATTGAATACCGGATGTGGTACTCACATTTGTAATGATGTGCAGGGACCGCAAAGAAATAGAAGATTAGCTAAGAGCGAAATCGACCGGCATGTGGGAAATGGAGCAAGAGTTGCTGCATTAGCCGTAGGAACTTATTTATTGACTTTGCCTAGTGAACTTGTATTAGTACTTAATAATTGTTATTTTGTACCTGCTATGAGCAGAAATATTATTTCTATTTCTAATCAGCTTTGGATGGTTATAAATTTGTTATTGAGAATAATAATTGTTCTATCTTAAAAGATAATCTTTTCTATGGAAATGTTCTATTAGAAAGAGGACTTTACGTGCTAGATCTTAAGAAAAAGAATTATAAGTCCATATATAACATTAACACTAAACGATTCAAACCAAATGACTCAAATACGACATACCTCTGGCACTGTCGTTTAGGCCATATAAATGAGAAACACATTTCTAAATTCCACTCTCATGGACTTTTAGACTCATTTGATTTGGAATCATTTGAGACGTGCGGGTCCTGTTTACTTGGCAAGATGACTAAGAAACCCTTCACAAAAGTTGGTGAAAAGGTCAATGACTTATTAGAACTCATATATACTGATGTAGTATTGACCAATGAGTACGCCGGCTAGAGGTGGGTATCGGTACTTCATAATGTAGGGTTAGTGCCCTAGGCCAAATGTATTTATTCAATAAAGGTTCTTTCTTATATATGGAAAGAGTTGTTATTTACCGGTCGAAATTGAACACAAAGCATTTTGGGCAATCAAAAAAGTCAATCAAGATTATCCAAAAGATGCGGTATTGAGAAAAATGCAAATTCAAGAATTGAAAGAGCTTCGTCTTGAAGCTTATGACAATTCGAGAATTTACAAAGAAAAACTAACCATCGCTCATGACAAACTTATTCGCAAAAAAGAGTACAAGGTTGGCGATATGGTTTTGTTGTTCAACTCTCGGTTGAGATTGCATCCCGGGAAGTTGAAGAGCCGATGGAGAGGTTCCTTTACTATAACCAACATTTTTCCCTTTGGAGTGTTTGAAATCTCTAGGGAAGGAGGGATCGCATTCAAAGTCAATGGCCACCGTTTGAAGGCATTCTACGAAAATCACGACGCGCGGTGGTTTGATGAGCAAGAATTGGTACAAACGCCAAATGGCGCAGAGGAAAAGGGAGGATGAACGAAATTGCGTCGGGCTCGAGACATAAAACGGGAGCGCTTGGCGAGAGACAACTCGTCATGTCAGGTTGTATTTTTCTTTTTATTTATTATTTTTAATTTTTGTTTACACAAAACTTCTTCATTTACACTTAAACTTGCAAAAGTTTAAGTATGGTGAGGGTGATTTTGCACAAAATCCTTGAATACTTTCAATTTACACAAATTCTTGAACTATTCTCATGTATATATAAAAGTTTAAGTACGGTGGATTTGATTTTGTGCAAAAATCAAGTTTTGTAACCTTTTTTGGGTCCAAAAAGTATTAAAAAAATATATGAAAAATACAAAAATACAAAAACATAAAAAAAAACTTATAAAAATTAAAAATTTGTTTTTATTTCGTTTTCTTTATTTTTGTAAATAAGTTGTTTATTTTTGTAAATACACTATCTTGCTTGGATTTGTAAATAAATAAAAAAAATTTAAAAGAAAAATGGAAAAAGGATTTTTGATAAGGAAGTGTTTTTGAACTAAGTCCCTTCGAGCAACAGGTTTTTGAAAAGTATAGGGTTTTGGAAAATGATGAATAATTTTTGAAAACTTTTAAAGGATATTAAATTATTTGTCATAATATTTCCTAGTCCACCTCATTCCATCTATACTATCCATATAAAGTCCATTAATGGTTTAGAAAATTTTCATAACGTGTTCATCCCCTCAATATTTTACGACAAGATATAATGTTTCCAATCTTTAGTACCGTGTTACAATTTTCGAAATTAACTCTATCTTTTACACCATGATTTTGTAAAATATCTCGATTTTAACCAACCTTTCGGGCCTGTTAATAACATGTGCGACCAGTTCTAAATTCAAAGAAAATAAATTTTTGGCCCTGTATATTATCTCCCCAACCCTCTATATTATACCCTATCCCATTGTAAATAAATAAACGAGATTAAAAGAAAAAAAGATCTTTTGCAAGTGTTAAAAACACAACTTTTCTCTCGAGAATTGATTTATGGATATCGTATCAGACTTTTGACTTGTTTGGGGGGTAAAGTAAAAATCCAATTGAAACCTTGGGAAAAAATTTAGGGGGTTAAAGTATAAAATTTTCTTAGGGTACTAGCGTTTGGAAAATGGATACTTGGGATAAAAGATTGGCGAGTTGAAATGAACTTGCGATTTTAAAACTATTAATGGACATTCACCGACATTCGTGTATTATTATAATAATCGACTAATAATATGGCAATAATTTATTCTCTTTTCAAATGAAAATAAACTGATTCTAAAAACCCTAAAACTTAATTTAAATTTACGCTTGAGGGCAAGCTTGGTTTAAGTGTGGTGACATTTCTAATGTGTATTTTTATACACATTTTTAGGGTTTTCATCATATAAAATTCACCATTAAATCACATAAAAGGCTGAAAAAATGTTTAAATTTAATAAAAATTAATTTTGAAACTCTTAATACACTTTTATGTGATTTTTCAGGTAAAAAGAGAAAGAAAGTGATATCTGGATGACTTGGTGAAAAGTCAACTCCAAATAAAATGCCGATTCGCGAATCATGGGCCAAAGATGACCGAATTCTCGACAAATCTTCGCCAAAACCCTACACACTTTCCTCCAAAATTCCTACAACCCTTATCCGTCGACCATCTAAGGAAAAATCTACAAAATCCACAAAAAGACGAAAAGTCAAACCCGAGAAATCGCCGAGTTGACCAAAAGTCAACTCTCCCAAAAGATGTCAAACTAGGTACCAATTTGAAGAGCGCGACGATACGAATCCAACGGTACAAACCTCGCGAAAAAAAGACCTTATAGAACTCCCATAAAATGCAATACAAGATTTGGTCAACCTTAGTCAAAGTCAAACATTGACCTGGTCAAACCCCTTTTCAACCAATCAGGGCAAGACACGTGGCCATAATTCTCCTCAAAGATCATTCAGCAGAAAAAGAAGTTTATATTTCACCCTATCAGAAGCTAACACGTGGCAGATTTATTAAAATCAGCGAACCAAAGAGCGACGACACGTGTGTCTTAAGCAGTTAGATCTGAATTAATGGAGGACACGTGGCAGATTTTGATTGAGGAACATGCTGACACGCCTGACGAGGAACGTACTATGCTCAGTACGAGATTCTTCATTCGCCCATTCAGTTCACGCCGTATGGGACACGCGTAAGAGAAAAACGCGTTTTCTTCAGACCCCGAGACTTTCACCTCCATTTCATTATGGACTGGACACCTCCGGTTGAGTTATAACGCGCGTTTGAGAGAGTAATGGACCGTCCGGTGTTTTGAAATGGAGACGAGCTTCACGCGCTTTCTGCAGGGGCTGCCACTCGTCAGTACGAGAATGTTGTGCTCCCCAATCAGCGCGCGACACGTGGCATTTCTGTTTACAAAATTAGCAGCGCGTCAGTATGAGGATTCTATTCTCCGCCTATCACGCGTTGCCACGTGTCAAAACGCATTTTTACATATGGTTGATTAGACACGTGGCAAACTCTGGTTTGTTGGGGTAGATTCAAGAATTTAGTGCGGGCCAATCGTTGCTTGCCACGTGTATAGTCTGTTGAATTTGGATAAAGTTGAGGGAAATTGATAAATATACCCAGAAAATTGTACCCGAGCAGAATTTGAATGGGATTGAAGGCAAAAGAGTGCTAAATACCCCCCAAATTACTACCCAAAACAGAATTCGGATCAAACTCAATTTTTAATCCCACAATCCTATTTCCAAATATTTTCTAAGCCAAATCTATCTATAAAAATGCACCTCTTCTCTCTCTCAAAAGGGGGGATTGAGACAACCATTCTTATATCTATTATCACACACATTTCTTCATCCATTGTTTCACCATTTTCATTCTTCATCTTTTCTTTTCCACCATTAATGTCCACAAGTTTCAAATCCTCAATTCTTGAGAGTAAAAAGAGAAAGTAGAATTTTAGAAAGAGAGAAGTGCTCAATCTAGAAAGAGCGAGTGCTAAATCGACCAAGAAGGGAAGAGATCGAGAACGATTCGTATCTTTAGGGTTTGATTTATTTTCTCTTTATTTTTGGATGAATAAAATGAATCAAGAATATGTAAATATGGTTTTTGTGGACCTGAGTGAGTAGTTTTAAGAGTAGGGAAAGACTTTTTGTGTGACTTTTGTGGATGAAATCTTAAGTGAAACTTTGCATTTTATTATGGTATTTTAAGATTAAATCTTGATATTTTTTTCATGAGATCTAAGTTGAGTTATTTAGAAGAATGATTTGACGTGAAATATTTATGAGAATTTTTTTGATTTGTTTGAGTAATATTAATTTGGAAGAGTTTTTCTTTTATTCAAATAAAGGTTCAATCAAGTATAAGAACAACTTAAAAATAGAAGTTTTTAAATGGATATGAAGTTTGATGAGTTTATTAATTGTTTTTGGAAGGAAATTAATTAAACCTTGCTTATAAATACTATATAATTAATTTGCTATCTTTTGTGATTAGTGATTCTCAAGTTACACAAATCGTCATCATTTCCCTACTATTGCTCTTTCAAACTTTTAAATGAAAATTTGTTTTTATGTTTTTCGTGCAACTTTTCTTATTTAAAACAATAACTTTTCAAAACCACAACACTAAAATAAAAGTGAAAATCGAACGTTAAAACATTTAAGGCCTTGCTTCCTTGTGTTCGACACCCTAAACTCAAATTCCACATATACACTTTGTTAATGAATTAGGGGACTTATGAATATCTTTGTTAACACGTGATTACACAAATGAAAAGTTTCCGCGTAGTTACATCATGATACCCATTTTAAAAAATCCTGACACCAACAAAGAAGAAAGTGGGCATAAAGAAAAAGCCACACTATTATTCTCTTTCTATAAAAATCTCATTAGTTCTAACCCAAACACTGGTAAAAACACAAAGTGGGATTTAAAGAAAATTTATAGAAATGAAGATACAAATCTGGAGACTTTAAATGAGGAATTAAAAATAGAAGAGTTTGATTGGGTGGTAAAAAAGTGGAATAGTAGTAAGTCTCCCGGGTCAGATGGCTTTAATGGAGAGTTTTATAAAAAATATTGGTCATTAATGAGAGAAGAACATTTTACGATTATTTCCACCAATGAGGTTTCACAAGGGATTGGGGATTTTTTGTTATCTTATGTCTCATTAATTCCAAAGAAGGAGGGTGCTAATATGGCCAAGGAGCTTCGACCTATTGGTTTGATAAGTAGTATCCAAAAATTAATCTCCAAGGCACTAGCAAACCAATTAAAAAATTATATAAACCAACTGATTTGTGAAAATCAGTTAGGGTTTATGGAGAAAAGGGAGATTTCGGAATGTTTTGTCTTTGCAAGGGAAGTACTGCATATAACCACAACTTACCACTACTTCTTTTTAAAGCTGACATTCAAAAGGCTTTTTATACGATTTCATGGGGTTTTTTTATCAAGATTTGGAGGCTAGGGGTTTTGGCTCCAAATGGATCTCTTGGATCCAATATTATATTCTAAGAGGTAAAGCTAAGATTCTTTTGAATGGCATTGTGGGTAAAAGTAGTTATCTCAAAAGAGGGGTGAGGCAAGGGGACCTATCCCCACACCTCTTTATATTGATGATGGATGCCCTCGCAAGAGTAGTAGAGGCTTTCGGTTCTTTAAATTTCATTGAACGACCTCTTTATATTACCTTTTTATGCCGATGATTCGTTATTTTTTATTAAACCCGATATAATCCAAGCTAGAAGGTTTAAGTTCTTACTTAACTCATACGGAGAGAACTCGGGACATCACATTAACTTCGATAAGTCTGAATTCATTGTGTTGCCAGAAAGTATCGGAGGGGTTGAAGAATTGGCACAAGAGTTAGGGTGTCCAAGCGTGTCATTTCCCTTTAACTATTTAGGATTTCCACTTCATTATAAGAGGCCCTCTATGGAAGAGTTTAAGGGGATAGTGGAGAAATTTGAGAGGAGATTGCAAGGGTGGAAGAGTACGTTATTAAGCATAAGGGGGAGAGTGGTGTTGATTAACTCCATCTTATCCTCTTTACCAATCTACTACCTTAAAGTGTTCAAGTTTCCCAAATGGATGATTCAAAATATGGATAAAATTAGAAGGAAATTTTTGTGGAAAGGTATAAGTGAGAAAGTTACTATAACTTAGTAAAGTGGACTAAGGTGTGTACGCCGAAAGTGGTGGGAGGTTTAGGATTAATAGATCTAGAGGCATTCAATGATGCGTTATTACTTAAATGGGTATGAAAATTCTACAATAAAACAAATGGACTTAATTGACAGTCAATGATATCTAATTTGGGGCAGAGAAGGGCTTGGTAATCTTAAAAATACCAAGGACTCATATTTTTGGAGGGATATTAAAGGGTTACTGCTATATGTAATGCACAGTACATAAATAGAAGTAGGGGATGGAAAGAGAACTAGCATGTGGTGTAGTAATTGGGGAGAAGTCCTCCTCTGCTATATAATGTCATCTTTACTATAGAATGTCATCTTTATTCACTCATTCAGTGTCCCATAGAATTACCCTGTAATAATTTTTAGCAACTCAAGATAATGCAGATCTCTTTCATCTCATTACAGCTGAAAGACCAGCCCAGGAGTTAGATTACCTCATACAAAAAATAACATGATTTGAGTTAACACAGAGCATAGACCGGATTAAATGGAGATGGAGTGAAAAAGGGGAATTCTCAACTAAAAATGCCTACATAAATATATATGTGGGCGTACATACATACACAGAGATGGGAAGTCTGTGGAAAATCAAAATACCAATGAGGATGAAGGTGCATCTATGGTTAAGGAAGGAGGAGTACTTACTCAAGATAAATTGTAGCGACGAGGTATGGTGATAGTGAATCGATACTATCTCTGCATGAGAGACATGGAGGCAACTGAGCATCTCTCAGGAGCCTGCGAGTTCGTTAAGTCCCATTGGGACTTATGGAGAAGAGGAATTAGCAGAGAAGGTGTCTTTCATCCTCAGTAACAAGATCCATTGAACTTATTTATCACAAAGGGGGGAATTTAGCCATTAAACGAGCTGCATTGATTTTTCATTTTGTGCTGTGGCGAGAGAGGTGTAGAAGGGCGTTCGATGATCAACAAAAATCTCACTCGATTTTGATTGAAGAGGTGGAAGATGAGTTAATTCTCGTTAAACAGATGGATCCGAAGGGAAAAGATGATGTAAGAGGAAGAGATATTCGAAGGGATTGAATCGAGGACGAGAAAAGGGAAAGAAGAAAGAAAGATTATACAGGTGTGAAGAGATGAAGAAGCGGCGGGCAAAATAACTAGTCAATGAAGATTAGAGTAGAGAAAAACAAGTTAAATGAGTTTTGTTAGGCTTGCATTGTATTTGTTTTTTTTTCTTTGGGCATGTTAGTCAAGTCTTATTAGGCTTGTAAGAGGAGTGGTATTTTTCATGATTTCATAGATATAATTTGTAAATATTTAGGATTGTAAAAATATAGAAAAATATAAATAGAAATACATCTAGAAGAGGGATGTTAAAACTCTCTTCAGATTTTCTCAAAAACAAAAATGCATTTAATATATACCTTTCAAAAAAAAACCTTGAACTCTCGATTCTACCATATAATTAACCTTTCTAAAAATTACAAGTTTCAAAAGTACTTGTTATAATAGTAAATACTAGAGTGTTCCTCGCTCCGCTTTGGATTGATATTGTATTTTGTCCTCATGATAATAACTTGTAAAAAAAAATAGTTTTAACTAAAATTAAAGAAAAAATATTTTTAAATTTAATTTTCTATTTAATGATATCTAAGATTATGTAATCGATACAGTAAAAAGTAAAGTACACACGTAATATTAATTTTAGTGGGAATATTCATGACATTTTTTTTTTTGGAAATTGAACAAAATACATGCGTAATTTGATGAGTTTTTATTTATAGAGGATTGCAGAAACTTAAGAAAAAATTATAGTGTCGCATTTAATAATATATTTTTTTTATAAGTATATTGAATTTACACAAATATTTAGTAAGAATTCAAAAATAAAAAATAATACACATGAAGGTATAAAAAATATTTAAACTATAGATCATATTTTTAATGTTATAGGGTCTAAACTGAAATTTGCTTAAGAAAAAGTAGAACATGGTATTTTGAATTTTGTAAGGGCAAAACTAAAAATTTCTGAAGAGAAAATGGGAGAAGAAAGAGCCGAACGGGAAGAGAGAGAAAACAAAAAATTGGAGATCTTCATTTATCCCATCCTTATATATGGTTCATGGATTACAGCTGTAGACCAATCAAAATGAAGCGGTCCACAACCGTAGTCCGTGAACTACGCATCAATTTTAATCGTTTGATTTGCATCAAACGGTTCAGAATCATCAGCGTTTCAAATATCAGAAAAAAAATTTGAGCGTAGTAAGTTTCGAACTCAGATGGCCTGAAAGTCAAGCATAATTACCAACTACTCTACAGCACTTTGTTGATATTAACTTTTCTAATTAATATAAATACTATATTTCAGGCGAGTATATATGTCAAAATAGAAAAAAATCTGACCAGTTTTTATGTCTACTATTATAATATCAAGTTTATTATAAATGACCTTAAAACCAGTTTTTATGTCTACTATTATATATCAAGTTTATTATAAATGACCTTAAAATCTCTTCAATGTTTAGTATGTTTACACGGGGGTGACTGTGGGTCCACTTAATATTTTCTTTTTCAAAATCTTAGTCAATGATATGAGCTTGATATGAATGAAAGAAAAATATTTACTTCTAATAATGCGTTGCAATTTATGAAAGTATATAGCCATTCATTATTGTTATAGTATAATTTCATGTTGTCAAATTCATATTAACTAGATTGGATGCTTGCTTCGCTTCAGAGAAAAATTTAATCAATATTTGTAATTATTTTATTTTTCAATTGCCAATATTTATAATGATCGATAAGAATACATATTTTGTGTCAATTTCACTTGCTATATAAATTTGTTGAAGATACAATGAAACTATGTTCTTGTTCGAATATTGAGTTGTTTCATTACAAGAATTATAGTATCAAGAAAAAAAGTTAAAATATATAATAAGGGTAATTCCGTCCAAATAATAAATTAGGATAATCCATAAATTAAGCTAAAAACTAACTAATCAATCAAAAAATTTCAATAAGGTAAAATTATATTGAATTACATAGCTCTAATTTTCCTTTTTTTTAAAGTATCCAGCCTAAATTTAATGAAAAATCTCTAACTTCAATTTTTTCTTGGAAACTATCTATAGAATTTTTTTGAATAATTTTCTGAATTATATAAACTGAAAATAATTTTTCTGAAAAATATTTGTATGGGAATTTTGTGGCGAAATATTACTTATTTTTCTAAAAATATTATTTTTTTAAATACTATCTACTTTAGATTGTTTTATTTTACATTTTTATATTTCTGAAAAAATAACAAAACAAAATATTATATCATAAAACTTTATTTTTTATTTTTTATTTATTGGATAAAATAAAATAAAATGTGAAAAAATGATGAATTTAAAAAAAAAATTGGTTGGAATGATAAAGATAATCAAGTAGAAATATCAAAAGTATATTCATTTATCTTATAGGAATTAAAAGAGTGGATTTAGAAATATATACGTGGATTAATAAAAACATTTACTATGTTACCTTTACATGTTGCTTCTTTCAATATTATTATGTATTGTGTTATGTTATGTTTAAAAATATATTGTCATTTAAATGTGCTTGGCACAGACCCGCTATATGAAATACAACATAGAGTCAATTTAATATGTATAGCATATGTGATAAGGAGTGTACTTTCTAATGTTGTCATATGGCATGCTTGAGAAAGTAATGTCACTTGTCAATGTGAGTGTGCTTGGTGGATGACCCGTTACACAGTTTAGAACATAGATGCATCTATATCAATTTCTTAAATTAGTGGGGTCCTTGTGATTATCTGTGACATATAGTGTAAACAAAATTTCTAACGGGTTGTATTGAAACTGATTTGTCTTATTAAATAACTCCCTATATAGAATATATGACACAAAATTTTTGCAAAATTACACGTGTCTCCATATCACCAAATTTAGGGAATGGTATATAGGGGGAAATACCACTATAAATTTATGGTAATATAACTGCTATTTAATTTGTCTTTCTAATTATAAAATTTAATTTATGAAAAATTCTTCAAAAACCCCCTAACTTTTTTGGTATTTATCAAAAACCCCCCAACTTTTCAAATTCTTCAAAAACCCCAGTCATTTGAATTTTTCATTTATCCTCTATGAAGTTAACTTTAACTTCTCCGTCCAATAAAATTATTAAAAGACTAAAATGTCCCTCATATGTTTATTTTCCTATTTTATTTTATTCAATTAAAAATAAGTAAAAAGTAAATTTATATTTTACATAAATTCATGAGAACTAGAATATAAACAAATCATAATAAATAATAAAGAAGAAAATAATATTTTCGGTAAAATAAAATTATAATCTAAATATAGGATAATTGAAAAATATTTTTTGTGATATAATATATTAAAATAAAAATTTACATTGTAAAATAATATCATAAAATATTATCAAAATTAATCATGAATAATATATTCAAAAATATTATTTATTTATTATTTTTAATTGAATATAATAAAATATAGAAAATATATATGAGGGCTTGTCTTTGAAGGAGGTTCCAAGTCTGGTTTGAGGAGCAGTCCTTGAATAGATGTCGTACAGATTCAAGTTGCGAGTTGCATAGATAGCATTTATTCGGCAGACTCCATCCCCTTTAAGCCAAGTTATCTACTGCACTTATTCTATTTTTGACCGCCAAATAAGCGAATACTTTAATTCGAGGCGCTTTAAGTTTCCATAGTTTTCTTAAGTTAGATTTTGTGTTGTTTTCTTTATTGAAAAAACAATATGCACTTTTCACTGCTTCTAAAGTGCGGTTTACAATTTTTTTTTTTTTTTTGGCTGAAACCGCACTTTAGAAGTGCGGTTCTCTTTTTTTCTTTTTTTCTTTTTTTTTAAATTAGTAACGGTTTTTCTGAACAAACCGTTACAGAATGTGGACTATTTAAGCAACTTTGTAATGGTTATTTCATAAAAACCGTTACTAATATAATAAACCAGATTGTGGACTATTCAAGCATCTTTGTAACGGTTCTTTAATAAAACCCGTTACTAATTTCAATAATTAGTAACGGTATTTATGAAAGAACCGTTACAAAATTGCTTAAATAGTCCAAAATCTGTAACGGTTTGTTCATAAAAACCGTTACTAATTTAAAAAAAAAAAAAAAGAGAAAAATATTCTACCGCCAGATGCCTGGCGGTAGAATATTTTTCTCTTTTTTTTTTTAACGGGTTTGATACCCGATTGGATCAGGAAAATTTTTTTTTTTAGATATTACAGGAAAAAAACATATAGGTCTTTATCTATATGTTAAAAATGAATATTTACAGACCTTTTTTTTTTAGCATTATTTCCGAAAATAATTCAGCAAATAGCACTGTTTTGGAAAAAATTAGCTAACTAACACTATTTTTCTCTTTTTTTTTTTTTTTTTTTTTAAATTAGTCACGGTTTTTATGAACAAACCGTTACAGAATGTGGTCGTTTTAAGCACCTTTGTAACGGTTGTTTCATAAAAACCGTTACTAATATAATAAACTAGATTGTGGGCATCTTTGTAATGGTTCTTTCATAAAAACCGTTACTAATTGTACAATTAGTAACGGTTTTTATGAAAAAACGGTTACAAATTTGCTTAAATAGTCCAACATCTGTAACGGTTTATTCATAAAAACCGTTACTAATTTATAAAAAAAAAAAAAAAAAAAAAAATATTCTACCGCCAGGAAATTTTTTTTTTAACGGGTTTGATACCCGATTGGATCAGGAAAATTTTTTTTTTAGATATTACAGGAAAAAAACATATAGGTCTTTATCTATATGTTAAAAATGAATATTTATAGACTTTTTTTTTAGCATTATTTCCGAAAATAATTCAGCAAATAGCACTATTTTGGAAAAAATTAGCTAACTAACACTATTTTTCTCCTTTTTTTTATTTTTTAAATTAATAACGGTTTTTATGAACAAACCGTTACAAATTGTGGAGTATTTAAGTATCTTTGTAATGGTTTTTTCATACAAACCGTTACTAATTGTGGTTTATTATTATTAGTAACGGTTTTTATGAAACAACCGTTACAAATTTGGTTAAATAGTCCACATTCTGTAGCGGTTGGTTCATAAAAACCGTTACTAATTTAAAAAAAAAAAAAAAAAAAAAAGAGAAATTCTATAACCTCACTTTAGAAGTGCGGTTTTAGGAATTTTTTTTTTTTTTTTCGAACCGCACTTCTAAAGTGCGGTTTCATTAAAAAAAAAAAAAAAAAAAAGCAAACCGCACTTTAGAAGTGCGGAAACCGCACTTTAATTCTGAATGTGTATATTTTGGGAATTCCATTTTTATTCGTGTATATACAGTAAATTCTACCTTGCCCCACACAGTGGTTATCCAAAAGACCGGATACCCCGAAGAATATGGATCTGTTGTATCACTATACTCAGTAGATAACTATATAATATTCATTTAACATTTTTGTCATACCTCATTTAAATTTCAAAAGTAAAATCCTGTCATAGTTAGTTGAGGCTTTATCACCGCAGAATATCCAAAGGATTAAAACAGATGCCACGTACGTACACGTGGCTTATCCGTTTGAATATATCCATTTCCTTGTTTCTATCGCTTTATTGCTTGACCATATCTCTCTAAACTTATAAAACTGTGCCTCTCCATTTTCAGAGACCAATACTTCGTGATATAGTACAAGAGCCTCTTTTTATTTTAAATACTGGAGAGGATTTAAGCCGCATGAATGTATATTTTAGAGGTTGCTATGCTCGAATCTTCATCTCCACAATTTTTTCAAGCTTACTTTCATCACACAATCAGGCTTCATTTCATACTTCGATTCGATCCTCATTGTTGTTTAAGAACGAGAATCCACTAATGGCTTCGGTTTCCAGTAGCCTCTTTCTTCCCGTTCTTATCAGTCCTTGTCTTAAGAGGTTAGTTTCCGTTGCTTTAGAAAAGGATGTGTGTGTTGGGATTCAGCTAATTGTAAGAAAAACGTGAAAACTTAAAAGGATTTTGGAATTGAGGCCATGAATGGTACTCATGGTCATTAAGATTTGGCTATTAAATAGTACTTTCAAGTATGTTAAAAAACATATTTTAATTTAGGAGGTTCTTAATTTAGAGATGCAATGTACATTTTTCCAATTTCGCACGTTTAATGTATGTTATACCTTTGTATTCAGATCAAAACCATCTCTTTTTACCGCATTGAGACCAAATCAGGCTAGAAATACATGTAAGCTTCACACAACATCTGTAAGGTAATTTAGCTTAATTAATCTTCTACATTTATAATCCAGAAGAAACCAAATTCTTATAATAATGATTTAAACAATGTTCAATTCGTTCATTAATAGATGTGATGTGAAAAATTGGTCTTTACGATCCGGTTCTGAATCGGTACAATTAGAGGTACCAACATCTGTACCAGTCCGTGTTGCAAATGAACTGCTTCAAGCTGGGCATCGGTATCTTGATGTTAGGTATAAATTAAGTATTAAATATTGATATAATTTTAGTACGTAAATTGATTATTTGTTTTAATTTGATGATGTGATGTAATAATTGGGATTATTTAGGACCGAAGATGAGTTCAAAGCAGGGCATCCAGCTGGAGCTATAAATATACCTTACTTGTTCAAAGTTGGCTCAGGTATTTTATATTTTAGATTTAGGGTTTAATCATTTTTATATATTTTTTAACATTCTATTAATGTACTGTTTGTATTTTAGGGATGTCGAAAAATCCAAAATTTTTGGAGCAAGTTTCGGCTGTTTTTTCTCAAGATGATGAAATTGTAGTTGTATGTGATTAGCTACTATTTGTAATATTATTTTATTCATTTTTCATTTATTTTTTGGTGAAATATTATTTTGATTTATTTGTAGGGGTGCCAAAGTGGAAAAAGATCACTTATGGCTGCAACTGAACTTTTTTCTGCTGTGAGTTTGCTTTTCTTCCCTTAATTTTTGTTTATTTTGTTTTAATTGCGATATTTATTCATGGTAAATGATGCTATAGTGGGTTAATTAGGCAAAACTGCATAATTATTTAGGGTTCATTTGGGTAGTATTGGATTAAATTTCATGGTTAAATTCTGAATTGATGGCAAAGTTAGTATAATTCAGACTTAAAGGGGGGCTCAATTGATATTTCTTGTCTGAAATTAGGGGTTAAATTGCAATCTTGTTTAATGATTTTTTTACTCAATTATTTTCTCAAAATTTCAGGGATTTAATGCTGTAGTTGATGTGGCGGGTGGTTATTCTGCATGGGTGCAAAATGAACTACCAATTGAACAATGATAGATTCAAATTTCAAAAACTAAGAAATTTTCTGTTAAACCTTTTTTTCACTTTGTTGTAATAATGAATTAGTCTTTAGAGTTTAGATCAATTAATTTGTCTATTTTACATAGCACCATGCGATCTGTAAAATGAACACTGTTGTTTTATATTAATGCATATCACACGCCTTTTGTTTGAAATAGTTTAGTTGTCCTACTTATCAGAAGGCGAAAATGCTGTGATTGTATTAAAATTCAAAAAGAAAGTTTTACAAGGTGCTGGACACCTCAGCTCTGTGTGCAATAATTTACAAACTGCTTTCCGTAAGAAGTTTGTTATGGATAATAATCCAGATAAAAATTTTACTCTGTAGCCTTGGTCTGCCAGATGGTAAGAAGTTTGTTATGGATAATAATCCAGATAAAAATTTTACTCTGTAGCCTTGGTCTGCCAGATGGCCAGGCGCGTTTGATGCTTGGTTTGATAGTAGTTTATACATGGAGTTCGCGGTGTACCAATCTTTGTCTTTGCCAGCATGGTTAGGCACCAGCATAGATTATCCAGTTCAGATGTGAGGATTGGCGCTGGTGCAGTTGTGGTGAGTTATTGAAAGCTTCGTTACTCCAATCTTTGTCTTATACATGGAGTTCGCTGTGTACCAATCTTTGTCTTTGCCAGCATGGTTAGGCACCAGCATAGATTATCCAGTTCAGATGTGAGGATTGGCGCTGGTGCAGTTGTGGTGAGTTATTGAAAGCTTCGTTACTCCAAGGAAATTAAGACCACGTCCCCACTGCACCGTGTTGATATTATTCCGCTTCTTAAGCTCTCAGCTACTATTGTCATTTTGTCCGACACTTTCTCAGAACCCCCCCCCTGTAGTTCAGGTGAAGCTGCGAGTTTCTAAAACCTAACATAGTTTTTCCATTTGACATGTTCATTACGAAGAAAGATCCAAATGGTGCATGCAATTTCGTCAGAATTATTGGATGACGGTTCTTGTAGAGAAGCTTGATCGTATCCTCTTATGTTGGATGATCGCGTAATCTCCGCGCTCATTTTATGATGACTGCAATGTTACTCAATTCAAGGTTTTAACTCCTAAACCCCGTTCATCTTGGGCAAACATACCGTTTGCCAATTCACTAGTTGACTTCCCTTGCATTTTTCATTGCCCTTTTCAATGGAAATTATCGTCCGCATTTATTGATGTACTTGATGGTCTATCTGGGCATTAGAATGCTTGCATGTAATATAGAGAGATGACGAGCAGCACTTCTATTTTTTAAGGTTTGTCTAAATGAGTTTTTGTATTGTTTAGATATAATATCGTAGGAAGTCATGTGTCTTACGGTATCTAATAGCTAATGGTAATCCACGATATTTAATTGCAAATTCTCCCATGTTGCACCCTAGAATTTTTTGAATCGTTGCAAACGGAGTTTTGAGGAATTGCTATCCAGATGAAGCAACTGAGAATACACAATTTCTCTCCCAAACAATAAAGAGATCTTTATGGGGATTGCGTTAGATGTTTTAGTGGTTATATTGCAAGGTCGGATCTCAGATCTTTATACGGATTGGAAGGAGTCATATATTCAAAAAACTTCACAAAAACACATCGTATCACTGTCAATTTATTGAAAAAACTTCACAAAAAAACACATTGTGTTTTCTATCCATTGCAATTTTAGTGCTAAAAGTTTCCATTTTGAAGTACAATGGTGCAAAATTCACACTAAATTCTCCAGGAAAGTTGACACAACATAATATCTGAAAACAAACAAATCGAAAAGAGCAAAAACAAACCAAAAAAATAAACAATGAAAATTTACACTCAAAAAAATGAGTTAGTCAACGAAACAAAAATTCGTCTATCTTCATTGCTTACACATACAAGAATATATATACAAAATCAAAGCCAATAGCATAGTAAATAATTCAAAAACCAATAACACAAAATCATGGATCATATGATTAAGAACCAAGTCCCTTTCTTAGAATAGAAAATATTCCCCCTTTGTTATTTTCTTCTGGTTTCATTCCCAACTGTTCATACAAAAATCCAGTTATAAGTACATAAACAAAAAATTACTGAACAAAACAATATAATATTTTTTTCGAAAAGAAAGAATATAATAAATAAATAATCCATTAAATTTAAAAGAAAAATATGATAAATAAAACAAATAAATACCTCATCAGAGATGTGTTGAAGAACTTGAACGACAGTAGCAAAATCGGGGCGTTTACAAGGGTCTTGTTGCCAGCATTTCTCCATTATTTCTGCGAATTTAGGGTTTGTGCCCTTTGGTATTGTTGGCCTAATTGCCTAAATAAAACCGAAAATAAATTTTAATATATATATCTGTTTAGTTCAAATAATAAGAAAAAAATATCTCAATTCATGTAATTTGGATTGAATTGTTACCTTTTGTACAACACCAATTGCTGCTTGTAAGGGAGTTAAATATTCATATGGTATCTAAAATAAAATAGAAACAATTTATAGGATATGAAAATATTGTATTTCATTTATTGAGCTTTCTTTATTGAAAAACTTGGTCGATATAATTTTGAACAACAGAAATAAATTAAATACCTTTGCAGTAAGCAACTCCCAAAGTACGACACCAAAGCTAAATACATCAGCTTTGTGATTATAAGCTTTATGCTCTATAACCTAATTAAGTATATTTGCAACAATAACTATATTTCAATACTTCTATATGAAAAATTAAATTAAAATAAAATTGTATTTGCCAAATTTTTTTTTTTTTTGGAATTGTTTGTGCGTATTTGCCAAATATAATATTACCTCAGGAGCCATCCAACGATATGTGCCAGTTTCTGCAGTCATAATCCCCGGCGAATTTATTACTTTTGCAACTCCAAAATCAGCAACTTTAACCACCTGCTTATTCATAATTAAATTTACAATTAGATTGTGCAACAAATGAAGATGAATTGAAATTGATCAAAATTTTAGTTGCATGTAATAACTTGCCTCATTTTCATCGATAAGAAGATTGGCGGTTTTTAAGTCGCGATGGATTATTTTGTGTTGATGCAAATAATCCATGCCTTTCGCAATATCAAGAGATATTTTGAGCAAGAATTGAGGTTTCAAGGCTCCCTTATGCTTGTGCAAATAATCATATAAACTGCCACCCGACATAAACTCTACAATTAAAAAATAATTATTGTTGAAATAATAATAATAATAATAATATTAATATTAATTATTATAATATTATTATTATTACTCGAATTATTTTAGATAAATTAACCTGTAACAATGAAGAAGCGGGGAGGTTTGGTGCATGCACCTAAGAATTGTACAACATTCTTGTGGCGAACCTTCCTAAATAATATATACATTCATTAAAGCTTAGCAAAAATATTTACATTCCAATTTTGGGACACAAATTAAACAAAAAAAATATGTTTGAATTTTTTAACACTAACTTCATTATAGACACCTCTTGATCAAATTCCTTTTTCATGTTTTCGTTTAGTCGGTCATGCTTTATGACTTTAATAGCAACATCTTGGCCATAGAATGAGCCTCTATAACTACATAAACCACAAAAAAATTAAAATAAAGTTAAATTTAAGAAAATATAGAATTATACACTAAATAGTCAATACCCAACTTTACAAAACTCATTTTTTTATGTTTTCAAATACTTGTATTTAAGTTCTAAATTCTAATATACGTAATCATGAAGTCTTTATTACATTGTTTAAATTTCTAATACACTTTTTAAATTGCTAAAAGAAATAATTGAAAAATCTACTCTAATTCTTTTATAAATGGAAAACTTACAGATCCCCATAGGTTCCTGCAGCAAATTTATTTCCGAACACAAGTTTTTTAGCGTCAATTTCCCATTCGCTAGTTTCGTCTGTCGGTACTTTTATGCGGTCAGTCGATACCGACTGAGCATTGTCATCACATTCATCACTTTTATCCAACTCTGGCGACCATGGCGGTGATGACTGCCCTTTTTGCATCTATTAGATATGTTAAAATATTTAATAATTTAGAGTATTATTTTTCTTACATTTCTTCTTTATTGGTGTACATGTGGAAATAATTTATTATATGTGAGAGATATAAAAAAGAGAGCATATAAGGTGTACGAAAAGAGAATGAAAATGCATGAAAAATAAGAAAATAGGAATCAATAATTTCGATGATGTATTTAGGTTGGAACAATATTATTCTAAATTCGGAAGCCTCAAATTTCTGTTTGTCAAAGGCCCCGGAAATATATTACCTGCTCTAAATAATATGAATATAAAACGAGTGCATATTATATACATGAAAGGTTAAAATAAGTATAAACACATCTAGAAACGAGTATGCCAAAATATTAAAAAGAATTATATGATTGTAAAGAGTATATACAACGCTAAAGCAGAAGGGTATATAGGATGTCAGTAGTTAACATTTAAGAGAGTTGATTGTCGAAATCCTTCTCTCCTCTATTTACGATTTGGTAGCCAATAATAGATAATTATTTGATCGTGATTTCCAATACAATTAAAAAAAATCTTATTTGTAAGAATTATTACCGCCATTTTATTGAGTTCTTTAGATATGGCTTCTGTAAGCTGCTCTGTTTCCTATATTAATGAAAAGGAGAAAATATTCCGTAAGAACAGAAACAAATTAATAAAATAAATGTAAGTTTCTTGGAACATAAGTATATACCTCATAATGCCAACCAACAACAACAAAAACGTCTAATGAAAAACCATCATTTGTAGAAAATGCATGTGCTTCTTGAATGTTTAAATCAAGATCACTAAGCAATTCGGTAATCTGAAAATATATAAATTTATTCATATAAGAAATAGAAGCTATACATCTTCCAATATTTAATGAATTAGTATTAATTTGATAATTTCGTTTACAAGAATTATAATGAGAATGATATTTAATGAGAACAGAGCAATAAAACTACCTTATTAAGGACTTTTGGCTTGTTCTCGGTCGCAAAGGTAATTTCATGGGCAGGTCTACAATTAAACAAAAGAATTATTCAAAATAATAATAATAATAATAATAATAATAATAATAATAATAATAATAATAATAATAATAATAATAATAATCTTAAAATATTCAAGAAAATTAGGGACTTATTGAAAATTTTCTCTAGTTATAATACATTCTAACCGAAAGAAAGTGACAGGGTTTGAATCATTTTCATCATCATTAGCTTGAGACATGCTTGCTCGGCGAGCCAGTTGTCTCAGATTGTAAGACGAACCAAAAGAAGGTAAATCATGACGAATGCTAAGGATCCAAATTTAAAAGAAAAAAAAAAGTAAAATAATAAGTAGTTTTCATGGCTAGAGAAAAAGAAAAAAATAAAAATGAATAAGAAGAGTATATATATTTAAAAAAACATTGATTTTAAAATTATACTTTTTTCGATTCAGGCCTGTAGGTTCATCGTCTTCCTCATCCATTGACACCTGAAGAAAAGAATTTCAAAATACGAATTAGATCAGTTTTATAACAAAATACTACACAACATGACCAAAAATCAGGTCATCAATCAAGTTTACAGTATAAATATTACAACTTAATATAGCTAATTAAAGAAATATTTATACACCATAAATCCATTGCCATCATGTTTTTTTGGTCATGTTATGTAGCAACTAGCAATTTTTATTTTACTTTTTATAAATTGATGACTTGAAACAAACACAGCAGCGTGACGCTTTTTACTCAAACCAAAGCAAGAAAAAAATTACTATGCGCTTACTCGAACGACTTTAACAGAAAAAGGAGGTGCTGTGAGGGGGTTTTTGGCATCCTCAAGCAATTTCATGTGGATCAGAATGTCGTCTGCTCTCTCAACACTCACATCCATTGCATATCTACAATTAAAAAAAGCCAATTGCAATTACAAATTGGTCAACGGATCATTTTGTCAACATGTCATAGACATTCAAGGATATTAGAACACATATCTACAAATTAAATCAACTCAGAGAGAGAACCTAGCAGGGAGGCGATGAAAATGAACCCAAAGGTCGCCATCAAACTTATCTACCATGAACTCAGGTTGATTGGTCTCTCTTAGCCTCTTGAGAACCCCATCATGAATCTCAAGCACGTGCTTTTCTTGTTGTTCTTTTTTCGTTTTTCCTTTTCCGTTTCCGTTTCCATTTCCATTGTCACCCACAATCGAGTTTCCGCTTCCTTTTGCTCTTTCTGCTGATTCCTCCATCGCAACCCACCAATGAAATATTGCGGAAAAAGCCAGGGAGATTGCTTACAAAAATATGGCAAATTGGTAATGAGTCTTCTTCTGCTCTAATGGGTCTTCCTTCTGTTCTAATTTTTGTTATTCCTACCCTCTTTTAAATCTAAGAAGGAGTGGAGATGGTGATTAAAATCGTGGATTGGCGACCCATGGTTCTCAGAATGGAAGTTTGAGGAGCTCAAGAATACTTGTTTGAAGGAGTATTTAATGGTTTGAGGGCATTTATAACTGCCCCCATTTTCCATTTTTGTATTTTTATTTGTTGGTCAAAGAAATATAGTATTTGGATTGGCTTCTTCTTCTCCGCATATGATCAAATCAAGGGACAGAAAGATGTTATGTTCTTTCGAATGTTCAAATGTCAATTTGATCTTGGCATAGAAAAAGGATTGTTAAGTTGCGTGGTTGCAAGAACTTTCAATACTAAAACTCTAGTTTGACTTTTTTTTTTGATAAGTTCTATCATTTCAATTTTGCCACGTCCAAAAATAATAAAAAAGCGAGGAATGATAAAGACAGCAAAGACGATCCATCACCGCCTGAAATCTGACATTTGGCAAACAAGTAGCACTTAATTTTCTAAACCTTGCGACGGTCAATGAACCGTCCCTTGTTTTCAGGATAAAGATTAATTCGGTCAATATATAATATTATTTTTACAACTCACAAAAACAAATTGATACAAGAAATATACTGCTATATGGTAAAAAAGCAGACTAGTATTTAAAAAGATATTGAATAGGATAACAAATTATACTACACAAGGATAAAAAATGTATAAAACAACCCAGGAAGATAGAAAGATAGGGGGAAAAAAATACTATTAACACAGTTTAATACTTATTCCATTTTAAAATATATGCATAATGTATGTTGGTATTCAAATATCTATATTGCAAGCTAAGAATAATAACAAATAGGAAAGGTGCATTCGGGGCCGGATCTAAATGGTGGGTTGAGGGGGCCATGGCCCCCTTATAAATCTGAAATTGAATACAAGTCCTTTAAAGTTTATGCTTTAGTCCTTCAATAATAATATTTGGCCCCTCTAATATTATAGGAGTTGTTTGGTTGTAAAAAAATTGAGAATGTATGGGTTGTAAAAAAGTTTATGAGCACAATCAAAGGCATAAAGTCGGTTCAGAAAGTCATCCTTCCAACCGTACATGGAGTGTAGTAAATATGAGTTTGGATTTTTTGTGGTCTCGAACCATATTAACACAAACTATACAAGTGAACCTTACATAAATAAGCTAGTGGTTTTAAATGATTTCACAGTTTTAAAGGCATAGAGAATCTATTTTTATTTTATCATGGATAGTTATATTTGTAGGAGGAGTCCGTTTTTGTCTGTTGCTTTCATTTGAAACCTATTATGAAACTTGACAACGTGGGCTGATCACACCCTTCAAGTGAAGGCAACAGACAAAACGGACTCTTGTAGGAGATTAGTCATAAACTTGATATCTTTATTTATATCAAAATAATTCATCAACGCATAATCTGAATTATAGTTAAATACTAAAGCAAGGTAGAAGTTATTTATATTTGTTATAAAATGTGAATATTGAACCCTCTTTGTAATCAATATTTTCTCAATTTTGTAGGCAAATTATGGAAAATAATTAATAATTTAGATAATTCTTTCCCAAAAATTATGATATGGTAATAAGAGAATGAAATTTGCTATTATGTAGTCTTTCACTCCGGCCCCGCCTAATATTACATCCTAGTTCCACCCTAGGGCTCCGTTTGGATGTAGGATAAGAGAAGTGTAATTTAATTTAGGCGTAAGAACTTACGCTTTCTTATTTCTCAATTTTAGAATGATGTTTGACAAGATGATAAGAATATGAAAGAGGATAGTGTTGAATTTAAAAATGTAATAATTTATAATGACTAAAATACCCTTATATTACAACATGATAAGTAAAATGAAAGATTTAATTATTAATTATATTACATATTATACAACACTTATAAATTTGTATATAATTATGATATTCATTTATATTTTAAATTATCGGTATTTTAGAATATAATTAATATTTATATTAAATTAATGAATTGTAAAGTTATTTTAAAAGATATATTAAATCAATTTTTAACAAGAATTATTACTTAATAATTTAAAATGTTATTCAATTAATAATTTAGTATGTTATTTAATTAAAAATTTATTATTTTATTTATAATTATATAAATTGAATAGTTAAATTAAATAATATTAAGTTAATTATAGTATATTATATTAAGATAAAACTATAATTAAATATATTTATTATTTAATGAAATTAAAAGTTAAATACACTTAATTACTGGTATTATTTTATATTTATTTTTAAATTATAATTTATATCTGAATATTATTACTAATGATATTGTTATGTATTAATTATTACTACAATTATTTATGACTTATTTTATATATTATTTATTTACTTAGATTATGATTAATTATATAATAATTAATTAAAATTAATTAATTAAAACTAAAATATTATTTTATTAATATAATAATACTATAACAATAATATATAAGTTAAATATTAATATGTATGTATGTATGTATATATATATATATATATATATATATATATATATATATATATATATATATATATATATATATATATATATATATATATATATATATATAAATTAAATTATTAAAATATTAGTTGATTTTATTAATTAATATTTTTGTTACTATATTAAATTAAATGTAGTTAGAAGTAGAGCTAACAAAAAAATAAAACAACTTAAAGTGAGGATATTTTCGGAATAAACTAAGGTATAAGAGTTGGAGTAATCTTATACCACCTAATGATTAGTATAATCTTATACCTTTTACACCTCTTTATTTCTCAAACTTTTGATAGTGTTTGACAAAGTATAAGAGAATAATTTGCTTATTTCCTTCCTTATCTCACATCCGGGGCCTAGGTGTATTGATAAACAAAATGTGCAAAGCGTAACTAAAATATATTAGCTCGACCAACACATAACCACCGCATTAGTAGAGGTGGCAAAATCTGACCTGACCCGAAAAATCCGCCCGACCGACCTGAACCCGAACCTGACCCGATCCGAAGATGTTGACAAGTCAACGGCCCGAAACCCGACCTGACCCGAAGCCCGAATGACCCGAAAACCGAAGAACCCGAAACCCGAATGGCCGAAACCCGAGCGGCCCGAAATCCGAACGGCCCGAAACCCGAACGACCTATAACCCGAATTACCCACCCGAACCCGAACCCGAACCCGAACCCGAATGACCCGCCCAATTTTCGAAACCTGAATAACATGTAATGCAAGATGAATAACATGAAGCTGAATATTTGTGTGCTGATTTTGCCATAATTATTGGACTTTCTGTAATTTTACATTGAAAAAGTTGTATATCTACATGTGTTATGTGTATAATGATGATTTTTTAATTCTCACATCTTATGATATTAAATTATTAATACATTAATGAATTAATATTTTTTAATAGAAAACTTGATTTGTTATAGTGAACTCATTTTGTATAAATAACACATAACTAATAACAACATACAAAATTAATATTATATAATATCGTGCAATAAATAGGTCAACAACAAAATTAAACCAAGTTCGATTTTTTTTATTTTTTCTGATTTTTTATTTTTTTCGATTTTTTTCATTGCCCCTCTTAAATAAAAAATATAGTCAAAAATATCATATATAATAGATATATCCAAATGTATATGATTACATTTTATTTGAATCTTTCCATATTTTTATAACTTAAAAAAAAAATTTCATTTTATTCCATTTTTTTAATTTAAAGATAATACTTTAAAAAAATCAGATTCTCCTATTCGACTCGGCCGATTCCAATCAGAGTCGGATGATTCTCACTACACAGACAATGAACGAGTTAGATCCTGATTCCAATTTTAGGAACTATGAAAATTAAGTCGAATTTTCGATATTTCGTCTATCTATATACAAACTTGAATTGCTCAAAACACAGACCAAACTTTTTCGAAACACAGACCCGAATTACCCGAAATACAAACCCGAATGACCCATAACCCGATTGACCTGTAACCCGAACCCGCCTGACCCATAACCCGAACGACCCGAGACCCGAACGACCCGAGACCCGAACGACCCGAGACCCGAACAACCCGGTACCCGAGCGACCCGATACCCGAGCAACCCGAGACCCGAACGACCCGTGAACCGAAATGACCTGACCCGAACCCGGCCCAACCCGCCCATTTGCCACCTCTACGCATTAGGCATGTCCATAGAGTGGAGAACATCCGTATCTGACCCGAATCTGGAATAAACATGGCAGATAATACTCGATTAGTGTACCCATGAGTATGATTATCGTGATCAAAAGTACCCGAGGTCAAGTATGAGGATGAAAAAAAAACAACCGCAAAGAATATTCATAGTCTTACCTAACGGATACCCAATGTGCAATGAGAAACTTTTATCTATGTTCATAATTAACCCCAAACTTATTTTTCATCCTTTTTAGACTTATCTCAAGATATCATATCACATCAAAATTTTCTCTATTAGATTAAATAGTATGGCTACATCTAGATTATTCAATTTTTTACTAATTCTAATTTTTTATGGCATGTTTAGGTCTCATTCTAACATTTATAGAAGTTATTAATATTTTTAGTGTTTCTTATTCTATATCTGATCAGGTGAGAACAATTATAATATTTGCTAGTCATAATATCTAAATCAAATGGTTACAAAAAATCACTGTTCGAAGTTATATTCAAATATTAATACAAATTGAATATTAAGAGTTCACTTATTAAAATAAAACTAATTATCTTTTGTTATTTACTAAATAGTAAGTTTTAATAAAATATTATATTTCTCTAGTTAAAAAATTTGTTTGGACTTTTTCTTTATTTTGAATTTCACATTGTTATTATTCCAATTTAATTTTTTTTTTCTTACTAAACAATGTGAAAATTAGACTATATGAGAATATTTGAAAAATGACACGCTCATGTATGAAAATATGTCTTCACATAATTATATTTAAGTAAGTAGAAAAGTTAAAATATAATATAATTAATTAAATTTCTATATTCAATAAATTTCAAATTCAAACCTTTGGATATAATTAAATCTGTTGTTCTTAGTTTAATGATTTTTAAAATAATTCTGAACTACTAATTATACTTGAGTTTAATGTATAAGATCAGACATACAAGAGTTCAAGATGACGAGTATGAAGACCTAATCAAGAAGGATGCAACACGACTACTTCAAAAGATTTAGTAGACCTCAAGCTCTACTTCAAAGTGCACAAGTGCAGAAGATCATGTAGTTTTTGTTGTTAAATTGAGTAATTTTATTAATCACTAAAGAGCAGTATTGCAAATAATGGTTCGTAGCGGCGGTACAGTGGTTTCCGGAAGCTAAATATTGCGTGCATCGGTTTTGTTATGGTGTAGCATTTTTCGACGATTTAGCGGTGAAGTGGTCCGCAATAGCGGTGTTGCGCCTATATGTTGCGGTGTAGCAACTGAATAGCGTTTTTGATGAATTTTTTTTAATGGATTTTTTTTAAAGGATAAATATGTTGTATTTTAATATTTTAATATTAATCATATTTTGATTTTGGACATGTAAATTTTGACAAGAACATTTCAACCTTTTATTGTTAATATTTTAATGCATATATTATGTAATGATATATAGGGAAAATAATATTTACACATATTATTGATGGTGTTATGCCCTAGGCCAAAGTGTTTGTGACCTAGATGATGGATTGTAATAACAAACATAATATTTATTCTAAGATATTTCATATAATATGTGCGTATAGGTTATTTTAATATAATTAAAATAGACCATGAATATGCAATTCAGCTTTATGTCATCAAAGTGCGTGACTTTGATAGTAAAACTATAAAGTGTTATGAATGCTATTCAAAATCGTCCCTGGTCATTTATAGGATATTTGTGGAGACAAATATACTTGCGGATATATATAAATATATATTTATATACAAGCTATAAATGTACATCAGTATATTAGTTGACTGATGATCATGTTTTACTGATCATGGATAAATAGTTATCAAGTCATTAACATAGGTATATGTTAGAGACCATATACTGGACTGACCCGCCATAAGAATGCTACATGTTTATAGTCCTTTGACCTGAGATTGTCTCGATTCTCAACATGAGTAATTTTATACTTTAACATAATCTAACACCGCCTTTAACCGGGTAGTCACAACGGTTATGATTAGATATACAATGAATCATGTAGAGAGATGAGTGCAATCAAGATGGGATTTGTTCCTCTCATAAATGAGAGAGATATCTTTAGGCCTCTTGATGAATTGAACTGAAGAAATGTATGGCCATACTCAAATGAATTAATAAGAGTTATTAATGTCATTTGTTCTTGTTCACTTTAATTCGGGATCAAGAAATATTAATCGATTAATATAAGGATGGCGTCTTATATGCCTTATGATCAATATAGATATCGCGTGACAAAAGGACTAAATACGTGATTGTTGATTAGGTAAATCGGATCACCGACATTCACTTAAATTGGATAGTCATGATGGCTTGCTAGAGTCATGATTTATAGACTTTTAAGTCTATTGCCAACATTAAGTGAACCTACAGGGTCACACACAAATAACAAACTGAAACGGGCGCAGAAAATCCTAGCGACTTATATGATGAGTTGCATAAGAATGTCACAAAATATATTGTCATCTTATGTGATAAGATGTGATATATATGTATATAAAGACTATGAGCACAAAAGATCATGTAATCTAGAAGAGTCTAGATGATTGCATATGGATAATGATGAGTGATGTCATACACATCTTTTAGTGTGAGGAGACATGACTCTTCACCTCTATATAAGGACATAGAGGGCTCCAAATTCAATAGACCAAATCATTCTTTCTCTCATTATTTCTCGTTCTCTTTTGTGAGACAAAAGAGAGAAAAATATCCTTTCTCATTTGTGTGACAAAATTACGAAAGGATGCCTTCTTTTGTATGACAAAAATGAAAGGGTGCGATTATATGAGAGGAATTATATACATCTTTTGTGAGATAAAATAAGAAGAAGAAAAAGAGTTTTCTTATGCAAGAGGAGAACAAGCTACTAGCATATATATTGTTCTTCTTCCCGTTTTAAGAAGTTTGTTCGTGTGGACATCGGTAGAGGCGTTCGTACTTTCGACGCTTGTGATCTATTTGGCCTAAGAAGATGAGAATGGTTTGTTGAGAGTTTTGGTGGAGACCGATTGCATGTGCGGTAGATGACTTCCGCACGATCCGACCTAGACTGCCTAGACGGACGTAAAATCGGTTAGGGCGGTAACCGGTTTAGAGGCGCATGGACAACACGCATGGTTTGAGCATCACGGATTAAGCGTAATCCGAAAGGTATCTTTAAGATTTATTTCTTTGATTTATTCGATACGCACGGATCCTCGGATTGGTTTTGGACGAAATTTTGTTTTTCCGCTGCGTTATGCACGTCTGAAACCCAACAATTATCCGCTATAAAAATATATCTCCGCAACATACGCTATACGTAATTCGCTACATAAAAATCTTAAACGCAACATACCGCTAAACTCTATTTGCAACCTTGCTAAAGAGAGAAATTCAAGTTTTAAACTCATTTGCAGCTCCGTTCGAATGGACCCTTTGTCCGTTCAAACAGACAAAATCAAAAGATTTCGACAAAAGTTTTTGGCTCTCTGTCTGTTCGAACAGAGGTTCCGTCCGTATAGGATTAGTGACCTAGGCCAAATGTATTTGTACTAAGAAATGGATTATGTATTAAGACATTATTATTTATTCAATAAAGTGTTGTTTCTTATATATCTGTGTGTATGGGTTATGAATCTAAATCTTATATCAACCAAGAATAACACTTCGGGTTCACGTCATCAGAATACGCGATTCTGATAGTACCAATGAATGACATTCTAAACTGTCCCTAGTGATATGTAGGATGTTTATAGACATAGACATACTTCAGGTAAGAAGCTACATATCCACACTAGTATATTTGCAGGCTGGATGATCATGTTCTGCTGATCATGGACATAAAGATGTCAAGGCTGAAATATAGGTACGTGTTAGAGAACACGTACTGGACTTACCTCACTATGAGAATATGCATGGTATATGCCATTAATGATTCTCATATGAATAGTGTGCTTGTTCCTATGACCTGAGATCACCATGGATTAATGTATATGGAACTGCATACTTTAATATGATCCTACGTCATCCGTAATGGGATGATCATTAGGGTCATCATTAGGTATGCACTGAATCATGACGAGGAATGTGAGTGACCAAGATGGGATTTGTTCCTCTCATCATGAGGGAGATATCTCTGGGGCCCCTGATGAACTAGGACTGAAAGAAATGCATGGCCATGCTCAAAATGGATTAACATGTGTTGTTAATATCATGTTGTATTTACTCAGTCTAATTTTCAATCAGGAAAGAGACTTTGATCAAACTCAAGGATGACATACTTCCATGCCCTGTGATCAAGATATAACAAAAAAAGACCAAAATAAATAAATAGTTAAATTAATTAAGTAATTAAAGGATATACCAACTGCCAACTGATATTGTTCTGGCTTCTGAGTTACCATAACTGATATACCAACTGCCAACTGAGACTCTGCCCTTCTATTTATACTAGAGAGAGAGACAAACGATTGCTCAGTTACCATAACTAAAAACCCTAATCTGCGCCTATTCTGTTGCTAACGGAACTATTCCATTGCCAATGGAATAGGTATTTCCATAACGGAATACTTGGCAGCTAAGGTTATTACAGTTTTCATGTCTATTCTGTTGGGAACTGAACTATTCCGTTGCCAACGGAATGGTACTGTTTTGTTCAATCAATTATCCAATAATTGATTATTTCGTTCACCAATTTATACATCATATGTATAACTGTTTTTGAGGCATATTCATCCCGTACGAATGGAGTTCATTATGTGACCGTGTAGGTTCCATTTAACGTTGGCAACGATATTCTAAAGATCGTAAGTCATGAGTAACCTCTAGACTGATGTCATGGCTACCCATGTTAAACGAAATGATCAGCGATCATAAACCTATCTGAATAGACATTTACTTATTTCTTTTGTTTTACCATTAATGTTGCTGACCAAAATTTGGTATGTAAGGTTTGATTTTAAGAGAGTAAACAGTAGCAAAATGTACAATAGCATTTTATGAAAATGATTCTTGTAGTGATTTTGCTAAGAGATATGGTCCTAATAGATTAACTCCATATTTTGGATTAGATGAGATGAATTAAATAGATTAACTCCATATTTTGGATTAGATGAGATGAATTAAAGCGATATCATTTTCTCATGGAATTAAGATTCTTATACCTAATTAGTTAATTCTAAATTCTCGAAAATAGCACAATCAGAAGTTGCAAAAAAAATAAAAAAGAGCGAATGAATGTGTAACAAAATGGATCATTACTCCTATAGAAATTTATAACTCTAAAAATAACCAATGTTAGGTTATATGAATAGCAAAACCAACCTGTTCTCTGTGCTACTTATCTGATCCCAAAAAAATTAAACATTGCAATGAATCATAAACATTGCAATGAATCATAAATGTAAAATGAAAAATCATTTTAGCAAAAGATCAGACATTAACCCAAATTCTCCCCTAATTCAAACCGAACACGAGAAAATTAATCAAAGAAACGTTAAAGAAATGACAAGTATGTGTAAAAATAACTTAATACCTGATCTTTTAAGTAAGAGCGCACAGAAAAGCCGGAATAATCGGAGGTTAGGATTCGAGGCGATTTAGTGCCGCTTCTATTGTGGCTAGGGTTTGAATGAATTGGCATGGGAGAGGATCATTTCGGGTTCGGTCATTTTGGGTTATGAATCATTCGGTTTTCGGATCATTTCGAATTTGGTCATTTCGGGTTTTGGGTTGCTAAACTTCAGGTTCGGCGCTCGTGCTTCCTTTCTTTTTGACGAGCCCCAACTACGGTCGGATGGGTTTTTTCTGGTCGGTCAGGTTTTGGAAGCTCTTGTTTGCCCTTCAACCGACAAAGAGAATGAAGACGCTGCCGCAACTCCAACAACTACGCATTGCCACCATGCTTTTATATTACTTATAGCCCTCTAAAAATATTCAAGGTGTTATGAATATATTAATTATGGATGTCCAAATAATTATCCCCTTAGCATGAGAAGAGTTATGAATATATATTAATTATGGATGACCAAATACATTCCCCTTGCCATGTGAAGAGTTATTGCAAATCTCCACTTGTAAAGATGTAAATGTCTTGTATTGTATGGGAGTTATTATAGGTTATTTGTTTGTATATTTTGTACTAAATTCTAGAATAGATTCTAGAGTAGAATGCTCACTCTTCACTATATAAAAGGGTAGAGACCATTGTATTTGGTGCCTCTTCACCATTCTCTTTTGGTGACTCTTCACAAGATTGGAAGAAATCAATTTCTCTCTTCCAACCTCTAGGAAATACTTACCTCCTCCCAATCCACCTATCATAAGTTATTTTGTTTTTATATTCAACATGTTATCAGCACGACACTCTGACCTAACGTAAGTGAGGTAGGAATTCTCGATATTTCTTATACATCAATTTTTTCTTATTCGTGATTCTTTTCTTCTTATTGACTAGACTTTTATTCTATTTACTTATTTGAACTTCTAACAACATGTTATTATCGATACATGTTTATTTTTAAAAGCACCAGAAGTTGCTTGTTTATTTGTTCATTTTATTTTTAATATTAAGCAACCAAAAGTTGCTCGTTTATTTTTTTTCATTTTATTTTTAATATTAAGCAACCAGAAGTTGCATGTCTATTTTATTAAGCACCAGAAGTTGCTCGTTTAATGTTTCATCTTATTTTTAATATTAAGCAACAAGAAGTTGCATGTTTATTATTTTTAATTCAGCACCAGAAGTGCCTGATCAATTTTTAGTTAAGCAACCAGAAGTTGCATATTTTTATTCACGCACCAGAAGTTGCTAGTTCAGTTTTTATTTAATCAACCAGAAGTTGCATGTTTATCTTACTTTTAATTACGCACCAGAAGTTGCTTGTTTAAATTCTTTTTACGCAATTAGAAGTTGCATGTTTATTTTATCTTTAATAAACGCGTCCGAAGTTGCTTATTCAATTTCTATTTGCGCAACCAGAAGTTGCATATTTATTTTATTTTTAATTACGCACCAGAAGTTGCTTATTCAATTTTTATTTACGCAACCAGAAGTTGCATATTTACTCTTATGCACCAGCGGTTGTAGTATATTTATCTATGTATATTTATTGTAAGCACATTTACTATATGTATATTTATTTTTCGCACATCTATTTTTATGCACCTGCAGTTGCAATTTAGTTTAGTTATGGACGTTGTTCAACAAGTTCTAGCCCATTCCCAAGAAGTGAATGCCGCTGTAATCTCGTCTTCCATGATCTAGCCCATTCCCAGAAGCGAATGATACAACATTTAATGGTCGTAATTACGGTTATGGATACAGACATGGATGAGGCAGAGGCACAATTCATTCTTGGAACTGTAACTGTCAAATTAAGAAACCCGCACATGAAAGAAGCAAGAAACCTCAAAATGTCACCTTGAAGGTGTCTGGGGACCAATGTCTAAGATGTGGTATGAAAGGGCACTGAACGCGTACACGTCGTATGCCAAGGCACCTCGTGGAACTTTATCAAGCCTCCCAGAAGGAGAAAGAAAATACTAAAGAGGTTAATTTGGTCTATCAAGATGATGAAGGCCAGTTGGATTTGCCCATGATAAATACACACTTGGATGTGACGGATTATATTAATAACCCAAGTGGAGATAAAGAATACTCCCTTGCTAATAAAAATATTCAAGACTAAAATAATTTTCCTTCATGCATCAATAATGTTTTATTGTATCTTTATTTTCTACTATGTTTGCTTTATCAAGATTATTTAATTTAGCATATTTTTATGTAATACTTAACTAATATTGTATTTATTTTGTTTGAGACCAGAAGATCTCATTTCCTTCGAATATTACAAAAATGGATGACAATGATATATGCCTAGTGGATAGTGCGACTACGCACACTATACTTAAGAACGTAAGATATTTTGCCAATTTGACAAAGATAAAAGCAAATATCAATATTAAATCAGGCACCTCTAACTTAATAGAGGGCTCCGGATGAGCCACTATTTTACTGCCTAGAGGAACAAAATTTATTATCTACTAAATCAAAAAGAAATTTGCTAAGTTTTAAAGATATCCACCGAAATGGATATCATATTGAAACAATGAATGAAGGTAATATTGAATATCTTCACATAACAAATATTGTTTCGGGTAATAAGCGCATCTTAGAAAGATTGCGTGCTTTGTCAATAGGCTTAATAATTCACGAAGCCATTTTATGGCTTGGCATGAACGTTTGGGTCATCTTGGAGCAATAATGATGCGAAGAATTGTAGAAAATTCAAATGGGCATCAATTAAAGAACCAAAAGTTTCTTTCATCAAATGATATATCATGTGCTGCATGTTATAAGGGAAAACTAATCACTAGACCGTCGCTAACTAAGATTGGGAATGAATCACCCAATTCCCTTGAGCGTATCCAAGGTGATATATGTGGGCCAATTACACCATCATGTGGACCATTTAGATACTTTATGGTATTAATAGATGCATCTACTAGATGGTCACATGTATGTCTATTATCTTCTCGGAATGTTGCATTCGCGAGATTGCTTGCTCAAATAATTAGATTAAGAGCACAATTCCCGGATTATACAATTAAGACCATTCGTCTTGATAATGCCGGTGAATTCACATCCCAAGCATTTAATGACTATTGTATGTCAATTGGGATTAAAATTGAGCATCCAGTTGCCCACGTACACACGCAAAATGCTCTATCAGAATCCCTTATTAAACGATTACAATTAATCGCAAGACCCCTAATTATGAAATCAAAATTATCGTCATCTGTATGGGGCCATGCAATATTGCATGCTGCAGCACTAATTAGATTAAGGCCAACTGCTTATCATAAGTACTCCCCCATACAACTGGTAACTGGCCAGTAGCCAAATATATCCCATTTAAGAACTTTTGGATGTGCTGTATATGTTCTGGTAGCTCCACCGCAACGCACAAAAATGGGACCTCAAAGAAGGTTGGGAATTTATGTTGGTTTCGATTCTCCATTGATTATTAAATATCTCGAACCATTAACTGGAGATCTATTTACAGTAAGATTTGCTGACTGTAAATTTGATGTAACCATGTTCCCAGCATTAGGGGGAGAGAAACGAGGAATACTGGGATGCTGGAAAAACAAGAAGTTACATGGGATGCATCATCAATGTATCACTTTGATCCTCGAACAATTCAATTTGAACTAGAAGTTCAAAAGATTATTCATTTGCAACAAATTTCAAATCAATTACCCGATGCATTTGTCGACACAAGAAGAGTAACTAAATCACATATTCCAGCAGCAAATGTGACAGCTCGTATTGAAATACCCTTGGACAATCCTAAGTGTGATATACGCCAGAAGCGTGGTCGACCAGTCGGTTCCAAAGATAAAAATCCAAGGAAGAAAAGAATGCACGATAATGTTGGCATAACTGAAATTATCAATACTCCTGAAGAGGTAGAATCCTATGAAAAGAATATTGACGATAAAATAATAGATGACATAAATGAGCAAATAACCCCAGAAGAGGTTACAACCCCGGCAGAGGTTCAGGTACCTGACAATATTGAAAATAATGAAATCTCAATAAATTATGTCTCTACTAGAAAGATATGGAACCGAAATAAAACTGTCATTGACAGAAAATTTGCATATGCAATCGCGATTGATATAATTAATGAATACGAGGATCATGAACCAAAATCAATCTAAGAATGTCGGCATAGGAAAGAATGGCCAAAATGGAGAAATGCAATTCTAGCAGAGTTACATTCTCTTAAAAAACGTGAAGTTTTCGGACCTGTAGTTCGAACACCTGATGGTGTACAACCCGTAGGATACAAATAAGTATTTGTAAGAAAGCGTAATGAGAAAAATGAAATTTAAGATACAAAGGAAGACTTGTTGCACAAGGTTTTACACAAAAACCAGGAATAGATTACGAAGAAACGTATTCTCCTGTGTTAGATGAAATTATTTTCAGGTTTTTAATTAGCCTGGCAATCTCTGAAGGATTGAATATGCATCTCATGGATGTTGTAACAGCTTATTTGTATGGATCACTTGATAGTGATATTTACATAAAAGTCCCTGAAGGATTAAATGTGCCTGGAGCTTCTAATGTCCCCGAAGGATTAAAAGTGCCTGGAGCATGTAACAAAAGTTCTCGTGGAATGTATTCTCTAAAATTAAGAAGATCTTTGTATGGGCTGAAACAATCTGGGAGAATGTGGTATAACCGCCTAACTGAATACCTTATAAAAGAAGGGTATTATAACCACCCTATATGCCCATGTGTTTTTATTAAGAGATCAAAATCAGGATTTGTAATTATTGTAGTATATGTTGATGATCTAATATCATTGGAACTCCTGAAGAGCTTGAAAGTACTGCCGCATATTTAAAAGGTGAATTTGAGATGAAAGATCTTGGGAAGACAAAATTTTGTCTCGGATTGCAAATCGAACATTTGAAAAATGGGATATTTGTTCATCAAACTACTTATGTAGAAAATGTCCTAAAACGATTTAATATGGATAAAGCTCATCCATTGAGTTCACCTATGGTTGTCCGATCTCTTGAGATAAAGAAGGATTGTTTTCGTCCAAAAGAAGATAACGAAGAAATTCTTGGTCCGGAAGTACCATATTTAAGTGCAATCGGTGCATTAATGTACCTAGCAAATAATACCAGGCCTGATATATCATTTTCTGTAAATTTGTTAGCGAGATATAGTTCTGCGCCAACACGAAGGCATTGGAATGATATTAAGCACGTACTTCGTTATCTTCGAGGAACCATAGATATAAGATTATTATATCTTAAGACCTCATAATCCAAATTAGTTGGATATGCATATGCTGAATATCTGTCAGATCCACATAAAGCCCGATCTCAAACCGGATATTTATTCACATATGGTAATACTGCCATATCCTGGCGCTCAACCAAGCAAACCTTGGTCGCAACATCATCAAATCATTCAGAAATCATAGCACTTCATGAGGCCAGTAGGGAGTGTGTATGGCTAAGGTCAATGATTCAACATATTCAGGAATCGTGTAGTATTAAAGCAATCAAAGGAAGTCCAACTGTGATTTATGAAGATAATGCTGCATGCATTGCCTAGATAAAAGGAGGCTACATTAAGGGAGATAGAACAAAGCATATTTCTCCAAAGTTCTTCTCAACACACGAGCTCCAGAAGAGCGGTGAAATTGATATCCATCAAATTCGCTCATGTGATAATCTTACAGATTTATTCACCAAGTCATTGCCAACTAAAACTTTCAGGCAATTAAGAGAAAAGATTGGACTCCGTCATTTTAGAGATATTGGTACACATGAGGGGGAGAAATAATACGCGCCGCACTCTTTTTCCCTTGCTATGGTTTTTGTCCCATCGGATTTTTCCTAGCAAGGTTTTTAATGAGGCGGCTTTCTAATGCGTATGAAATATTGACATCCAAGGGGGAGTCTTATGAATATATTAATTATGGATGTCCAAATAATTATCCCCTTAGCATGAGAAGAGTTATAAATATATATTAATTATGGATGACCAAATACATTCCCCTTGCCATGTGAAGAGTTATTGCAAATCTCCACTTGTAAAGATGTAAATGTCTTGTATTGTATGGGAGTTATTATAGGTTATTTGTTTGTATATTTTGTACTAAATTCTAGGATATATTCTAGAGTAGAATGCTCACCCTTCACTATATAAAGGAGTAGAGACCATTGTATTTGGTGGCTCTTCACCATTCTCTTTTGGTGACTCTTCACAAGATTGGAAGAAATCAATTTCTCTCTTCCAACCTCTAGGAAATACTTACCTCCTCCCAATCCACCTATCATAAGTTATTTTGTTTTTATATTCAACGCAAGGACATTTGTTGACTTGTTGTTGTTATTATTATTAATTATTATCATGTCCTTGCAATATTTTAAAATATATGTATACCCCTACAAGATGTGAAATATCATATATGTCTCTACAAAACTTAGGAAATATAACCTATATAGGTACAAGATTAGAAGCGGAACCAACAATTAAGCTTAGGGAGGCTGGGCCGGACTAACATCTAGCATAGAACAGCCAGTAAATTTTTCTGTACAAAGCGGATGATTTTTTTTTAGATTCTTACTTGTTTATCGTTACTTCGATAGTACCATAACCTTAATAATTTCATTATTCATTACTTCCGTTCATAGATTCCGTTCATAGAGGGGGCCAAATATTAAGCTACAAGACCTTCAACTAAAAATTTCAAGAAGAATGGCAAAATTTTCAGACTTAGAGGGCGACCATGATCAGTGACGGAGCCTGTCTCTATTTTTTGGGAGAAAGGGGCAAAAAAATTCTCCTTACTGATTAATATTGTACAATTTTTTTTAAAGGAGTAAAATACATTGAAATATATGTATTTCAATTTTTTTCTCATTGAACCGTTACTGATATATAATGTACTATCAAAGTTTTGAGGAACCATGAACTTCCATATTTCTATTAAACTCCGTCACTCACTATTATGATTCCAGCAAGGGATTTCATTGATTACTAGATCAAGGATTTCAGGAGTGGAATAAAGTATCTGTCAATCAGTCATCCTCTTTCGACTGAACCTAAAGGAGAATTCTATTCTTCAACTTGAGCTTTCAAAGGCAAGTTGCAGAGCTTGGAATTTCGGAAAGTTCATTTTCTCTTGGTCTTCTCCCACCCAGAGGATAGAAAGATGAAAGTGATGGAATATCCCTCGGTTTCTGTTTCGAGTTAATCAATCACAAGATATTTCTGACCATGACCCTTCTAATCCACCTTCTCTATGTTAATGTACAAGACAAAATAAGTATCACATATACTCGTCGTGCCTATTTCAAACTACCATAGCTTCATTTCCCTTTATTTATACTTGTTAGGCTTGTCTAGGCATTTTTCAAAAAAAAAAAAAAAAAAAAAAAAAAAAAAAGTCTATGCGAGAGATAAATAGTACATGCAATTATTTTTAATTTTGTAATGATATACGCAAAATACCGCCAAAAAATTTAAATTTCCATTTATTCCTCACCTGAGTTCAGTCAGTCCCCCGTTGTGGAAGCAAAGAGAATATTCTCCCCGTGCTAGTCTTCGAACCCAATAATCATCGGATTAGTCCATGTGAACAAGCGAGAGGCAGAAAGAGGAGTGTGAGTGTCACAAAAGATGCAAACTCTTTCCGAACACGACGTGTGAGAAGATTTTCAGCCCAAGCCAAGGCCGGTCAAGGGCCCAAAAGTCTCAAGAGCTTCGCTTATAACAATGTATTATATATTAATATTAATATTAAGAATAAAGAAAAAAAAAAATATTAGAGTGAAGACCATTCAAATCTCAGGTCCGTTCAGAAACATTTAAAGAATGTTGGCCCGTCCAAAAGTTGAAGAGCCATCTCATATATCTTCTTTCTTCTATCGATCCTTTATTTAATGGATCAAAGTCCACGCATGATGAAACAAAAAAAAATCTCATTCTTCTCTTTAGACTCGAACATGGTGAAAAGAAGATAATGACGACGATGATGCTTGAATTTTGATTTCTTTATTTCTCATCTATTTTAATAATTCTCAATGATAATATGGAGAGGGAGTGTGTGAGACAATATATAGGGGATGTCTTTCAAAAGAGAAAATTGATCCATGGTCCGTTGAACAGGCAAACATGAGCCGAACCAGAAAAATCCTGTCCGACCTATCCAAAGCCTGACCCGGCCAAATCCAAAAAATTTGAAAAAATCAAATGATTCGAATACGTCCGACCCGGACCTGAAAAACTTGAACCAAAAAAGACTGTTATTTCATGATCATCAGGGGCAGCCCCGGTATTTCGGTTGCCCCAGCCCGAAAGGCTAACGGCTCTGAAATAGTTTTTAAGATGTTGCCCAAAACAAAAATGCAAAAAAATAAAAGTTAACTTATGAAAATATTATGGCTAAAATAATTTTTTAGATTTCATCTATACAGCTTATTGATTTTTATTTGTAAAAAAAATATGCTATGGATGATACGGATTAAATTCATCCAACAACTTACCTTTTTTTTTATTTGAACATTTTACTCAATTAACCTATAAATTATACAACTTTACCAACAACTTATTTTTTATTTTATTTTTATTTGAACATTTTACTCAATTAACCTATAAATTATACAACTTTATCAAGAAAAAAAAAATGGAACTATACTTGGCAGCTTCAAATTTTATAAAAAACAAATGATTGTGACACTAAATAATTATTGTTCTATAATGATAAGAAAGAGATTTCAATCAACAATTTCATCTGATGCTTTGATATTATACTAAATTTAGAATACAATAATCAAATTATAATGATTCTTTAGATTTATTATTATGAATAAATTGCTAGCCGCTGTTCACCCAACAAAGTCGGAATTATGAGTCTTTAGAATTTTATTTTTGTTTTCTTATTCTGAAAATTTAAAACAAAATTTGAGTAACACTTGAGTTAAGCTATTTTGATAATTTTAAGGTACACAATGAACATAAACAATATGTAACATGTTTTCAAAATATATTTGTTTGGATGAACTTTTTCACAATGTTATTACTAATTAGTTATAGCCAATGATATATAGACATTCTAGTTTTAGAACAACCAAGTATAAAACGGAGGGGCAACAAAATTTGCATATTTATTACTCCAATATAAAGCTTTGGATCTGTTATTTCCATCTCTCCCTACATAATATATAATCTTAGAGAAATCACAAGAAAGAAAAATGAAATAAAGAATTGCAGTATTATTCTACCACAACAGATCCCTTTGTTCCCACCAAACGCAATAGTTCCTTACGTGAAGAATGATGAAAAAATCAAAAGCGAAAAAAATAAAAGAACAGCAACAACTGGGATTCAAACGCATTCCATATAAAATCTAATTAGGACTAGGCGTGTTCATTCGGTCGGTTCGGCCGAAGCGAACCGGTTATGGTTGAGCCGGACTAAAACCGAACCAGTATTTTAACAACCGAACCAACCGAACTAATTAGCTAAACCGAAATAAAATTGACTTTTTTTTTGAAATGGCCAAAAAAAAAAAAAAAAAAAATTAAGGAAATGGCCAAGTTTTAAAAATATTTGCAAAAGTAGTCATTTCGCCCAGCCGTCGGGCGAAACACAAGTAGTTTCGCCCAGTATCGGGGCGAAACAGAGCGCAATCACATTACGGGCGAATTTGCTTAATTAACCCTGTTTTGCCCAACGGCCGGGCGAAACAAAGACTGTTTCGCCCGGTAGCCTGGCGAAACAAACTATTATACATATTTTGGGCTTAGCCCAGCCCATCTCTGTTTCGCCCTCTGGCTGGGCGAAACAGACCGTGTTCCGCCGGCTCTGGCGGGCGAAACAAATTGCCTCTCCACCAAAAAAAATAAATAAAAAAGCCTAAAAAGGGAAAAAATTAAAAACAGATTTTTTAGCCTTTTTACATGGAAAAAATAAATAAAATAAATCTGAAGACAAAAAAAAAATAATAAATAACTTATTTTTATTTAGAATTTCTTTTTCATATTGAAATGACAACTCTGTTTTTTTAGTACATAAACATTGATTTAACATGTTAAGTTATAGGAGGAATCTAAGTTTTTTTAGGTATACAGTTTAGGGTTCAGATATAGGGTACTAGAGAATATTTACTTTTTCAGATTGAGACAATTTAGCTTTTTATTTAGTGGGTAACATTGATTTAACATGCTAGAATATAGGAGGAATCCAAGTTTTGTTAGGTATACAGTTTAAGGTTCAGATATAAGGTACTAGAGAATATTTACTTTTTCAGATTGAGACAATTTAGCTTTTTATTTAGTGGGTAACATTGATTTAACATGCTAGAATATAGGAGGAATCTCAGGATTTTTAGGTATATGATTTAGATTTCTATTTAAAGAGTCTTCTTATTATACTTTATCATCAAAAAATTAAATTTCATAAGTCTCTCTGGCAAATTTCTTCCTTTCCTTCTTTCTCCTTATCAAGAAAATGCCACAAAATTCTGAAATTTTTCTATATTACAATGGTCAAATTGTTCAAGATTCAAGCGGATACAATTACGCTCCACAAGAAGGTGTTTTTCTCCCGCGTAGTAGAAATAGAAATTATTATAGATTGTGTTTAGAAATTTATGCTACCACCGGTTGTCCTGATAGTGACGATCTTAAAATTAGTGGTAGGTTTCCTTACCGTATGAATGATTGTTTGTATTTTAAGATAGTCAAAATTTCGAATGATTCACAGTTAACTAGTTTTGCTCAGTACATCAAATATGGTGAACACGGTTGGCCTGAATTAGAAATATACGTTGAACGCATCCAAAGTAGAGAATCCTATGTAGGAACTAGTAGTCGATCAAATGTACCTTTTAATGATGACGAGCTTGAGAGGTTAGAACCTGTAATAAATCGTGATGAAGATGAAGTGCCAGAAATGGAAGAAGGCAACGAAGATGAGTTTGAAAATGTTGAAGACGACGAATATGATGAAGATGAAGTGCCAGAAATGGAAGAAGGCGACGAACCAGAAATAGATGTTATGAACAATTATACGGAAGTGGGTGAGATGGTTAGTGTAGGAACTTTCGGTAATCCTCCGGCGAAAGAGTTTGAAGATACTACTATGTGGAAAGAAGCGAAAATCGATATCTTGTATTGTAAGAGCGTGCATGCGAGTAGCGATGATAGTTTGTATGAGGGATAGACGTTCGACACGAAAGCAGAGCTACAATCGGCCGTAAAATTATACAACGTCATGCATCACCGAGAATTTGTAGTCTTCAGATCGAACAAAACGCTCTACACTGTAGTCTGCAAGCTACAAGATGACCGCGCTGGCTGTGATTGGAGGCTGTATGCATGCAAAAATAAATGACATGTGTTTGAGATTAAAAAATTTACACAACCACACGTATGTGTTAATCAACAACCTAACAACGACCACAAACAATTAACAAGTGCATTTATTGCGGGGCTAATTCTAGATGTCGTTAGAGCAGATTTAGCAATTAAACCAAGAACCCTAGTGGAAACCGTCAAATTAAAATTTGAATATACCATATCATATTGGAAGGCTTGGCACGCAAAGCAACACGCGCTTAGATTCTTGTTTGGCGATTGGAAGGGGGCATATAATTTGCTTCCTGAATTGATGGCAGCAATATATTCAGCAAATCCTACTACTGAATATTCATTTTGGAGAGGTCCCAAAAACCGTGCTGGTGAGGAGGAGTTCGAAGGTCTTTTTTGGGCATTTGGTCCATCACTTAAAGGATTTGAGTTTTGCAAGCCTGTCATAACAGTAGATGGAACATTTCTAACCGGAAAATATCAAGGATGCTTATTGATGGCAGTCGCTAGCGATGCAAATGGTCAATTATTTCCCTTAACTTTTGCTTTAGTTGATAAGGAGAGGGTAGAATCGTGGGGTTGGTTTTTTGGGTGTTTGGGTACTTTGATCGGCCATCGCAAAGGTTTATGTGTGATTTCGGATAGGCATGCCGGAATAATTCGTGCAATGAAGGATGACAGATTGAAGTGGAAGGAACCTAACAACTATCATCGTTATTGCATGCGGCATTTAGAAGCAAATTTCAGTAGCGCTGTATCAGACAAAACATTGGTTAAATTGATTGTACCACTAGTTAAGGCGCCCACGAAATTTAAATTTAAGAAGCTATATAAAATATTAAAGGATAAAAATAATGAGGCGTGGGAATGGTTAAATAAAAAAGATAAATCAAAATGGGCGTTCGCGTATGATACAGAAGGTCGCCGGTGGGGTATTCCTACTAGTAATCATGTAGAAGTGATGAATTATGTTTTCAAGGGTATGAGGAAGCTTCCTGTTACGGCTATTGTGATGGAGACATTCTACAAGCTGAATAGTTATTTTGTCAACAAGCGCGAGATAGCTGCAAATATGGAAATGAATAATAGAATGTGGGGAAATGAAGTGATGGAAAAAATGGAGAATAAAACAGTTAAGGCGCGTGCGCATCGAGTCACTACCTTCAATGTCGAAAACGGTGTTTATGAGGTGATAACAGGATCTAGTGGTTCCAAGGTAGGGGGAAAGAGCTTCCATGTGAATTTCAATGAAGGCAAATGCGGTTGTCAGAAACCGATGCTATATCACTATCCTTGTTCGCATCTTGTAGCAGTTTGCGTACGCAGAGGTGTTAGTCCCGAGTATTTTATACATCAACATTTTTCACTGGATCACCTTAAACATACATATGAAGGAAGTTTTTATCCGATAAAGGATAGAGAACAGTGGCTTGAACGTAAAAAAGTTTATAATGGTACGTTGGTTCCTCCTGAGAAACTTATGAGGAAAAATGTCCGTGGAACCAACAAGCGTGGAAGAAGACAGGAGAAACGCTTTCATAATAGTATGGACGTAATGGACAACGCAGATCGTAGAAAACATTGCAGTATTTGCGGAGTAGCAGGACACACAAAAACAAAATGTCCGAGAAGGTTGTAGTGTTTTATGTATGGTAGTTTATGTTTATTTATTGTGGGTTGTAATGTTTTATGGATTGTTGTTTGTAATATTTTATGTATTGTATTTTATGTTTATGTATTTTAATTTGTAATATTTTATGGATTGTATTCCAAATTAAAGACACATAGTGAGCTCTCTAAAATAGTTTAAATATCAATCTAAATTAACAAAACATAGTCCAAAAAGTAAACATAGTCAGTAATGCCAGCGGTCTCGTCCTCCTCCTCGTGTTCTCCCGCGTCCTCCGTGTCTTCCTCTCCCCCCTCCCCCTCCTCCTCCGCGTGGTACTCCTCCGCGTCCTCGCTGCGCCTGAGGCTGAACCTGAGTAATTTGACTAACTCCTTCATCTCCGTCTCCTCCTTGGCCTCCTCCTTCCCCTCCTCCGTCTCTTCCTTCGTCTCCGACCTGTTTGATGATCGAACCCCAATCGAAGTCGCCCTCATATTCATTACTTTCCTTTATGCTGCTCCGAATGCACCCTAACAACTTTTTCAATTTCCCTGGTACATCCTGGCACTCGGCTTTTAGCGCTTCGAACCCATGTTTGCAGGCCTCCAAAATAAATGCATGCTAAAAAATAATATTTGAGTAATGTTAAAAAACTAAAATAATATGAATAAATAATAATATAAATAATAGTCAATTATTTTCATTACCGCTTTCCTTTTTTGCGGAACCATCGGATGATACGATCCCGTAGCATGCGGGATATCGGACTGCACATAAGGATCGGTTGCCGTTCTATACCAATTCCAGTATGCATCATACTGGCTAGGGTCGTACGGCCGCCATGAAGGAATATTTATTTCACGTCCCAAGCGTTTCTCTTCCCACTCAGCCAGATAAGCTGAATGTACGGTAGGCCAATCATTTCCATGGTAATTTGCGATATCGTGCAATCGTTTGTCGTACTCGCAATTTGGGGGTGCTTCCATCGCATACCCGAACTGACGCAACACCCGCTCCGGACGATGCATCTCGACAATCCAAAAATAGATCAATGGCACTGTAAGAAGCCCCATAGTTTTTTCGTGCTCGACTATCGGCGGGAGTATATGACGGAATGCGTCATAAGGTGTCCAAACCATCTGAGTGTCGACCAAACTGTCGAACTGATCGCGATGTGTCGGCAAATGCCGATGAGGTGTTATATCCGCGTATTGAGTACAATCTTTCCATAAAAAACCAACCGTAGGTCTCTCATCTTCATCACCATCATTCGCCATATCCTGCAGTTCCTTGCGTACATCTTTAGGAACGGGTCGTCCGACAGTGATATGTTCCCATGTCCACAGTTGCAGCAACATGATACACCCTCCCATATTTTTTCATTTCTTGTGCGTACCTTTACACAATGCCCTGTAAAGGTACGCATGAACTCCACTACCCCATGCCCATCTATCTAAAACCGACATGTCCTCTAATAAAAGCAGAGGCAATGCGAAACACAATCTCCCGAAGCTTCCGTAAATAATATATCCCCACATAATGCAAGCATATAGGCTCTACAATACTGCTCGACTTTCTGTTCCGAGGCATCAATTTCCAAATCGGAGAAATTATTTTTCAACCATGTTCTTTTCAATAAAATTTTGCTTCTCCCCTTTCCCTTAAACTCCAATTCCGGGATTTCTTTCCCGAGTAGTTGCGTGACCTTTCCCTTCCAATCAACATCTTTATTATTTAAACACATTGCCTCACCGTCCGTCCGCATTCCCAACAAACACGAAACGTCATCTAGCGTTATGGTCATCTCGCCAACAGGCAGATGAAACGTGTGTGTTTCCGGTCTCCAATGTTCCTACAGAGCGCTTATCAGTCTGCTGACGTACTCCAGCCAACCCATCCTGGCAGTTTGTAGTAAGGTTGCTTTCTTCAAAAAAGGGGCATACCGATCGTCCCATGGAACCTGCAGAAACATAAATAAATAAAATATATAAGATATATAAGATTTTTTAAATAAATAAAATAAAATAAAATAAATAAATAAAATATATAAGATATATAAGATTTTTAAATAAATAAAATAAAATAAAATAAATAAATAAAATATATAAGATATATAAGATTTTTAAATAAATAAAATAAAATAAAATAAATAAATAAAATATATAAGATATATTAGATTTTTAAATAAATAAAATAAAATAAAATAAATAAAATAAAATAAATAAATAAAATATATAAGATATATAAGATTTTTAAATAAATAAAATAAAATAAAATAAATAAATAAAATATATAAGATATATAAGATTTTTAAATAAATAAAATAAAATAAAATAAATAAAATATACATAAATAAATAAAATATACATAAACATAAATAAATAAAATATACATAAATAAGTAAATAAATAAAATATACATAAATAAATAAATAAAATATACATAAATAAATATATAAATAAAATATATAAGATATATAAGATTTTTTAAATAAATAAAATAAATAAATACAGCAAATTAAACTAATAATAAATAAATAAATAAAATATATAAGATATATAAGATTTTTTAAATAAATAAAATAAATAAATAAATAACATACATATGATTTTTTTTACTTTCTAAAAAAATTTATAAGTAATATACTAAAAAAAAAAAATACCGGAACTTTATGTTGTCGGTAGCGCATGGGTTTGATAGTTACATCTTCGGTGTTGCCAAATTCGTTCGCCCGATGCATGTGTTGTTGTGACCGAATCGCATAATTTGGCCGACTAGGTCCCGCTCAGGGATGACATCTTTATTTAAAAAATCAAATAATATAAATAAATAAATCAAATAATATTAATAAATAAAATAATATTAATAAATAAATAAAAACTACTAATAAAAACTAATAATAAACATACATAAATAAACATACATTTGATTTTTTAAACATTTGATTTTTTAAAACATAAATAAATAAAAACTAATAATAAATAAATAAATACGTAAACATAAACATACATAAATAAATAAATAAACATACATACATAAATAAATAAATAAATAAATGCATAGCATACATTTGATTTTTTAAACTTTTAAAAAATAAAACTATAAATAATATACTAAAAAATATATCTGTAACAAAAAAAATATAAATAAATAATCCTAAACCCTAAACCCTAATCAACCAAATCAACCAAATAATAAATCTAATTTCAAATCAACTACACAAATGGAAAACTAATTTTGAGCAAATAAACCTAATTTGAAACTAATTTTGAGCAAATAAACCTAATTTGAACCTAATTTTGAGCAAATAAATCTAATTTGAATTTTGAGCAAATAAACCTAATTTGAAACTAATTTTAAGCAAATAACCAAAATTAACTAAATCTAAAGTCAAAGATATCAACATACCTTCCCTCTCATTTTTTCTGTTTTTTTTCGCCTCTTGATTCGCCTTTTTTTTTGCTGTTTCGAAAATTTCCGAAAAAACACTCCAACTCTTCAGTCAGGGGCTGGAATTATTGGCATCGGTTTCGCCCAGCGAGTTGGCGAAACACAGTCTGTTTCGCCCAGCCAAAGGGCGAAACAGAGATGGGCTGGGCTAAGCCCAAAATATACATAATAGTTTGTTTTGCCAGGCTACAGGCGAAACAGTCTTTGTTTCGCCCGACCGCTAGGCGAAACAGGGTTAATTAAGCAAATTCGCCCGTAATGTGATTGCGCTCTGTTTCGCCCCCGTTACTGGGCGAAACTAATTGTGTTTCGCCCGGCAGTTGGGCGAAATGGATACTTTTGCAAATATTTTTAAAACTTGGCCATTCCCTTAATTAATTTTTTTTTTGGCCATTTCAAAAAAAAAGTCAATAAAATTGAACCGACAAAACCGGATTTTAATCTGGTTTTTTCGGTTAAACCGAACCGAACTTTTTCTGCAATAAAGAAAAACTGTATACTTCAACGTAATTAGACTTGAAAACATAAAATATTCCAAGAATCTAAGAATGGAAAGAAGAAAAACAACAAGAAATAGTAAGAAAAAGCAAAAATATGGTCTTAAAAATGAAAGCAAAGCCGAAAAAACAAAGTTCATTGTTTCATACACAAAAATAAAACAATGACAGATGAGATTATATTGATCTGAACTACATAGATAGAAAGAGATTGATTGTTTGTCTTTTTCAATCTAAGAACTATATTTTTTTCTTCTGCCCTCTTTTGATTTTCTTCTGCTTATGAATAGATATGAGTAAGATCTAAATTCAAAAATCAAAGGAGATGAAATGACTTTGTACGATTCTACAGAAGAACGATGAGCGCTTCATTTCCCAATTCATAGAAGAGATCTTGTATGGCTTTATACTATATGTTTCACCTACTTTTTATAGTACATGTAAATAAAGTTAACTTAATTCTTGAGTCAAACACACAAGTCATAGAATAGTGAATGTTAGATGAAATCCTTACAAGCATAGAATTCCAAAAGACTTTTGACTGATACAATTAAAGCTAGTGAGTTTGAATAGACCAAGATTTTATTATTAAAAAAAGAACATTGCTACTAACACGGAGACAACAACTTCCAATATAGGAAATAAATGGTGCACTAAGAATAGATGCTATTTAAATGAATTGGATCTAAACTTTTGAATTTGGCTTCCACTTTTCTACGGGATTCACTGGACACTCGTCTGTTCGGTTTTGAATCGATCTTAGGAATCTAAACCGAACTGAAAACCGAAAACCGAACCATTCCAATTTTTCAACCGAACCAAACCGGTTTAACCGAAATTGATTGGTTCGGTTCGGTAACCGAATTAACCAAACCTTTTGAACGCCCCTAATATAAATTGCAAGAATTGCGTGCAACCAAACAAGCTAAACAAGACTTTCTGTTTCACTAATACTGAGTATTTATTTATATATAAATTACTATATGGTTGCCCTGGACCCATTGGTTGCCCAAGCCCACAGGCTTGCTGGGCTCGCTTCTGGACCGGGCCTAATGATCATTCTAGCCCGACCCGACATATAAGCCGGCATATCTGAACCCGATATAACCTGTGTCCCGAGTGAACCTGAGACATGATAAATCAAGATCCGAACTGACCCCAAACCCATATTGACCCTAGATTTAAACCAACCCGAAACCTGAATATATCCAAAAATAATAATTTAATTTAACTGGTATTTTAAAATTAATATAAATATCAGCTCATAGTCTTGCTTCCTCAAATTGATAAAGCATAACGCATCAGAATACAGATTCGGGTACATCAAGTCTAGGTCGGGCAGATTCGAGTCATTTGACTTTTTCAAATTTTTCGGATTGGACTGGTCCGGGCTTTGAGCGGGTTGGGTGGGTCTTTCGGATCGGGTCATTTTGGCACTTGTAGGTTCGTGTAGAGGTGGCAAACAAGTGGGTTGTTTCGGAATTAGGTTTGGGTACCTTGGATTCATATTACTTCACACACAGGTCATCTCTGAGTTTGGTCAACATGGACTAGATCAGTTACTATACGAGTCTTTTTCGGGTTAAGATTATTGCCAGATCTATTGGGTCGGGTTATTTCATATTTGGGTTAATTATCTCGAGTATATATTGATATACGCTCATATGAGTTTTAGGTTCGGGTTATTAAGTCTCGTAAATAACCAGGTTTGAGTCTGGTCATGTTAAGTTATATTTTAAGTTCGGGTGATTTTTGCTTGGGTTCGGTTAGGAAGGTTGACTCCTTTGACATTTAAAAAATATTTGGATCACGTTGGGTCAGGTTTCAGATAGTTTGATGGGTCACTCGGATTTGGGTTAGATTTACCACCTCTATGTCATCTATGTTTCAGGACAGTTTAGTGTTGGGGCCATTCGGGTCTCGGATTTTATCAGGTTCGAGTTGGGTCAGTTTAGAGTAAATTTGTGTTCGGCTTATTTTGGTTTGGGTTTTTCGGGTCATGGGTCAAGTGGGTTCAGGCTGACTTTTCTAAAATATTCAAATACGTCAGGGTTATATTTTAGGCGGATCAGACATGTCTTTCAATCTCGAGTCAGTTTTGTCACCTCTAGAAATTCATAAAATTCAAATACAACCCGAACCCCGTTTGTCCGAAACCCAAAGAGACTCGAATTCCACTTGACCCAAATATCAAATCAACCCAAACATAGAATAACCCGAACCCATTTGACCTGTGGCCTGAATAAGATCTGAATAAAACTCACCCCAACCCAAAATTCACCTGACATATTCTTGACCCGAAAAAGATCCGAACGAAATAAGATCACAAACCGTCCCGACCCGATATGTGTTGATCAAACCCGAATATGACCCAGATATAGAAGTGACCTGAACCCGAAAGACCCGACCCAAATATGACCATTAAATTCCTTTTTGTGTTGTTAGATGGCCTGCTAATAGCCTTTCTTACATGCCTTGTACAATCTGAATTAGGCTGAAATAACTCATTATCCTTAACATAGAAAAGATCTCAGAGCAGACACTCATATCTAAATCGACATATTCGACTCACCTCCGCCAGGTTTTTGGTTCTCTCACCTTGATTCGATCCAGTAAATTGAAAGAAAAAGAGAGCAAGGTTATGAATGATCAGTTATAGTTTTCCGACTCAATCCTGAAATTAAATCATAGCGTGTTACTTTGCGCACAAATGCGAGGCCATATCAAGGGGTGCGATATCCAGCGACGATGTTTGCCCTTATCGAATGATCCTCTTTCTTTTCGCTTTTACTTAATTCTTCATGCAAGAACATTTGCATTACAAAAAGAGTGTACTGAGAATTAATCGTGATGAGATATAACATTTTACAACAATTGAGCTTCTAGTGCAACAAATTGTGAGGTTTAGTTTCAATGAATAAATTTGGGATCTGGTGTTGCTGTAATCAAAAGAAGTTTTACCCCTTCAGAATGAACAATTAAATTTCCTGTATTTTTTTTATTAATTGCACAAGCACTCTCCCACATCAGAAATTGTGTTGCTGAGCTTGTTCTCACTTATTTGCAGCAACATTTTCTGTATTTTTTTATTAACTGCAACATCTTTTTTTTATTTGCAGTAGCATCTTCTTTGGAATCAAATAAATCACAATGGGTTGGAGTGAACTAAGCTCCGACCTTCTTCGCCTCATAGTGAAGAAGCTAGGCGAAATCTCAAACCTTGTCTGCTTCCGAGTTGTCTGCAAGCACTAGCGCTCGTCAGTTCCCCTCTCAGACCTTCGTCCACAACTCCCCTGGTTAGCCCATAGGATCCCACAAGCATTAGACCCTCCCAAAATAAACTTCTATTCTCTTTACTCCACAAAATCAACACTTTCCATGTCCCCGAAACAGAAGGGAAGTACCTTTATGGGGCGTCAAACAAATATTTATTCTTGGGGGATTATGAGCGGAGGACTTTTGTCCTCATCAACCCTTTAACTCAGTACAAAATCCGTGTACCATATCGCTCCCGTCTGTATCTTCTCTCCCATAACCATGGGCCAAATCCAATTGAAAACAACATTACCGCAGAAGTATTTATGGTGGAAGATGACTCACGCGAGAAAGACAAACACTATTTAAGCTTATGTTTATTCGATGATGGAGAATGGACTGAAGTTGAAGTGCCTTAATTGGAGGAAGTGGTTTATGACTACACAATCGCTTTCCACAAAGGAAATTTGTACATCGGGGACTTCGATAATGCGGTTACTACAGTGGTTGATATTTCGACTGGAGATTTCATATCGGAAATTTCAGGCCAATACATTTGTTTTGATTACTTCCTCCCAGCGGGTGACAATTTGCTCTGCGTGGTTCCACTATTCAATAATTATGCCTTCATAAACCTATTGAAGAGTGTCGGTTAAATTTATATCGATTGGAGGAAGATTATGATGAGGTTCTTATTGTTACACCCTGGTTTCATTTACGGCCCAAGTTATAACGGCCGTATAGTCTCAACTTATGTTAAGGATATACTACTAAAAAATTGTATTAAAGTAGCGGAAAATAAAAGAATTAAATTTCTACATATTACAAAAATCAAGTATCTAAATTTATTCTTTATTTAATTTATCTCGATATTTGACGTCGCTCAACCCGATGTCCCGCCTAATAACTGAACCTGGAACTGGAGGACGGGAAAAAGGGGTTGAGTATAAAGCTCAATAAGGCTATGCTTCACATACATTAAAAATAATATTAATTTTAGTACGTAAATATTTGAATAAATCATAATATATAAATATATTTAAAATTATTTTATATTGGGATGTCGATTTATCATTCCACTTTCACAAACACATTAGATCATGCTCCGTGGCATCGACTACACACACAGGTACAATCTTTTTCGAGCTCGTTATTGGGTGATTCGACGGCCCTAGCTTCTACCTACTAACTACGGGCTATCACCTTTCGCAAATCAACGGGCTTGGCTTCTACCTACCAAGTACTATAAAATTATTGTCAAAATACTATACAATCTATAAAATATTTTATGTTGAATATACAAACGAAAATAACATAAGAGAGGTGGATTGGGAGGAAGTAAGTATTTCTTAGAGGTTGGAAGAGAGAAATTTATTTCTTAGAACTTGGAAGAGAGAAATTGATTCTTCCAACTTGTGAAGAGTCACCAAAAGAGAATGGTGAAGAGGCACCAAATACAATGGTCTCCACCCCTTTATATAATGAAGGGTGAGCATTCTACTCTAGAATCTATCCTAGAATTCAGCATTCTACTCTATAATCTATCCTAGAATTTAGTACAAAATACACAAACAAATACCCTAAAATAACTCCTCATACAATACAAGATATTTACATCTTTACAAGTGGAGATTTGCAATAACTCTTCACATGTTAAAGGGATAATTATTTGGACATCCATAATTAATATATTCATAACACTCCCCCTTGGATGTCCATGTTTCATACGCATTAGAAAGCCACCTCATTAAAAACCTTGCCAGGAAAAATCCGGTGGGCCAAAAACCGTAGCAAGGGAAAAAGAGTGCAGCGCGTATTATTTCTCCCCCTCATGTGTACAAATATCTCTAAAATGATGGAGACCAATCTTTTGTCTTAATTGCATGAACGTTTTAGTTGGCAATGACTTGGTGAATAAATCTGCAAGATTATCACATGAGAGAATTTGATGGATATCAATTTCACCGCTCTTCTGGAGCTCGTGTGTAGAGAAGAACTTTGGAGAAATATGCTTTGTTATATTTCCCTTAATGTAACCTCCTTTTATCTGGGCAATGCATGCAGCATTATCTTCATAAATCACAGTTGGACTTCCTTTAATTGCTTTAATACCACATGATTCCTGAATATGTTGAATCATTGATCTCAACCATACACACTCCCTGCTCGCCTCATGAAGTGCTATGATTTCTGAATGATTTGAGGATGTCGCTACCAAGGTTTGCTTGGTTGAGCGCCAGGATATGGCAGTATTACCATATGTGAATAAGTATCCAGTTTGGGATCGAGCTTTATGTGGATCTGACAGATATCCAGCATCTGCATATCCAACTAATTTGGACTCTGAGCTTTTTAGATATAATAAACCTATATCTATTGTTCCTCGAAGATAACGAAGTACGTGCTTAATACCATTCCAATGCCTTCGTGTTGGCGCAGAACTATATCTTGCTAACAAATTTACAGAAAATGATATATCAGGCCTGGTATTATTGGCTAGGTACATTAATGCCCCAATTGCACTTAAATATGGTACTTCTGGACCAAGAATTTCTTCATTATCTTCTTTTAGACGAAAACAATCCCTTTTTATCTCAAGAGATCGGACTACCATAGGTGAACTCAATGGATGCGCTTTATCCATATTAAATCGTTTTAGCATATTTTCTACATAAATAGATTAATGAACAAATATCCCATTTTTCAAATGTTCGATTTGCAATCCGAGACAAAATTTTGTCTTCCCGAGATCTTTCATCTCAAACTCACCTTTTAAATATTCAGCAGTGCTTTCAAGCTCTTCAGGAGTTCCGATGATATTTAGATCATCAACATATATTGCAATAATTACAAATCCTGATTTTGATCTCTTAATAAAAACACATGGGTAAATAGGATTGTTATGATACCCTTCTTTTGTAAGGAATTCACTTAGGCGGTTATACCACATTCTTCCAGATTGTTTTAAGCCCATACAAAGATCATTTTAATTTTATGGAATACATTCCATTAGACCTTTTGTTGCATGCTTTTGGCGCTTTTAATCCTTCAGGGACATTACATGCTCCAGGCCTTTTTAATCCCTCAGGGATTTTCATGTAAATATCACTATCAAGTGATCCATATAAATAGGCTGTTACAACATCCATTAGATGCATATTCAATCCTTCAGAGATTGTCAGGCTAATTAAAAACCTGAATGTAATTGCATCTAACACAGGAGAATACGTTTCTTCGTAATTTATTCCTGGTTTTTGCGTAAATCCTTGTGCAACAAGTCTTGCTTTGTATCTTACAATTTCATTTTTCTCATTACGCTTTCTTACAAATACCCATCTGTATCCTACGGGTTGTACACCATCAGGTGTTCAGACTACAGGTCCAAAAACTTCATGTTTTTCAAGAGAATGTAATTCTGCTAGAATTGCATCTCTCCATTTTGGCCATTCTTTCTTATGTCGACATTCTTCGATTGATTTTGGTTCTTGATCCTCGTATTCATTAATTATATCAATCGCGATTGCATATGCAAATTTTCTGTCATTGACAGTTTTATTTCGGTTCCATATCTTTCTAGTAGAGACATAATTTATTGAGATTTCATTATTTTCAATATTGTCAGGTACCTGAACCTCTGCCGGGGTTGTAACCTCTTCTGGGGTTATTTGCTCATTTATGTCATCTATTATTTTATCGTCAATATTCTTTTCATAGGATTCTACCTCTTCAGGAGTATTGATAATATCAGTTATGCCAACCTTATCGTGCATTCTTTTCTTCCTTGGATTTTTATCTTTGGAACCAATTGGTCGACCACGCATCAGGCGTATATCACACTTTGAATTATCCAAGGGCATTTCAATACGAGCTGACACATTTGCTTCTGGAATATGTGATTTAGTTACTCTTTTTGTATCGACAAATGCATCGGGTAATTGATTTGCAATTTGTTGCAAATGAATAATCTTTTGAACTTCTAGTTCAGATTGATTTGTTCGAGGATCAAAATGATACATTGATAATGCATTCCATGTAACTTCTTGTTTTTCTAGCATTCGTCTCTCTCCCCCTAATGCTGGGAACATGGTTTCGTCAAATTTACAGTCAACAAATCTTGCCGTAAATAGATCTCCAGTTAATGGTTCGAGATACTTAATGATGGAGAATCGAAACCAACATAAATTCCCAACCTTCTTTGGGGTCCCATTTTTGTGCGTTGCGGTGGAGCTACCAGAACATATATTTGGCTGCTGGCCAGTTACTAGTTGTATGGGAGAGTACTTATGATAAGCAGTTGGCCTTAATTTAATTAGTGCTGCAGCATGCAATATTGCATGGTCCCATACAGATGACGATAACTTTGATTTCATAATTAGGGGTCTTGCGATTAATTGTAATTGTTTAATAAGAGATTATGCTAGACCATTTTGCGTGTGTATGTGGGCCACTGGATGCTCAATTTTAATCCCAATTGATGTACAATAGTCATTAAATGCTTGGGATGTGAATTCACCGGCATTATCAAGACGAATAGTCTTAATTATATAATCCGGGAATTGTGCTCTTAATCTAATTATTTGAGCAAGCAATCTCGCGAATGCAACATTCCGAGAAGATAATAGACATACATGTGACCATCTAGTAGATGCATCTACTAATACCATAAAGTATCTAAATGGTCCACATGATGGTGTAATCGGCCCACATATATCACCTTGGATACGCTCAAGGAAATTGGGTGATTCATTCCCAACCCTAGTTAGCGACGGTCTAGTGATTAGTTTTCCCTTATAACATGCAACACATGATATCTCATTTGTTGAAAGAATCTTCCGGTTCTTTAATTGATGCCCATTTGAATTTTCTACAATTCTTCGCATCATTACTGCTCCAGGATGACCCAAACGTTCATCAAGCCATAAAATGGTTTTGTGAATTATCAAATTCATTTTTCATTATAGCATTATGTGCCTCAATTGTATGGATACGAGTATAATATAAGCCTATTGACAAAGCACGCAATCTTTCTAAGATGCGTTTATTACCAAAAACAATATTTGTTATGTGGAGGTACTCAATATTACCTTCGTTCATTGTTTCAATGTGATATCCATTTCGGCGGATATCTTTAAAACTTAGCAAATTTCTTTTTGATTTACTAGATAATAGATCATCCTCTATTATAAACTTTGTACCTCTAGGCAATAAAATAGTGGCTCTTCCGGAGGCCTCTATTAAGTTTGAGGTGCCTGATATAGTATTAATATTTGCTTTTATCTTTGTCAAATTTGCAAAATATTTTACGTTCTTAAGTATAGTATGCGTAGTCGCACTATCCGCTAGGCATATATAATTGTCATCCATTTTTGTAATATTTGAAGGAAAGGAGATCTTCAGGTCTCTTTATTTATCAAACAAAACAAATAAAAATATTAGATAAGTATTACATCAAAATATGCTAAATAATCTTGATAAAGCAAACATACTAGAAAATAAAGATACAATAAAACTTTAATGATGCATGAAGGAAATTATTTTAGTCTTGAATATTTTTATTAGCAAGGGAGTATTCATTATCTCCACTTGGGTGGTTAAGATAGTGTTACACATGTAAGTGTGTATTAATCATGGGCAAATCCAACCGGTCTTCTTTTTCTTGATAGACCAAATTAACCTCTTTAGTATTTTCTTTCTCCTTCAGGGAGGCTTGATAAAGTTCAATGAGGTGCTTTGGCGTACGACAGGTACGCGACCAGTGCCCTTTCATACCACATCTTAGACATTGATCTCCAGACACCTTCAGGGTGACATTTTGAGGTTCCTTGTTTCTTTCATCTGCGGGTTTCTTAATTTGACCATTACGGTTCCAGGAATGAATTCTACCTCAGCCTCTTCCACGTCTGTATCCATGACCATGATTACGATCATTAAATGTAGCAGTATTCGCTTCTGGGAATGGGCTAGATCATGTAAGACGAGACTATAGCGACATTCACTTCTGGTAATGGGCTAGAACTTGTTGAACGAGACTCATGATTTTTAAGTAATAATTTGATATTAAGTTCTGCTGTAAGCTGGTCCCGATTTGATGGTGTCTTCCAGACCCACGGCATAAAGGTGGATCTCTTCATCGAGGATCCATGACAGTTAATTTTTGTTTGACATATTAAGGGCAACAAACTCAAGTTTCGCTAAATTTGCCATGTTGAAGCTATATTGATGGGATAAATTAAATTAAACCCTTGCCAATTTTATATTAAAACTCCAGGTTTCAATAAGAATAAATTCCAAATTTTACGTCCATCAATAAACTGAATTGCAACTTCAAGTGCATAAAAATAGATGTGCGGTAAATAAATATACAGAAAGTAAATATGCGTATAATAAATGTACATAGATGAATATAATACAACTGTTGGTGCATAAACATAAATATACAACTTCTGGTTGCGTAAATAGAAATTCAACAAGCAACTTCTGGTGCGTAATTAAAAATAAAATAAATATGCAACTTCTGGTCGCACAAATAAAAATTAAACTAGCAACTTCAGGTGCATTATTAAAGATAAAATAAGCATGCAACTTCTGGTTGTGTAAATAGAATTTGAACAAGCAAATTCTGGTGTGTAATTAAAAGTAAGATAAACAAGCAACTTTTGGTTGCTTCAATAAAAACTAAACTAGCAACTTCTGGTGCATAATTAAAAGATGCAACTTCTGGTTGATTAAAAAATGGAACGGGCACTTTTGGTGCTTAATTAAAATAAAATAAACACGCAACTTCTGGTTGCTTAATCTTAGAAATAAAATGAAAAATTAAACGAGCAATTTGAGGTGCTTAATAAAATAAACATGCAACTTCTAGTTGCTTAATATTAGAAATAAGATGAAAAATTAAACGAGCAACTTCTGGTGCTTAATAAAATAAACATGCAACTTCTGGTTGCTTCATATTAAAAATAAAATGATAAATGAGAACGAGCAACTTCTGGTGCTTAATAAAATAAACATGCAACTTCTGGTTGCTCAATATTAAAAATAAAATGAACAACTAAACAAGCAACTTATGGTGCTTTTAAAAATAAACATGTATCGATAATAACATGTTGTTAGAAGTTCAAATAAGTAAATAGAATAAAAGTTTAGCCAATCGGAAGAAAAGAATCCGAATAAGAAAATATTGATGTATAAGAAATATCGAGAATTCCTACCTCACTTACGTTAGGTCAGAGTGTCGTGCTGATAACGTGCTGAATATAAAAATGAAAATAACATAAGAGAGGTGGATTGGGAGGAAGTAAGTATTTCTTAGAGGTTGGAAGAGAGAAATTGATTTCTTAGAACTTGGAAGAGAGAAATTGATTCTTCCAACTTATAAAGAGTCACCAAAAGAGAATGGTGAAGAGGCACCAAATACAATGATCTCCACCCCTTTATATAGTGAAGGGTGAGCATTCTACTCTAGAATCTACTCTAGAATCTATCCTAGAATTCAGCATTCTACTCTAGAATCTATCCTAGAATTTAGTACAAAATACACGAAGTAAGTATTTCTTAGAGGTTGGAAGAGAGAAATTGATTCATCCAACTTATGAAGAGTCACCAAAAGAGAATGGTGAAGAGACACCAAATACAATGGTCTCCACCCCTTTATATAGTGAAGGGTGAGCATTCTACTCTAGAATCTACTTTAGAATCTATCGTAGAATTCAGCATTCTACTCTAGAATCTATCCTAGAATTTAGTACAAAATACACAAACAAATACCCTAAAATAACTCCTCATACAATACAAGATATTTACATTTTTACAAGTGGAGATTTGCAATAACTCTTCACATGCTAAGGGGATAATTATTTGGACATCCATAATTAATATATTCATAACATTTTATGTTTTCTCAAAAAGTATTATTCTCATAATATTCTATTTTCACAAATAATAAAATATTCGGTGTGAGCAATATAAGCTCAAATAAAAATATAAATATATTTGAAAGCATAAATCCTTACCTTGAAAGAAATACGATCTAACTAATGACGCTTCGAAACTTCCAATCATAACTATCATCTTGAATGAACTCGCATTACTGATACTAATATATCATATTCTTCTTATTGGAATTTCATAATTTATTTATTTTATTGGAGGAATTAGAGAGGGAGAAAGTTGGGAGATATATATCAAAATCTTGATTTGCATTTGATAGAGAGAAAGGAAACAAATAGAGAGCATAAGGGGTAGGGGTGATTATATACATCTCCTATTGCAGTCATTCATTTTATACTTTGATCTTATCTTCTATTTACACTTCTTCATTTTATACTTTGATCTTATCTTTTACTTCCATCCCTTCCTTTTATACTTTGATCTTCTACTTGTACCCTTTTAAACACATACACAACCTTTGAAACATAACTACACAACTTTTTACATAACTACACACAACTAATTAATTAAATATTAAATATACTATTTTATTAAAAATAATTTTTTTTAAATTTATAATTTAGGCCCTAACTTCTAAAATATTATGAAAATATATTTAATAAAAATTCGGGATATAACACTTACTTGGGTTGAGATGAGTAAGGGTATTGGGGACCTTATGTTATTCTTAGATCAAGAGAGTGGATTTTGTTTGAAGGCCAGTGATTTTGATGGATTCAGTGGCAACAAGATCTACTTTCTGAAATGGAATCAAATTACTTTTAGTACTATTGGATTTGCTCTTGGTCGGTATGACTTTGAGGAAGATGAGGCACAAGTGCTTATGCGCACAAAGGAGAGTGAATTTGCTCCTCGTGATACATATGGTTGGTGCCTAGTTTGTGCTAATCGGCAAAGTAATATTTGGTAAAATCAAGAGAACTGTATTTGTGTTTTATTGCTTCTGCATGTTTTAGTTTTCATTCATGCTTGTTTAGATTGCGTTGTCGCGGTTAGAACATGTTTTTGTTTCTGAGTTTTCACAGGTAGATGAAGTCTCTTTTGTGAGTGTTCCTTCAGAACTATAAAGAATGAATTTGTCTTTTTTTATTGTGTCTTATTTTCTCTTTCTTTTCCAAATCTTAACACGTTCATATGAGTTAAGGGTTTGGGTTATTAAGTCTCATAAATAACTAGGTTCCAACGGGTTAAGGTCAATTTTAAATTTGGCTCATTTCTGCTTGGGTTCAGCTCAGGAGGGTTAAGTCATTTGGCATTTTAAAAAAAATGGGATCACGTCGGGTCAGGTTTCAAATGGTTCAATGGGTCACTTGGATTTGGATTATAGTTACCACCTCTTGGTCCTCTATGTTTGAAGTCAGTTTAGTGTTAAGGCCATTCGGGTCTCGGATTTTCTCAGGTTCGAGTTGGGTTGGTTTAGAGTCAATTTTTGGTTCGGCTTATTTTGGTTTGGATTTTTTGGGTCATGGGTCAGGTGGGTTCAGGCTGACTTTTTAAAAATATTCATATCCATTTGAGTTAGATTTTGGGTGGATCAGACATGTCTTTCAGGTCAGTTTTGTCATTTTTAGAAATTCATAAAAATCAAATACAACCCGAACCCAGTTTTCCTGAAACCCAAAAAGACTCGAATTCCACTTGACCCGAATATCAAATCAACCCGAACATGGAATATCCCAAACCGATTTGACCTAGCCGGAATAAGATCCGAATAAAACATGACCCAACCCAAAATTCATCCGACATATTATTGACCCAAAAAAGATCCGACCGAAATAAGATCACAAACTGACCAGGTCCGATTTGTATTGATCAAACCCAAATATGACCCAGGCATAGAAGTGACCTGAAAGCGAAAGAGATAATGAAATAGTAAATTCCTTTTTGGGCTGTTAGACGGCTTGCTTAGGCTGAAAATTAGGGAATTTGGTAAAACAAAAAACAAAGAAATCTTAAAACTAAGGTCTCGTTTGGTATCGTTATCGTTTTATGTTTTCTATTTTTTCCCCTACAAAAAAAATAAACAAAAAACAAAACGTGTTTGGCAAAATGGTTCTGTTTCCATTTTTTTGGGTTCAAATGGCAAAAAACAAACAGGATTTTGGAAATAAGAAAAAGTTATTTCTTCTTTTCTGTTTTTCATTGTCAAACATATAAATATCCGAAATCACACGAAAATAATATATATGGTAGCACTAAAAAAGAATATTAATCTTAAAATATTGTATTAGGCTAAAAAAGGTAAGTTGGCGTAAAAAATAGTATATTCACATTAAAAAGAAATTTTGACCGTAAAACTCTACTAAAAAAAGGTAAGTTGACATTAATTAAAAATATTGACCCTAAAATTTTTTATTGTAGTAAAAAAAAGTAATTTACCATCGAAAATAATATAATGATATTGAAAAAAGTTTATTAATACTGAAATCTTTATAGTCACACGAAAATAGTATATTGACGCTATAAATGATATATGCCAATATTAAAAATGATATATTAATATTTTTTAATACTAAAACTGATATATTGCCATTGAAAGTGTTCTAGTGATTCTAAAAAATGGTATTTTGATAAAAGAAATATATTTTCACTGAAAAGAGTATATTAACAGGAAATTTTTTCCTTTTTTTTTTTGAGAAAATTTGGAGAGGGCTCAAGTCACCCGTCCAAATACTACTATATATATATCACCCTACATTTTACATTCTAATTTTTACAGTAATTAAAGAAAACAAAAGATCATATGAAAGTCCTATCTGTAAAAATCTAACTAAAGAAAAAGAAAAAAAAAAAGCAATTTTCGGCCCATTGAACTTGGCCCAGTGTTAAAAACAAAACATCCACTTTATTTCCCAACAGCCACGTGTTAAATCCTAACCTAAAACAATACACACGCCGCCTTGTCTCGTCTCTCTCCTGTTTCTTCCACCAACCAAACTCTCTTATGTTTGTCTTTCTTCTTTTCTTCTTGTTCTCGCTGAAATCGCCACTAATCAACGCTAAACTCTACATCTTCAAACTTTGATTCACGAATTAGGCTGAAATCTTCAAGTATTTCATCAATCAAAGTTGTATCTCTCTTTAAAACCCCTGAAAAAACTCTTCGACATCTTTCTCGCCACATTACAAATAAGAAAATTTCGGTTTTTTGCTTTAGGGGCTGATCTCCCCCCTCAGTCAGCAAAGTTGAGATCATTTCCGACAAATGATAAAATAGATTTCGGCAGTCGGAGTTGGTGGTGTTATTTAACAGCAGCCAATGCAGCTGAACAAATCCACACTCTTCTGAGATATGATCCACCGTTTCCTGCTGCATGCACCACATGTAACAACTGTTGGGTTTCTACCATTCATAACGCAGCGGAAAAACAAAAATGAAACAAAATCGAATTCGAAACCCAAAAGAAGAATCCGTGAATTACAATTAAATCAAAGAAAAGTTCATAACTTTGTACCTTCGGATTACGCTTAATCCGTGATGATCAAAAACGAATTTGGTTGACGGTTTTCTTTGCCCGATCCAAACCGGTTTCCAAACCGATTCTTTGAATTTTTCGCCTAATCGGTCTCACAAACCGATCTCCAAGCAATCTCCAAACGAACCGATTCTCCAAGCAAACCGATTCTCCAAATAAACTGATTCTCCAAACAAAAATCACGGTTTCAACCCAAATCACAAAGACGCCGCACTTCGCTTCGTCCTCTACCGGTATCCACACGAACAACCCCTTTGAACGGATAAAGAACGATATATGCTAGTATTCGTTCTTCATTTCTCTCACAGAAATAACGAGAGAATAATTTTCGGATTTTTCTCTCCTCTTTGTCTCACAAATATGGACGAAAAATATTATGCCCTTAATCTAATTTTGGGGTGTCTCTTGTGCCTATATAGTCCATAAGTTTCATATCCTATATGAATGGTAACTATGTAACCATATATGCAACACACCTTATCATATAAGATGTAGGATTGGATGTGTCACTTGACTATGTAGCTCTCCATACAACTTATCACATAACTTATGATTTTTTTGTGTACGTCCCATTAGTTGTTCTTTGTGTGTGATCCTGTAGGTTTACTTAATGTTGGCAATAATCACAATGGATTATAAATCATGAGCGGCCTCTAGCAAAACATCATGATTAACCCAATTAAGCAAGTATAGATGATTCGATCAAACCTAATTTATGTTCATGCATTGTATCCCTTTGTTACACGATATCTATATCGTCCATAAGGCATGGTATGTGTCAACCTTACGTTGGTCGATAAATATTTCTTAACACTGAATTTGATTGAACATGAAATGACATTAATAACTCCTTATTAATTCACTTGAGCACGGCTGTGCGTTTCTTCAATCAAATCATCAAGAGGCCTAAAGATATCTCTCTCAATTTATGAGAGGAACAAATCCTATCTTAATTAAACTCTTTCCTCCGCACAATTCATTATATACCCAATTATAATCTTTATGATCGCCCGGTTAAAGACGATGTTAGACTATATTAAAGAATAAAATTTATCATGTAGGAAACTGAGATAATCTCAAGTCTAAGGATTACAGATACATTCTTTACTGAGAATAACTAATGACACGAACCATGTAGTATTCTCAAGGTGGGTCAATCCAGTATATGGTCTCTAACATATACTTACGTTAATGACTTAATAACTCTTATGCATGATCAGTAAAATGTGACCATCAGTCAACTAACATACTGATGTCCATTTATAGCTTATCATAAAGTATGTTTGTCTCATAAACATCCTATGAATGATCAGGGACGGTTTAGAATATCATTCATAATACTTTATAGTTTTACTATCAAAGTCACATACTTTGATGATATAAAGCTGAATATCATATTCAAGGTTCATTTTAGTAATAAGAATAAAATAACCAATACACATTTATTATATAAAATATCTCTAAATAAACACATTGTTTATTTAATACAATCCATACATCTAGGTCTCAAATATATTGGCCTAGGGCATGCTACTAACAATCTCCCACTTGCACTAGGCCGAATCTAACAAGTATCTAATACCCATTGACCTAGCATGACCCTCATGCTTTACTTGAGAAAGTGGTTTAGTCAACAGATCGGCAACATTATCATCAACAACGATTCGCTAAGCTGTATCCCCTTTTACAAAGATTATCCTGAGTCATAATTTTTTTGTCGGCTCGTCCAGAGGAATACTTGGATTATTATTGGGATTTCTATTTTCCAGATATTTCTCAAAATCGATCTTTCTGAATCTTTTTACTAAGTTGTTGATACGTGCTTTTTACTGAAAATATTCCATTTGTGGTTAAATTCCACACTATTTCATCTTCCTCTTGAGTTAGTTCTGTAATTCTTAAGTCTCATTTCAATCTCTCTAATTCTTGCCTTAGTTGTAATGCTAACAATTCCTTAAAGCATATACCCAGTGGATTTGAAATCAGCTAATGTGCCTTCTTTTTTCTCTGCATGTGAAAACAGAGATGGAAATTGAAGAGTTAAGGGCCCTTTGCTCCAATTACTCTCCCAAAAGTTAATTCTTTCTCCATTCCCCACTCTAAATTCTGAATTAAGAAAGAAAAATTCCAAATAATCCTTCACATCATTCCAGAAATAAGAATTATTTTTGGATTTATTATTCTGCAACCCTTGTTCTTCTAATCTAGACATCAGAATTTTCCAGTTTATCCCCTCACTTTTCTTATAATACTTCCACAACCATTTCATTAGCATGGCATCATTGAATAGCTTAAGATTCATCACTCCTAACCCTTTAATCTCTTTTGGTTTACACACACTTTGCCACATAACTAGATTACAACCTTTATCACTGGTCCCTTTCCACAAGAAATTCCTCCTAATCCTATCCATCTCATTGATCACCCACTGTGGGAATTTGAATACAGAAATGTAATAAGTGGGGAGGGCAGATAATATAGAATTCACCAGAATCAGCCTTCCCCCTTTACTCAACAAAGTTCCCTACCATCCCTTCAATCTCTTCTGAAATTTCTCAATAATGGCTAAATAATCCTCCCTGGATGGTTTATTGAGATGAAGGTGATACCCCAAATATTTAAGTGGTAGGGTTGCGTGTTGACATCCCAATTCTTGATTTAGCTCTTGCACGTCAGGGTTGTCACTTGGAAGTACAACAAACTCAGATTTGTCGTAACTGATGGCGAGTCCTGAACTATTACTGTAGGCGTTGAGCACACATTTTAACCGCCTGATTTGGATAATGTCTGGTTTGGGAAGAAAAATCGAATCATCTGCATACAAGAGACAATGATTAATATTAGTAAGAGGTTTCTCGATGAAATTTTGAGAGCCTAGAAATTCAAGAATTCGGGCCAACGCATCCATAGCAAGGAGAAAGCGGGTCCTCCTGATGAACACCCCTTCTCATATGAATACTTTTCCCGGGCATTCCGTTTAGGAGAACTTTAGCATGTAGGATTAGTGCCCTATGCCAAATGTATTTGTACTAGGAAATGGATTATCTATTAAGACATTATTATTTATTCAATAAAGGTTGTTTCTTATATATCTGTGTGTATGGGTTGTGAATGTAAATCTTATATCAACCAAGAATGACACTTCGGGTTCACGTCATCAGAATATGTGATTCTGATAGTAGAACTGTGAACCAACGAATGACATTCTAAACTGTCCCTAGTGATATGTAGGATGTTTATAGAGATAGACATACTTCAGGTAAGAAGCTACATATCCACACTAGTATATTCGCAGGCTGGATGATCATGTTCTGCTGATCATGGACATAGAGATCTCAAGTCTGGAATATAGGTACTTGTTAGAGAACACGTACTGGACTGACCACACTATGAGAATATGCATGATATATGTCATTATTGATTCTCATATGAATGGTGTGCTTGTTCCTACGACCTGAGGTCACCATAGATTCCTGCATGAGGAACTGCATACTTTAATATGATCCTACATCATCCGTAATGGGATGATCATTAGGTATGTACTGAATCATGACGAGGAATGTGAGTGACCAAGATGGGATTTGTTCCTCTCGTTATGAGGGAGATATCTCTGGGCCCCCTGATGAACTAGGACCGAGAGAAATGCATGGCCATGCTCAAAATGGATTAACATGTGTTGTTAATATTATTTTGAATTTACTCAGTTTAATTCTCGATCAGGAAAGAGACTTTGATCAAACTCAAGGACGACATATTACCGTGCCTTGTGATCAAAATGTATATTGTAGAACAAAAGGAATAAGCAAATGTCTATTCAGATAGGTTTATGATCGCTAATCATTTCATTTAACATGGGTAGTCATGACATCAGTCTAGAGGTTACACATGACTTACGATCTTTAGAAGATCGTTGCCAGCGTTAAATGGAACCTACACGGTCACACAATGAACTCCATTCGTATGGGATGAATATGCCTCAAAGCAGTTAATACATATGATGTATAAATTGGTGAACGAAATAATCAATTATTGGATAATTGATTGAACAAAATAGTGCCATTCCGTTGGCAAAGGAGTAGTTCCGTTCCCAACGGAATATATATGGAAACTATAATAACCTTAGCTGCCAAGTATTCCGTTATGGAAATACCCATTCCGTTGGCAACGGAATAGGTGCAGATTAGGGTTTTAGTTATGGTAACTGATAAATCATTCGCCTCTCTCTCTAGTATAAATAGAAGGGCATAGTTTCGTGACCCGAGCTTCAGGAAGGAGACGGTTACGAGTCAGAGTAGTTTAGACCTACATTCGTTCTTCATCTCGCGGATCAAGAAGATCCAAGGTATAAATTTTAATGGCTAATCTCGTACTTTTATTCCGTTAACGTAGATCCTAGGGGGGGTTAAATCCATAGGTTCCGCTGCGCATGTAATGTACATGGCTATGGAGTTCCCAACAGTGGCATCAGAGCGTTCGTTAAGGAAATAATCGTCGATTACATTTTTTAAATTTAGTAAATTCGAGTATAATAAATTTTAGGGTTTTGAAAATATTATTTCAAAACATCACGGAAATAGTTTCTAGGAATATAATATTGGATATTATGATTTCCTGGAGTTTCGGAAAAATAGTTTTTCGAAATCCGTTTTGGAAACGGAACTAAAATAAAAGAAATTACGAATTTCCAGCATGTCTCCGTTGAGAATGGAGTACTTCCGTTGAGAACGGAATAGTTCCGTTTAGAACGGAACAGTTCCATTCCCAACGGAATAATGCAGATTTTGCGGGAAAACCTAATTTTGTTATACATGAAATTTAAATATACAAATATGGTATGAGCTTTAGATCTGTGATTGTTCTGTGATGTATTCTTTTGTCTGAATGCTTGTAATCTATTTAATATCTATGGCAACCAGTGAATTGTCCAAAGTTTTAATTATGGCAACTTGTGAGTTGTCCAAATTTGTAAATTACCTTTTCCAGCAATATGATAGTTGTTAGGATAGATATTATTTCAAGACTTCAGGGCAAGAGATCTTGGCGCAATCTTCGAAAGAGGGCATTAGATCTTCGCACACACAACGAAGGGTTCGTTGAAGATTACTTCTGCAATCTAGAGATAGATCTATAATTAGGAACCTCATGATCGCTCGTGAGGATTAGGCTCATACCATATTTAACTTAGTTTCTGTGATGTTTATATTTATAAATCTAAATAAAATCCTTCAGAATGTTAAGTAAAGAAGTGTCCCCCATGTCACTGAAGCCCTCGGTACTTAGACAGTCTTCCATATGGGTCATGCCAAAGCTGATCATATGGAGGATTGTCTTTGTAAGGGAGGGTATGCTTGAAATGGCGTCCAGCATGGGTCATGCCAAAGCTGAGTGTGCTGAACTCTATTTCACTGATAATCATACATGGTTAAACTTAACTGAGCAAGCAAGTCGGATTTGGGCTCAGGACACAAGATGGAATAATACACCGGGCATATGATGCTCATTCCATAAAAGGAAAGAGTTGTATATGATACAATTGGAAGTGTTCCTACCTAAATAGTTGTGTATTGAGGGTTGCGCCAAAACGCACTTAATACTCAATGAAATAGGGATCTTGACTCGCTATGAAATCTCATTCATTTGAAGTTTCCGAATCAATACTACTGAAGGTGGTTGATTTTTAGAAAAATAGTGGAAGTACAATATAAGAAACACCAAAACAAAACTACCCCAATGAATAAATAATAATGGCACTTTACATATTAACTTGTAGAATAATGGCAAATAATAATTCAACTGGGTTGAATTTGCGGTCTATCCTTGAGAAGGATAAGTTCAATGGGTCTAACTTCCTTGACTGGTTTAGAAACATGAGAATTGTTCTCAGGGCTGACAATAAACTGTATGTCATAGAAGAGGCTTACCCAGAGTAACCAGAACAGGGAGCCACAAGAGCTGCCCGAGATGCGTATGCTAAATACGTTAAGGATGACACGGAGATAGCTTGTCTCATGCTAGCGACCATGACCTCCGAGCTTCAGAAGCAACTGGAGGACATGGGTGTTTACGATATGATCGTAACTCTCAAGGAAATATCGGTGAGCGGACTCTAGCAAACCATAATGACTATCCAATTTAAGTGAATATCGGTGATCCGATTCACCTAATCAACAGTCACGTATTTAGTCCCTTTGTCACACGATATCTATATCGATCATAAGGCATGTAATACGTCATCCTTATATTAATCGAATTAATATTTCTTGATCACAAATTAAACTGAACAAGAACAAATGACATTAATAACTCTTATTAATTCATTTGAGTATGGCCATACATTTCTTCAGTTCAATTCATCAAGAGGCCTAAAGATATCTCTCTCATTTATGAGAGGAATAAATCCCGTCTTGATTGCACTCATCCCTCTACATGATTCGTTAAATACGTAATCATAACCGTTATGACTACCCGGTTAAAGGCAGTGTTAGTTTATGTTAAAGTATAAAATTACTCTTGTTGGGAACTGAGACAATCTCAGGTCAAAGGACTATAAATACTTTATATTACAAGAATCGCTAATGACGTAAAACTTGTAGCATTCTTATGGCGGGTCAGTCCAGTATATGGTCTGTAACATATACTTATGTTAATGACTTATTAACTATTTATCCATGATCAATAAAATATGATTATCAATCAACTAATATACTGGTGTACATTTATTGCTTGTATATAAATATATATTTATATGTATCCGCAAGTATATTTGTCTCCACAAATATCATATAAATGATCTGGGACGATTTAGAATAGCATTCATAACACTTTATAGTTTTGCTATCAAAGTCACGCACTTTGATGACATAAAGTTGAATTGCATATTCATGGTCTATTTTAATTATATTAAAATAACCTATACGCACATATTATATGAAACATCTTAGAATAAATATTATGTTTGTTATTACAATCCATCATCTAGGTCACAAACACTTTGGTCTAGGGCATAACACCATCAATCTCCCACTTCCACTAGGCCAAATCAACCAAATATCTCATACTCGTTGATCTAAAAGGTATCAATCCATTGACCTAACATGACATGATCACCATCATGTACTTGCGGGATTGGTTTCTTCAACAGATTATCAAATATTGTCATATACAAATACTTTGCATATTTTTATGTCCACCATAATCTAAGGAGAATACTTTATCCTTCTCAAGTATATAATCATACTCTTGATTATTATTTAGTGACTTTCACTAAGATTAAACTTATATGTGCTTGTTACACTTAATTCACATCGCATGTAATTATGCTCCCACTGAATTTCTTGTCAACATAAGATTTATCTTTAATTTTTGATAAAACCAAATTGTTTGGATATTTCATCAAATAATAAATATTCACATAGAGATATTTGCTTTAATTCATAAATGAATTTATGCAACTTGCAAACTCCTTTCAAAATTCTTAGGATAGACAAAACTCTCAAGTTGTATCATATACATACTTTCATATGTTTCTATTAAGAAACAATGTCTTGACATCCACTTGGCATCTTTCATACTATGAATATATGCCCAAGAAAATTCTGAAATATATTAGCATGATGACTTGGAAAAACATTATCATAGTCTATACTATGAGTTTCTCTTAATCACAAATCATGCATTATATGTTTGCACATTATCCATGTCGGTCTTCTTTTAAAACCGTGTTTCCATTTGATGGATCAATCAAATTCCAAACTTGATTGTCTAACATGGATTACATCTCAACTTTCAAAGTCTCTAACATTAGAGCCTTGATTCATCATATTCTATTAGTAGAATATGAACTCATCATCTATGAGTATGTATTTTTATCATTAGGCATGAAAAATCTATATATTTTCGGGCCTGCGATAAATTCTAATAGATCTACATGAATACACTTATGTTATATACTCAGACTCTTCAACATCTTGACAGTCTAGTATATTAATTACAGACTCAACCACTAGTTGAAATCTGAATTAATTTCCATCCGAGCATTACGGTCAGTATGTGGAATTTGAACTTTTCAAATTTACTCCCACTAATTCTTTTGGAAACACTTCTTCCAAAGAGATATAATTTTCAAATAACAAACACTTTGTTCTCATATTAGTTATAGAAGTAATATCCTTTACTTTTCTTAGAATATTCCACAATAAGCACTAATCCGATTAGATGCATGATGCTTCAATTAAGTATCATATCCTCAAATCTTGATAAAAGATAATCGAATATACCTACTAGTCCATTTCTCATATGGAATCTTTCATAACCGCTTTAGATGGAATTATATTCAATATAAACGCAATAAGAGCGTAACCCCGAAAGAAATAGAAGATATATTTGACTCATCATGATCGAACTATATCTAATAAAATTCGATATCATTATCATGATGATAAACACTTGGTTCTCGACTCCTCGATCTCATCAAAGAAATTTGATATTTCAAAGCCAAGTTTTATTCTCTACTTCATTATTTGTAAGTTTTGAACTTTTCAAAAAATTCAAATTTATTATTTCAATAAAGTGATGAAGTGGTTTTCTCTAGTACCTTCACTCATTGATGAACATACATCACTATGTATGAGAGCCAATAAGTAACTTGCTTTCACCTTATTTTGTGAAAGATGTTTATGTCACCTTGTCTAATAAATAAGTTACACATGTCTCAAATGATTCAAAATCAAATGAATTTGAAAATCCATCTTAATGGATTTAATAAATATTCATCTTATTTAAGTAGACCAAGCGACAATGCTAGATTTAAATTCTTAATATTGATGTTATAGATGGACTTATAATTATCTTGTTCGATATAAGACATAAGGTAATTTTTCTATTCGAACATTTTCAAAGAAAAATGACCTTTGTGAATGGTGAAATTATTATTCTCAATAATAAATTTATGACCACTCATAGTTAAACTCGAACTATAAATAATAGAAAATTTATTATCTATATTAAATAATAATTATTTATGTTGGCGATAAGTCCAAAAAGACAATGTAAATAAATGAGTTACTTGAGAAAATGCGACAACTTTTGCTACATTTGTTACTCATCTGTTAACAACATATTTACTCAATAGTCTACAACTGAGTCAACATATTTTCACAAATGTGTGATTCACATCGTGTATCTAATACACATGATGTGAAATAGACAAGTTAATTTCTATAAAAAAAATACTTGAAGCGGTAGTCACACTACCTTTTCTTTCCCTTTTCATATCTTCTTGAGAAATTATGGTTTCTTTCAATGAACGAATTCATTGCGAAAGATACTAATTTTTTACCTAAGGCCGAAGCCCCAACAACATCTTGCCCTTATCTTTGGGTGTACTTTTTACGTTCCTTTTAAGCACGAGAATATCATTGATAACACTTGCCCATATTCATGTTAACGATTATTAGCTTCTTATGCTATCTGTCCTTCTCAAGTACCTATTGTGAGTTATAAATAGATATACTATTCGATTTGAATAATATGCAAACACTATTATTCTTTAAATATTTCATATAATGTCTCCCACTATTTTTAATCAAATCAATAACCTTCAATCGCATTGATTCGGAAAGTTTCAATCCTTGAAGTTTCATAGTGAGACAAGATCTATATTTCAATTAAGTTCTAAGTGAGCTTTGACTCATCGCCCAGAACTTAACTTATTTAGGTAGGAACAATTCAAATTATATCTCTTACAACTCTTGAATAACATAGGATAAGCATCATATGCTCGACGTATATATCCTATCGTATGCCCCGATCCCAAGTCCGACTTGATAGCCCAGTTAAGTCAAACCATGTCTAATCATCAGCAAAATAGTACCCAACACACTCAGCTTTGGAATGACCTATGTTGGCTCCCATTTCCCGCATTCTCTCCTCCTAAGATTGGCCCTACATACCCAGCTTTGGCATGAACTATGCAGGGTAAATCAGAGTATCGAGAGATTTAGACTTATGAAAGGCATTTCATGACTTAATATTATTTAGAGGGATTTTGAATTTAATATTATATGTTATTATGCAATCTTTAAAGAACATCACATGTACCAATGAATAAAGATAATAACGATGATATATCATGGCCTTGATCTTTATGAACTAACATAAAGATTTATTAATATATATTTCATCTCCATGAATTTTTTCTTAGATTGTATATGAAAATCTTATCTCCATGTATAGAAATCGATGAACTCTTTCACATGATGTGTGGTTTAAAATGAACTTGTCATCTTAATGATGTATTCATGATGGACGATGAACTCCTTCATTTCCATGATGGATGTGTTATGCCTAATGAACTCTTTCATTATATCAACACATATCAACAAATATATCAAATATAAATATAATCATATTATGTTTCGATTATTTACCCATTTATAAAATATATATAAATAAGGCTTATGAATACAAATTCGGGGCGCGGTCGTCATTGTCAATATTTGACAAGTCAAAAATGAAAATTTGATTTGGTCAACATTTGACTAGGTTAACGATCAACATTTGATAAGGTTACCAGTCAATGGTCAACATTTTGACTTGGTCATGATCAACTTTTGAATTCAATGTTCAACAGTCAAGGGGTAAATTAGTGTAGTCAACCGTCAACAATTAACAGTCACTACAATCAACAGTCAACATAGTGGGTCAACAGTCAACTGTCAACATGGTCAACACCTGGTCAACTTTGTCAACACATATTTTTCTACACATTAATTCATCATATGCATCATTTAATAAATTCAATGCATCACATGCAACTTTTCATGAAATAATGCATCACATGCACCTTTTCATGAAATAATGCATCATATGCACCATTTCAAAAAAAAAGCAATTCATGATATGCACACATTCATGAAGACACAACTATTCAAGAGGTCGCAACTTTTGCGATTGCACCTTTTCGGTCGTACCTATTGGTTACGTATGTCGATTACACCCGTTGGCACCTCTTGGTGCCATCCGTTGGTTGCAACCTTTCGTCGCGTCTTTTGGATGTGACATTTGGATCACATACATTGGTCACACCATTTAGTCGCACCCTTTGACTGCACCCGTTAGTCGGACCTTTTGGTCACAACCTTTAGTCGCACCCATTTGTCGCAACTCTTTAGACACAACCTTTTGACGCATCCCTTGGATGTGACATTTGGATCGCATACTTGGTCGCACCCGTTGGTTGCAACTCTTGGACTCAACATTTGGATCACATCTCTTGGCGGCATCTTTTGGACACAACTTCTAGATCACATGCATTCATCGCATCTTTTGATCGCATCTCTTGGACATAACTTTTGGTCGCATCTGTTGGTCGCACCTGTTAGTCTCACCTATTGGTCACAACTCTTGGATCGCATCTCTTGGCGGCATCTTTTGGACACAACTTCTGGATCACATCCATTCATCGCATCTTTTGATCGCATCTCTTGCACATAACTTTTGGTATCTGTTGGTCGCACCGTTAGTCGCACCAGTTGGTCACAACTCTTGCTCGCAACCTTTGGATCATATCCTTTGGTCGCACCTCTTTGACGCAACTCTTGGATCGCATCTCTTGGCGGCATCTTTTGGACAACTACTGGATCATATCCATTCATCGCATATTTTGATCACATCTCTTGGACATAACTTTTGGTCGCATCTGTTGGTCGTACCCGTTAGTCGCACACGTTGGTCACAACTCTTGCTCGTAACATTTGGATCATATCCTTTGGTCACACCTCTTTGACGCAACTCTTGGATCGCATCCTTTAGCTTTAAGCCTTTTGATACAACTTTTGAATCATATTCTCTTTGTTGCATCTATATGAGGGGATGCCATCGTATAATCTCTTCAAATGAGACACGACCAGATGAAACAAACTTAACCATCATATAATCTCTTCAAAAAAGACTAATGACACTTTTTCATGAATCCCCAAACCTTCGCATCCTTATAATTATAAATCAAAATTATAAATGATATCTAAATAATATATATCTCATATATAATGTCTCAATTTAACCGAAACACGTACGTCACTCTGATACCACTTTTGGGTCTTGGACGTTCATAACACAACGGAAAGACAAAAATTTCGTCCAAAATCAATCCGAGGATCCGTGCATATCGGTTAAATCAAAGAAATAAATCTTAAAGATACCTTTCGGATTACACTTAATCCGTGACGTTCAAACCATGCGTGTTGTCCATGCGCCTCTAAACCGGTTACCGTTCTAATCGATTTTTCGTCTGTCTAGGCCGTCTAGGTCGGATCGTGCGGAAGTCATCTACCGCAAACACAATCGGACTCCACCGGAACACTCAACAATCCGTTCTCATATTCTTAGGCGGAATAGATCACAAGCGCCGAAACTAGGAACGCCTCTACTAGTGTCCACACAAACAAACTTCTTAAAATGGGAAGAAGAACAATATATATGTTAGTAGCTTGTTCTCCTCTTGCATAAGAAAACTCTTCTTATTTTCTCTCACAAAAGATGTATATAATTCCTCTCATATAATCACACTCTTTCATTTTTGTCATACAAAAAGAAAGCACCCTTTCATAATTTTGTCATACAAATTAGAAAGTATATTTTCTCTCTTGTCTCATAAAAGAGAATGTAAAATAATGAGAGGGAGAGAATGATGTGTTGTGTTGTGAATTTGGAGCCCTTTATGTCCTTATATAGAGGTGAAGAGTCATGTCTCTTCACACTAAAAGATGTGTATGACATCACTCATCATTATCCATACGCCATCATCTAGACTCTTCTAGATTACATGATCTTTTGTGCTCATAGTCTTTATATACATATATATCACATCTTATCATATAAGATGACAATATATTTTGTGACATTCTTATGCAAACTCATCATATAAGTCGCTAGGATTTTCTGCGCCCGTTTCAGTTTGTTCTTTGTGTGTGACCCTGTAGGTTCACTTAATGTTGGCAATAGACATGACCGTCTATAAATCATGAGCGGACTGTAGTAAGCCATCATGACTACCCAATTTAAGTGAATATCGGTGATCCGATTCACCTAATCAACAGTCACGTATTTAGTCCCTTTGTCACACGATATCTATATCGATTATAAGGCATGTAATACGTCATCCTTATATTAATCGAATTAATATTTCTTGATCCCAAATTAAACTGAACAAGAACAAATGACATTAATAACTCTTATTAATTCATTTGAGTATGGCCACACATTTCTTCAGTTCGATTCATCAAGAGGCCTAAAGATATCTCTCTCATTTATGAGAGGAATAAATCCCATCTTGATTGCACTTATCCCTCTACATGATTCATTAAATACATAATCATAACCGTTATGACTATCCGGTTAAAGGCAGTGTTAGTTTATGTTAAAGTATAAAATTACTTTATGTTGGGAACCAAGACAATCTCAGGTCAAAGGACTATAGATACTTTATGTTACAAGAATCGCTAATGACGTAAAACATGTAACATTCTTATGGCGAGTCAATCTAGTATATGGTCTCTAACATATACCTATGTTAATGACTTGATAACTATTTATCCATTATAAGTAAAACATGATCATCAATCAACTGATATATTTGTGTACATTTATAACTTGTATATAAATATATATTTATATGTATCCGCAAGTATATTTGTCTCCACAAATATCCTATAAATGATCAGGGACGATTTAGAATAGCATTCATAACACTTTATAATTTTACTATCAAAGTCACGCACTTTGATGACATAAAGCTGAATTGCATATTCATGGTCTATTTTAATTATATTAAAATAACCTATATGCACATATTATATAAAATATCTGAGAATAAATATTATGTTTCTTATTACAATCCATCATCTAGGTCACAAACACTTTGGTCTAGGGCATAACACCATCAGGTTGGCCATTGGAAGAGAAACTGCAAACTCTATCAGGACGAAATCAAGAAGGGTAGTGTGACTACCGCTTCAGGTATTTTTGTTATTGAAACTAATTTACTTACTCCTAAATCTTGGGTATTGGATACCAGATGTGGTACTCACATTTGTAATGATGTGCAGGGACTACAAAGGAGTGGAAGATTAGCTAAGGGCGAAGTCGACCAGCGTGTTGGAAATGGAGCAAGAGTTGCCGCATTAGCTGTAGGAACTTATTTATTAACTTTGCGTAGTGGACTTGTATTAGTACTTAATAATTGTTATTTTGTACCTGCCATGAACAGAAATATTATTTTTATTTCTAGTCTAGCTTTGGATGGTTATAAATTTCTTCTTGAGAATAATAATTTTAAAAGATAATCTTTTCTATGGAAATGTTCTATTAGAAAGAGATCTTTACGTGCTAGATCTTAAGAAAGAGAATCATAAGTCCATATATAATATTAACACTAAACGATTCAAACCAAATGACTCAAATACGACATACCTCCGGCACTGTCGCTTAGGCCATATGAGTGAGAAACACATTTTTAAACTCCACTCTCTTGGACTTTTAGACTCATTTGATTTAGAATCATTTGAGACGTGCGAGTCTTGTTTACCTGGCAAGATGAGTAAGAAATCCTTCACAAAACTTGGTGAAAGGGTCAATGACTTATTAGAACTCATACATACTGATGTATGTGGACCAATGAGTACGCCGGCTAGAGGTGGGTATCGGTACTTCATAACTTTCACAGACGACTTCAGTAGATATGGTTATGTCTACCTAATGAAGCACAAGTCTGAATCCTTTGAAGTGTTCAAAGAATTTAAGAATGAAGTACATAATTAACTTGGCAAGAAGATTAAAGCACTTCGATTTGATCGAGGATGCGAGTATCTGAGTCAGGAATTTGAGGATCATCTCAGAGAATGTGGAATAGTTTCACAATTGACTCCTCCAGGAACTCCTCAATGGAATTGAGTGTCCAAAAGGAGGAATCGAACCTTATTGGATATGGTTCGATCGATGATGAGTCAAATGAGCCTTTCAATGTCTTTCTGGGGTTACGCTCTTAAGACTGCCGCATTCATGCTGAACAGGATTCCATCCAAAGCGGTTCAAAAGACGCCATATGAGATGTGGATGGGGAAAAGCCCCAAGTTGTCTTTTCTTAAGATTTGCGGATGTGAGACTTATGTCAAACGTCAGTTTCCCGATAAACTTGGACCCAAATCTGACAAGTGCATATTTGTGGGACATCCTAAGGAAACTAAGGGATGTTATTTTTACCACCCATCGGAGAACAAAGTGTTTGTTGCTCGCAATGGAGCCTTCTTGAAAAGAGAGTTTCTCTCTATGAGAAGCAGTGGGAGCAAAGTACAACTCGAAGAAATTCGAGACCCACCTATAGTTGCAGAACCTATGATGGAGGAACAAACAAGACCTCAAGGAGTTGGTGAGCTTGAAACACAACAGGCTCAATGTAGGTCTAGTAGGAATCGTCATGAGCCCGAGAGATACGGATTTCTCATGTCTAATGATGATGATGTGACATTCATAGATAGTGAACCCACGTCCTACCAAGATGCTATGAAGAGTCCCGAATCTCAGAAATGGTTAAAGGCCATGAGAGCCGAGATGCAATCCATGCAAGACAATCAAGTTTGGAACTTGATTGATCCATTCGAAGACTTGAAGACCATCAGATATAAGTGGGTCTTTAAGAAAAAAACTGTCGTGGATGGAAAGGTACAAACCTACAAAGCAAGGCTTGTGGCGAAAGGTTTTAAATAAGTTCATGGTATTGACTATGACGAAACTTTCTCACCTGTAGCTATGCTTAAATCCATCAGAACTCTATAAGCCATAGCAGCATATTATGACTATAAAAATTTGACAAATGGATGTCAAAACAGCTTTCCTAAACGGAAATCTGACCGAGGACGTGCATATGATGCAACCCGAGGGTTTTGTCGATCCAAAGAATTCTGGTAAGGTTTGCAAGCTTCAGAAATCCATCTATGGATTGAAGAAAGCATCTCGAAGTTGGAACCATCGTTTTGATGTAGTCGTCAAAAATTTTGGTTTTACCAAAAGTGAAGGTGAGCCTTGTGTTTACATGAAGTTCAGTGGGAGCACGGTAGTATTCCTGGTGCTTTACATAGATGACATATTACTCATGAAAAATGACATCCCAACATTATTGAACGTCAAGAAATGGTTGGGAGATAATTTCTCGATGAAAGACCTAGTAAAAGCCTCCTACGTGTTAGGAATCAGGATCTATAGAGATAGATCTAGAAGGCTTATAGGTCTGAGTCAAAGTACATACATAGACAAGGTCATGAAACGGTTCAAAATGCAAGAATCCAAGAAAGGATTTCTGCCCTTGTCACATGACGTTTCTCTCAATAAGACATAGTGTCCTACAAATGAGCAGGAATGACGACGCATGAATAAGATCCCATATGCTTCGGCTATATGATCTATCATGTATGCCATGATATGTACTAGACCAAATGTGTCATACTCGTTGAGCGCAACAAGCAGGTTTCAGTCTAATCCAGGTGAAATTCACTAGATAGTTGTTAAAAGAATCCTTAAGTACTTACGAAGAACTAAGGACCTGTTTCTAGTCTATGGAGGTCAGGAAGGCGAGCTCGTTGTAAAGGGTTACACCGACGCAAGTTTCCAGACATACTCAAATGACTTCAGATCACAATCTGGTTATTTATTTTGCCTAAATGGATGCGCAGTGACAAAGAAGAGTTCCAAGCAATGTACTGTAGCAGATTCTTCAACGGAAGCAGAGTATATAGCCGCTGAAGAAGCGGTTAAAGAGGCTATTTGGATAAAGAACTTTTTGGAGGAACTAAGAGTAGTTCCGAGCATCTCAGAACTAGTGGATCTATATTGTGACAACAATGGAGCTATCGCACAAGCAAAGGAACCGAGTTCTCACCAAAATTCCAAGCACATGCTGCGACGCTTCCATCTCATCAGAGAGATCATACAAAGGGGTGATGTTAAAATGTGTAAAGTGCCATCGGACGACAATGTCGCCGATCCATTAACTAAACCACTCCCACAAGAGAAACATGAGGGTCATGTTAGGTCTATGGGCATAAGATGCTTAGAGTTGGCCTAGTGCAAGTGGGAGACTGTAGGATTAGTGCCCTAGGCCAAATGTATTTGTCCTAGGAAATGGATTATGTATTAAGACATTATTATTTATTCAATAAAGGTTGTTTCTTATATATGTATGGGTTGTGAATGTAAATCTTACATCAACCAAGAATGACACTTTGGGTTCACGTCATCAGAATACGTGATTCTGATAGTAGAAATGTGAACCAACGAATGACATTCGAAACTGTCCCTAGTGATATGTAGGATGTTTATATAGATAGACATACTTCAGGTAAGAAGCTACATATCCACACTAGTATATTCGCAGGCTAGATGATCATGTTCTGCTGATCATGGACATAGAGATGTCAAGCCTGGAATATAGGTACTTGTTAGAGAACACGTACTGGACTGACCACACTATGAAAATATGCATGGTATATGTCATTAGTAATTCTCATTTGAATAGTGTGCTTGTTCCTACGACCTGAGGTCACCATAGATTCCTGTATGAGGAACTGCATACTTTAATATGATCCTACGTCATCCGTAATGGCATGATCATTAGGTTCATCAATAGGTATGTACTGAATCATGATGAGGAGTGTGAGTGACCGAGATGGGATTTGTTCCTCTCGATATGAGGGAGATATCTCTGGGCCCCCTGATGAACTAGGACCGAGGGAAATGCATGGCCATCTCAAAATGGATTAACATGTGTTATTAATATCATTTTGTGTTTACTCAGTTTAATTCTCGATCAGGAAAGAGACTTTGATCAAACTCAAGGATGACATATTACCGTGCCTTGTGATCAAAACGTATATCGTAGAACAAAAAGAATAAGCAAATGTCTATTCAGATAGGTTTATGATCGCTAATCATTTCATTTAACATGGGTAGTCATGACATCAGTCTAGAGGTTACTCATGACTTACGATCTTTAGAAGATCATTGCCAGCGTTAAATGGAACCTACACGGTCACACAATGAACTCCATTCGTACGGGATGAATATGTCTCAATGCAGTTAATACATATGATGTATAAATTGGTGAACGAAATAATCAATTATTGGATAATTGATTGAACAAAATAGTGTCATTCTGTTGGCAACGGAATAGTTCCGTTCCCAACGGAATATATATGGAAACTATAATAACCTTAGCTGCCAAGTATTCCGTTATGAAAATACCCATTCCGTTGGCAACGAAATAGTTCTATTGGCAATGGAATAGGCGCAGATTAGGGTTTTAGTTATGGTAACTGAGAAATCGTTTGTCTCTCACTCTATTATAAATAGAAGGGCATAATCTCTCTATTAGATACACAACTCAGTAGCCTTTGAGGCCGTGTATTACACAGAAAAGAGAGAGAAAGTCTTGAGAGTTATTCGGAAAGTATTTCCAGACTTGTCTAGCTAAGTCCGGTTATTCCGTTCGTGTGAAGTTTGCGTGGATACGAGTAGAGGTTCTTTATCTTGAGAACTTGCGAGCGATCTATCTTCATCCCTAGGAGAAGATGGAGTTTCTCGAGCTGAGCTTCAAGAAGGAGTTCTTCGAGCTGAGCATCAGGAAGGAGTTTTGCGACCCGAGCTTCAGGAAGGAGACGGTTGCGAGTCAGAGTAGTTCAGACCTACATCCGTTCTTCATCTCACGGATCTGGAAGATCCGAGGAATAAATTTTAGTGGCTAATCTCGTACTTTTATTCCCTTAACGTAGATCCTATGGCGGGTTAAATCCATAGGTTCCACTGCGCATGTAACGTACATGGCTATGGAGTTCCCAACATAGCAGCCCCTCCTAACACATAGCACCTTACCCATTGAGTCCAATTAGGACCGAATCCCCTTTCCTCTAAAATTTTTATGATAAAATCCCACGAAACCGTATCAAATGCTTTGTGGACATCCGTTTTGAAAAGGAAGAGAGGTGTATTAAATCTAGAAGCCATATTTAAAGATTCTCTCACGTAAACGAAACACGCGGCTATATCTCTTCCTTCGAGAAAACCGAGCTTATTTGGCATGATCAAAGTGTTAATTACACCTTTTAACCGATTAGCAAGGATCTTCGAGATGATTTTTTGTAGACTTGAGATTAGGCTAATCGGTCGGAATTCTTTAGCTTGATTAGCCCCATCTTTTTTAGGTATAAGAGAGATATAGGAGACTGAAAAGGGGCCCAGTCCCTCTTCCACAACATTGTTTGAAATGATCTGGTATACTTCATCTCACATTAAATACCAGAATTATTTAAAAAAATTCACCAATAAACCCCGTCGGGGCCAGAGACTTATTCTTCTTCCACTTTCGAATCACTTCATCAATCTCCTCCACTCCAATTAGAGCATTAAGAGCCTGTGAATCAAACACCTCATTTTGATAAAGGTGAGAAACATTAGCTGTTGGGTTATAATTTAAAACTTCAGGAGTTGTACCTATTAAGCTTTTATAAAATTTGAATAAAATACTTGCCTTTTCTTTGTGTGATGTTACCTCCAGATTAGTACCTTGATCAAGCAATACTGGCACCATTAATTTGGATTTTTTTGCTGAAGCAAATTTGTGAAAAAAAGTTGTGTTTCCATCTCCTTCTTTAATCCGTTTGTGTTTTGCATGTTATTTCCAATACTTCCCTTCTTTGTGAATGATTTCTCTCAACATTCTTTTTACTAATTCTTTTAAGAAAATTTCCAATTCGGACAACACAAACTCTTCTTCTATTTTTTCAAAACAAGTCAGAATGTTTTCACAGTTTTCTTTGTGTTTCTTTGAGTTCTTTTTTCTGTTTTTGTTCCAACGTGTCAATTTCACACCCAAATCAATTAACTTATTATGAAACTCTTGAATGTTATTGGCTCTTACTGTTGTGAGATGCTCTGAAATTATTTCCTTTGTTTCACTGTTATCTAACCAAAAATTCTCAAAACGAAAATCCTGAAAAATGGGGAATGTGCTCGAACTTTGTAATTGGATGGGAAAGTGGTCCGAGCTGATGCTATAAAGAGCAGTTTGTCTGAAATTAGGAAAGAACTGAGCCCATTGGAGATTAAATAAGAAACGATCAGTTCTTGCCTTTGAAATAGAGGTTGACCAGGTATACTTCTTTCCTTGTAATGAAGGATTTATAAGATTTAATATATCAATGAAATCAGAGAATTTTTTAGCCTCATCCCAATTCCTAGGATTGTCTCATGTCCTCTCATTTACACTAGCTATAAAGTTAAAGTCCCCTTGTATTAACCATGGAATATTATCTGCTGGTTTAAGCCCCTTTAATTCCCCCAAAAACTCCATTTTTTCTTGTGAATCTTGAGGACCATATACCCCCGTTACTTTTACCTCTCTGTTGTCCCATTTACATATTAAATCAGCTGTAATTGAATGTTGTTTCTTTTGTGATTTACTTAAAGCAAAGTTATGATCCCATGCTAAAACTATACCCCCTGATGCACCATTAGAATCAAGGGTAATATATTCTTGCAGCAAGTTTCCAACTATTTCCTTATGAATTCGACTATTATACACTTGAATTTTTGTTTCTTGCAAGCATAAAATTCCAGGTCTGTTAGATTTAATAATATCTTTCACTTCATTTCTCTATTTTTGTGCATTAAACCCTCGTACATTTCAAGTAACTAATTTTATAGTTTTGCAATTTCATTTATTATATTATTTTTTTTTTCCTAATACCTCCTTTGGATATTATGTATTTTTGCAGGAATAAGAGATCATCAAAGCAGTCAGCTCTTCTGACACTTCTATTCCTATAGAGTTTAACGCTTTGTGTACATTACCTAATTCCATGTACAATTTGGGATCAGGCAATTGTGATTCTTCATCTACTTTCTGAGCTTTAGATTTCGAATTGGGCCCCCTTTTGTTAAACCCACTGGTGGTCTTTTTGTATTGACAGGAAAAATAATATATTGATATTATAAACGCGAGACAGTCTTGAAATTAAATCGTAGCCTGTACTTTGCGAACAAATGCGAGGCCATATCAAGGGGTGAGATTTCCAGTGACGAGGTTTGCCTTTATCGAATGATCCTCTTTCTTTTTCGCTCTTCCTTAATTGTTCATGCAAGCACATTTTGCATTACAAAAAGCGTGTCCTGAGAATTTAATCAGGATGAGATATAACATTTTGCAGCAATTGAGCTTCTAATGCAACAAATTGTGAGGTTTAGTTTCAATGAATAAATTTGAGATCTGGTGTTGTTGTAATCAAAAGAAGTATTACCCCTTTAGAATGAATCATTAAATTTCCTGTATTTTTTTATTAATTGCACAAGTACTCTCCCACATCAGAAATTGTGTTGCTGGGCTTGTTCTCACTTATTTGCAGTAACATTTTCATATTTTTTTTATTAACTGCAACATCTTTTTTTATTTGCAGTAGCATCTTCTTTGGAATCAAATAAATCACAACGGGTTGGACCAAACTAAGCTCTGACCTTCTTCGCCTCATCGCAAAGAATCTAGGCGAAATCTCAAACTTTGTCTGCTTCCGAGTTGTCTGCAAGCACTGGCGCTCGTCAGTTCCCCTCTCATACCTTCTCCACAGCTCCCCTGGTTAGCCGAGAGGATTACACAAGCATTAGACCCTCCCAACAAATAAACTTCTATTCTCTTTACTCCAACAAAATCCACACTGTCTATGCCCTGAAACAGAAGGGGAATACCTTTATGACGCGTCGAACAAATATTTATTCTTGGGGGATTTTGAGTGGAGGATTTTTGTCCTCATCAACCCTTTAACTCGGTCCAAAACCCGTGTACCATATCGCTCCCGCCGTATCTGCTCTCCCAAAACCATGGGCCAAATCCAATTGAAATCAACATTACCGCGGCAATATTTATGGTAGAAGAAAAACTTATGCAAGAAAGAGAAACACTTTCCGTGCTTATGTCTATTCGATGATGGAGAATGAACTAAGGTAGTATTCCTGGTGCTTTACGTAGATGATATATATTACTCTTTGGAAATGACTTCCTAACATTATTGAATGTCAAGAAATGATTAGAAGATAATTTCTCGATGAAAGACCTAGGAGAAGTCTCCTACGTGCTACGAATCAGGATTTATAGAGATAGCTCTAGAAGGCTTATAGGTCTGAGTCAAAGTACATTTATAGACTATTGGGGAATCCATAGCCATGTACGTTACATGCGCAGTGGAAGCTAGGGATTCAATCCGCCCTAGGATCATCGTTAAGGGAATGAAAGTACGAGATTAGCTATTAAAATTTATACCTCGGATCTTCCTAATCCGCGAGACGAAGAATGGATGTAGGTCTGAACCTTTCTGACGTGCAACCTTCTCCTTCTTGAAGCTCGACTTGAATGAACTCCTTGCTTCTCCTAGCGTAAAGAAACTGATCGCTCGCTAGTCTTCAAAGCAGAAGATCTCTACTCGTATCCACGTCGAACTTCAGACGCACGGAATAATCGGACTCGGCTAGACGAGTCCAGAAATACTTTCCAAAAATAACTCAAAACTCTCTCTCTCTATTTCTTGTGTATTAGACGGTCTCTAAGGCTTCTGAGTTGTGTGTGTAAAGGAGAGGCACTGCCCTTCTATTTATACTAGAGAGAGAGATGAACGATTGCTCAGTTACCATAACTAAAAACCCTAATCTGCGCCTATTCCGTTGCCAACGGAATATGTATTTCCATAACGGAATACTTGGCAGCTAAGGTTATTACTATTTCCATATGTATTCCGCTGGGAATGGAAATATTCTGTTGCCAACGGAATTATACGTTTTGTTCAATCAATTATCCAATAAGTGATTATTTCATTCACCAATTTATACATCATATGTATAACTGTTTTGAGGCATATTCATCCCGTACGAATGGAGTTCATTGTGTGAATGTGTAGCTTCCATTTAACACTGACAACGATCTTCTAAAGATCGTAAGTCATGAGTAACTTCTAGACTGATGACATGACTACCCATGTTAAATGAAATGATCAGCGATCATAAACCTATCTGAATAGACGTTTGCTTATTCATTTTGTTCTATGGTATATGTCTTGATCAAAAGGCATGGAAGTATGTCATTATTGAGTTTGATCAAAGTATTTTTCCTGGTCAAGAATTAGACCGAGTAAATACAAAATATATTAACAACACATGTTAATCCATTTTGACAATGGCCATGCATTTCATTCAGTCCTAGTTCATCAGGGGGCCCAGAGATATCTCGTTCTTGATGAGAGGAATAAATTCCATCTTCGTCACTCACATTCCTTGTCATGATTCAGTGCGTACCTAATGATAACCCTAATGATCATCCCATTACGGATGACGTAGGATCATATTAAAGTATGCAGTTCCACATACAGGAATTCATGGTGACCTCAGGTCATAGGAACAAGCACACTATTCATATGAGAATCACTAATGAAATATACCATGCATATTCTCATAGTGTGGTCAGTCCATTATGTGTTCTCTAACACGTACCTACATTCCAGACTTGACATCTCAATGTCCATGATTAACAGAACATGATCATCCAGCCTGCGACTATACTAGTGTGGATATGCAGCTTCTTACCTGAAGTATGTTTATCTCAATAAACATCATGTTGTTTACTGGAGGCCTATAGGGGGGGTTACAGGACTAATCTCGCGCGGAAGGTGGATTTGACTTTTAGGGTTTTGCGACTTTTAATTTGATTGACTTTTAAGTTTGGTGGTCATAATAATTGAATAATTGAAGAGATAATAAATAAAGAAAAGTAAATAAAGATACCGAACGCATGAACTTGTTGACGGAGTTTGGCGAGGTGGTTGCGTTAGCCTTAACCACCCGTTAATTTGCTAACATCCCTTACTGCGTTCACGGGTTGCCTACTCTCCGGGACTTGCCTTGCGGTTCCGATAACCACTAACAAACTTGATCGGTACGAGACCTCGAACCACCGTTCGTCTTACAACAAACTTGACGAATCAATGGAGCAATAACTTACAAACTCGATTTCTTTCAATCAAATAACCCAACAAACTAGATCTAATTCCTCTTAAAATTCCTCATAAAAATGTTGATTAATTAAAGTAGTTTCTAGAGAGAAAAACTCAGAAATATTGCTTAGAAAACTATTATCAAATTCGGATTGGAGCTGCCTTTATAAAGAGGAAACAAAATCAGCCAAATAAGTGCTCAAACGGCTAGAAATCTGTGTATTCCGTTGACAACAGAATCACTATTCACAGGAAAGAATTATTCCGTTGTCAACGGAATCACTATTCACAGCCAAGTCAAAACAAAAAAAAAACTGAAAAATTGAGATTTTTCTCTAGATTTTGGTTCAATTAATCAACCAAAAAACACAAGACAAACTCAAAACAAAGAAGAGCTCCAACTCTTGAATTCCACGAATGAGTCTTGAAAACTTGAGCCGCGATGCAACTCTTCGATGACTTATGATCTTATCAAGATGAACAACTTGCACGTCTATTTGAATTTGATGATTTTCAAAACAATTCCGCAAAAATGCAGCATTTGATATCTTCTTCCCCTTTTTGAAAAACAGTCAAAAGGGACACTAGACGGGAGGCAGAAACTCCCCCTAAATAAGTGCTCCCTCTGAGTTCAATAACCCGTTAAAAAAAATCTTTAACAACATATGATTTTTGTAACTTAAAACTTCAAAATAAAATTAAGGGTTTAATTAAAAAGTTTCAAATAGGTATTTTTTTTTAAAAAAAAATTCATAAAGACATTTCCAATTTTAAGAAATCCTTTTATATAATTGAAACATACAAATAATCTTTTAAACAAAGTTTAAAAGACAATAGTTTCCAAAAGAAAATCGAGGAGAACACATAAAGCACCGAAAAATAATATATAATGAGTAAATGAAGATTAAGCCTGAACACGAATTGCATAATCTCGACCAAGTATCGGATAGTATGAGAAGATGCTCGTGACTTGGCAAACATATTGTCGATTTCAATCCGATGAGTCGACTCGACCAAGTCTCCACTTGTCCTTTATTTGCAAGATGACAAAATTCGCATCGATTGTCCACATTTCTTGATTGGTTCCCGTCAATTTTTTTATTTTTATTTTTTTGAAATTTTCTGTATCTGAAAATGAAAACTTTCTCAACTACAAGTTAGATCTATCAAGGCAAAACTTGAGTACAACTCCCTCTTAGAATATGGCTAATTTAAATTAGGGGAAATCGAAGCGTCTAAGTGGACATCGATTTCTCCTCATTTAATGAGGAGTTGCTCTCAACATTTCTGTCTTTCCGCAACCACACAAATTTAGAACAATAAGCGGGTTTATGCAAAGGACACTCTAGAGAGATATGGCCTATTTTGTAACAATAGTTGCAAAATGAAGAAGTGGGGCTCAAAGTCTCTTCAGTACCTTTCACAAAATGATTTTTATAGTGGTTTGAAAACTCAGCTTTCCTAAGATTTGGTTCGGTCGACTTAGCACTAAAAACGATTGATTTTGCAAAATTGCTTGAGTTTGAAAAACTGTTTTTTTGATGTGCTTTAGTGTAATGTTTGGGAGCTCGATGTTGTGATTCATTAGGTTGAATCTTCCTCGAGGTATGTGTGTCGACTATTTAATAAAAATAACCATTAGGACCTCTTTTATAAAGTCTTTCAGTTGTGGCACCGCGGTTGTTCTCATGAATATGCCGAAAATCATGAAAACAGTGAAACCTATTGTTATTACTAAACCTTTTAGAAGTTCGACTTTTAGGACTTTGGTCCTTAGAGTAGTCTTGGTACATGAATGCACTTCCTCTACTCTTCGGTTGGTTAAGCTCCTTTTTTATTGTGTGGTTTTTAGGTTTTGAAGGAGCGGGTTTAGTACCGATCTCTTTCTTGAACCCTAAGCCAGTTTTATCATTTGATTTTTACCCTATAAATAAATTGTCTAAATTAAGTTTGCTCGAGACATTTCTGGCGCAAGCAAACTTGAGAGATTTATTTTCACATTTTAAACTTACAACTTCGACTTTTAGATGATTAATTTCAGTTTTTAATTTTTCACAAATACAATTATTTATCTTCTTGTTTAAGTTTTCGTCAATTGAGCTGTTATTGTCATTTAAATTTAATTTTTCAAATTCTTTTATTTTTGTCTTGTACGACCTTACCAAGGCTTCAGAAACAATAAGAAGTTCCTGGGTACTAATAAGAGACTCCCGAAGGCTTTCCAATTCTTGTTCTAGTTCATCGCGGGTTTCGGATTCTAAATTTTTAATTACTTGATTGGAACTAGGAACCTTTACCTCTTCTAAAACATAATTAAGAGTGGGAACTAGATATACCTCGCGACTCATGTCGTGGGAAGAAACAGAGGAAGTCTTGTCGATGGAGGATGTCGCGGGAGAAGAACAGGGTGGAGCTGGAAGCTGTCTAAGTCGAATCATTTCTTGTATCGCCCTTTCGCACACCTCGTCCACATCATCATACGCCATGAATGCGACATTCACCATGTCCGGGTCGGAGTCAGATTCTGATTCGGTGGAGTTGGATGAATTGCTCGAGTAGTTCTTCGACTTCTTCTTCTTGTCCATTGCCTTGCCATCACGTATTTTATCATATCGTTCTTCTTGTCGCTCGTCTTCTTTCTTGTTCCAAGGTGCAAGCTCAGGGTAAAGCGTGTAACAGTTTTCCATCGTATGCCCTATCTTGTTGCACTCGAAACAACACGTCTTCTTGTTGTTGCGTCGACGATTATGGCTAAACCGTTTCTCTCATTCTCGTATATCACCAAATTGTTTCACAAGAAACGCCATCTCCTCATCGTGTACATCGATTGCCGGCATGGCTACGGTTGTCGGTTGAGAGTCTGTTTGCTTGAGTCGGACTTAGTAGTTACGGAAGTAACTGATTAGATCTTCTAGGCCGATCTCTTGCGTCGCCATCATCATCTCCAATGAAACTCGAAGCACTTCCCATCTTTGCGGCAATCCCTTGATTAATTTTCCTACAACTCAAGAATTTGTTAGGGTCACTCCTAAAGCGGTGAATCCGTTTCGGATATGCGACATACGAGTGTACATATCCTCGATGGATTCACCTTCGATCACCCAGAAATAGTCAAATTGTTGTTCAAGTCCCATTAATTTGGTCCTCTTCATTTGACTATTTCCCTCAAATTGATTTAGGAGGGCGCGCCACAGTTGATGGGAATTAATACAACCATCCGTTATAACCGAGAAATTATTTACCATATTTGTGAGAATTAAATTTTGTGCCATTATGTCAAGTGTGATATTTGTTTTGGTTGTATCGGTATGGTTTGTGATACTATTGGGTACAAATTCTATGGTAAAACTATTTTCTACTACCCGACGAAGTTCATGTAGTTCGAAGACATTCGCCATGCATCTCTTCCAAGCACTCCAATTTTTACTATCGAGTTTCTCCAGATAAAAGATGTCTAGTCGATTAGTCTGAAGCGTCGCCATTGATCGAAAATACACGTTTTTTCAAATTGGAATTTGAAACAATCTTTATTCCTACTCTGGTACCAATTGTTGTTTACTGGAGGCCTATAGGGGGGTTACAGGCCTAATCTTGTGCGGAAGTTGGATTTGACTTTAAGGGTTTTGCGACTTTTAATTTGATTGACTTTTAAGTTTGATGGTCGTAATAATTAAATAATTGAAGTGATAATAAATAAAGAAAAGTAAATAAAGATACCGAACACACGAACTTGTTGACGGAGTTTGGCGAGGTGGTTGCATTAGCCTTAACCATCATTTTACTCACTGGCGACCCTTGCCGCGTTCACGAGTTGCCTACTCTTCTGGACTTGCCTTCGGCTTTGATAACCACTAACAAACTTGATCGGTACAACCTCGAACCACCACTCGTCTTACAACAAACTTTATGAATCGATGGAGCAATAACTTACAAACTCGATTTCTTTCAAATAAATAACCCAACAAACTAGATCTAATTCCTCTCAAAATTACTCACAAAAATATTGATTAATTAAACTTGTTTCTAGAGAGAAAAACTCAGAATTATTGCTTAGAAAACTGTTATCAAATTCGGATTGGAGCTGCCCTTATAAAGATGGAACGAGCAGCTCACAGATATGGAAAAACAGGCTATTCCGTTGACAACATAGTTATTCTGTTGTCAACGGAATACCAAAGAGGAAACAACATCAGCCAAATAAATGCTCAAACAGCTAGAAATCTGTATATTCCATTGACAACAGAATTATTCCGTTGACAACGGAATCACTATTCACAGCCCAAGTCAAAACGGAAAAAATTGAAAAACTAAGATTTTTCTCTAGATTTTGATTTAATTAATCAACCAAAAAACACAACACAAACTCAATTCAAAGAAGAGCTCCAACTCTTGAACACCACGAATGAGTCTTGAAAACTTAAACCGCGATGCAACTCTTCGACAACTTATGATCTTATCAAGATGAACAACTTGCACGTCTATTTGAATTTGATAATTTCCTGATCTTATACTATAAACTCAAACAAGATTAGTACGGAATTATTTTAAATATCATCAAACTGAGAACAACACATCCTACATATCACTAGGGACAGTTTAGAATGTCATTCGTTGGTTCACAGTTCTACTATCAGAATCATGTATTCTGATGTCGTGAACCCGAAGTGTCATTCATGGTTGATATAAGATATTTACATTCACAACTCATACAAACAGATATATAACAAACAACCTTTATTGAATAAATAATATTGTGTTAATGCATAAACCATTTCCTAGAATAAATACATTTGGCCTAGGTCACTGATCTTACATAGACAAGGTCATGAAACAGTTCAGAATGCAAGAATCCAAGAAAGAATTTTTGCCCTTATCACATGGCGTTTCTCTCAGTAAGACGCAGTGTCCAACAAGTCATACGAAGGGGTGATGTTAAAATGTGTAGAGTGTCATCGGACGACAATGTCGCCGATCCATTAATTAGACCACTACCGCAAGCGACGCATGAGGGTCATGTTAGGTCTATGGCCATAAGATGCTTAGAGTTGACCTAGTGCAAGTGGGAGACTATAGGATTAGTGCCCTAGGTCAAATATATTTGTGCTAGAAAATGGATTGTGTATTAAGACATTATTATTTATTCAATAAAAGTTATTTCTTATATATCTATGTGTATGGGTTGTCAACGTATATTTACATATCTTATATCGACCATGAATGACACTTCGGGTTCACGTCATCGGAATACGTGATTCTGATAGTAGAACTGTGAACCAACGAATGACATTCTAAACCGTCCCTAGTGATATGTAGGATGCTTATAGAGATAAACATACTTCATATAAGAAACTATATATCCACACTAGTATATTCGCAGGCTGGATGTTCATGTTCTGCTGATCATGGATATTGGAATGTCAAGTCTGTAATACTAGTATGTGTTAGAGAACACGTCCTGAACTGACCACACTATGAGAATATGCATAGTATATGTCATTAGTGATTCTCATATGAATAGTGTGCTTGTTCCTACGACCTGAGGTCACATGGATTCCTATATGAGAAACTGTATACTTTAATATGATCCTACGTCATCCATAATGGGATGATCATTAGGGTCATCATTAGGTATTCACTAAATCATGACGAGGAATGTGAGTGACCAAAATGGGATTTGTTCCTCTCGTAAAGAAGGAGATATCCCTGAATCCCCTGATGAAATAGGACTTAAGGAAATACATGGACATGCTCAAAATTGTTTAACATGTGTTGTTAATATCATTTTGTATTTACTCAGTCTAATTCTCGATCAGGAAAGAGGTTTTGATCAAACTCAAGGATGACATACTTCCATGCCTTGTGATCAAGACATATATCGTAGAACAAAAGGAATAAACAAATGTCTATTCAGATAGGTTTATGATCGCTGATCATTTCATTTATCATGGATAGTCATAACACCAGTCTAGAGGTTACTCATGACTTACAATCTTTGGAAGATCATTATCAGCGTTAAATGGAACCTACACGGTCACACATAGAACAATGTCTAGTCAGGAAAGAAATGCTCTTAAATGGTTATACATATGATGTATAAATAGGTGACGGATATAATTGATCATTGGATGATTGATATGAATGATTGTGTAAAAATCAGCATAGTTCTGTTGGCAACAGAATAGTTCCGTTGGGAATAGAGCTCAGCCAATTCCTTGGCACCCAAGATTTATGATAAGTTCGACGTGGATACGAGTAGAGGTCTTCTGCTTTGAAGAATAGCAAGCAATCGGCTTCTTTTCCCTAGGAGAAACAAGGAGTTCGTTCGAGTCGAGCTTTAGGAGCACGAAGGAGAAGGAAGCGAGGCGTAGCAGTTCAGACCTACATCCGCTACAATCTCCCGGATCAGGAAGATCTGAGGTATATTTTAATAACTAATCTCGTACTTTTATTTCCTTACCGATGATCCTAGGGCGGGTTGAATCCATAGATTCCGCTGGGCATGTAATGTACATGGCTATGGATTCCCCAACAAGATTATATGTGGCAATAATTATATAACATTTTATATAACTTATCACATAAGTTATGATTCTCTGTGTACATTTCAATGGTTGTTCTTTGTGTGTGACCCCATAGGTTTACTTAATATTGGTAATAATCATAACTGATTATAAATCATGAGCGGACTCTAGCAAGTAATCATGACTACCCAATTTAAGTAAATATCAATGATTCGATCCAAACCTATGTGTTGTCCTTGTATTGTATCCCTTTGTTACACGATATCTATGTCGACCATAAGGCATGAATTATGTCAACCTTATGTAGTACGATAACGTTTCTTGATCCCCTCTGTTATCTCACCACCAGGAGCCAAGCTGGCGCTGGGAAGAATCCAGGTTGGATGGTCCCTGCACACCTGCCAAGAGTCAAGTTTTCAGTGAACCTCTTAAAGATAGATATTTTCTTTATGATTAGTCCTTTTCTTTTCTATCTATCCGAATTTGATCGAATCATGAATGATATTAATAACTCCTTATTAATTCATTCGAGCGCGGCCGTGCATTTTCTTCAATCAAACTCATTAAGAGGCCTTAAGATATCTCTCTCATTTATGAGAGGAATAAATCCTATCTTGATCTATCTCATTCCTCCGCATGTTTCATTATATACCTAATCATAACCCTTATGGCTACCTGGTTAAAGGTAACGCTAGATTATGTTAAAGTACATAATTCCATATGTAGAAAACCGAGATAATCTCAAGTCTAAGGATAACAATACTATTGATGAAACATACCAATGACACGAACCATGTGGTATTCTCCCGGTGGGTCAATCCAATATATTTTCTCCAACATATAACTATGCTAATGATTTAGTAACACTTACTCATGATCAGTAAAACATGACTATCAATCAACTAACATACTAATGTACATTTATACCTTGCATACTTAAATAAGTATATTGTATATGATTCCGCAAGTATATTCGTCTGCACAAATATCCTATAAATGATCGGGGATGATTTTGAATAGGTTTTCCATACTACTATATAATTTTACTATCAGAATCACATATTTTGATAATACAAAACTGAATAACATATTCAAGGTTTATTCTAAATCAAAAAAAATAAAATAATCAATACACACTTTATTATATATCTCTAAACAAATACAAAGTTTGATTCACACAACAAATACAATTAGGTCTCATATACAAAGGCCTAGGGCATAAAACCAACACAGTCTACGTGATTTATTAGATACTCAATCATAACAGTTATGACCACCCGGTTAAAGGAAGTGTTAGAGTATGCTAAAGCATATAATTCGTCATGCTGGGAACCGAGACAAACTCAGGTCAAAGGACTATAAATACGTCATGTAATAAGAATCGCTATTGACGTAAACCATATAGCATTCTCATGAGGGGTCAGTCCGACATATATACATTATGTGAGTGCTGGTCTATCTGTCCTGATTTCTGGAATATACTGATTTTTCTGACCTAAACAGCCCAGTCCCCCCCATGGGCTAAACCAAAAACTGAATATATATATATATATATATATATATATATATATATATATATATATATATATATATATATATATATATATATATATATATATATATATATAATCATAATCCCCAGAAATCATTCTCATTATTATATTTATATATCTATATATATTTAATATTCTTAAACGTCTCATAATATTTATTACTCATTTAATTTATTAACCTATCTCTATTTAATTAATTTAACAATTTATTTTCTGATTAATCACACTACTAGAAATTTACTTTTTAGTGAGGGTAAAGTATGTTTTAGTCACGGGCGTCACTATTAATACTGTATTAGTCACCGTCCGAACACCCTGTGACTGTTGCTCAATTTTTGGTCACGGTATTTAATTTACCCTTACTGAAAATATATGTACAGTGACAGAATTTATTCAACCCGGGGTAATATCACGTATACCCTTCCAAAATCCTTAAATATCAAATTTACCCCTCTAAACTTATAAATATCAAATTTACCCTTCTAAAACCCATTTTATATCAAATTTACCCATTCAAAATTTATAAAATATCAGATTTACCCTAATCATTAGATTTACAAAATTAACCACCATTTAACCTTCTAAATACTAATTAAATTAATATTAATAATTATAATTGACTAAAATGCCCTTCCCCTCCTTTCTTCTTGTATTTGTTCCCTTGACATTCAACCTCCCTTTATTTCTAACTTTTCTCTCTTCTTTCTTTTGTTCTCTTTCTCCCGCCAATTTCCTCTCATGAAGTATGGAAGCCATGAGAGAAACAATGGCTAGCACCTGAGCTTGCCTTCCTTCTTCTACTCGTTCTTTCTTCCTCTCCCCTCTCTTCTTGTTCATCCCTCCCCTTTTTCCTTTCTTCTCTCTTAATTTAATCCTAAAATAGATAAAATAAATATGGACGAAATTGAGTATGAGATGTCAACGGAGCTAGATGAGAGTGAGAAATTCAGTGTAGAAGAGAGCTATAAGACTAGATGGGAGAATATGGTTGAATCACTCATTACCGAGTATGTGAATTATGCTATTCTTTTCTTTTTTATAGTTTTTATTTCTTGATGAAAGTGACAAAATTATTCTTATATTTGGATTTACTTGTAATTACTAGGTCAAATTGCATAAGTATTTGAGGTTATTATGAAGAATATTTTGATTATTTGGGTTTATACATTGTAGATGAAATATTTGGGGAAAAATAATTTAGCTTCTTTTAAAAATTATGCTTTCTTTTAGTCTCCTTGTTACATAACCTTTCAATTTATAATTTTTCAACAAAAATATATATGCCAAAAATGTGGTCTGATGTGGTTTGTCTGGACAACATAAAAGAACTTGCAAAAATTCAGTATCTCTTCAAAATAACATGGAGAATTTAGCCGACAGTTCTGCATCCGGAACTTCAGAATCAAGCCAAACATCAAATAGACAAAGGTTAAATACTTATTACATCTTGTAAATACTTAATATATTTTATTTTCGATGTTTTCTAATATGATCATTTTTAAAATTTAGGACTTGAAAAAAGAAGCCGCATCCTCCATTTCAATACCAAATGTTTATGAAGAATAATATTTAAGTTGTCGAATATTCAAGAGTTCAACTCAGTAGGATCATTTTTTATGTTTATTTTGGAGACCAAATACAGGAGAACTACCATGTTATTTTGCTATGGTAGTTGAGTATTGTGTTAAGAGATATGGTTATTTACAACTACCATGTTATTTTGTTATGGTAGTTGAGTATTGTGTTGAGAGATATGGTTATTTACATAATGAAGTATGTCATGTTATTTTGTTGTGTTAACTTGGATGATATTTAAGTATCTAGTTAAGAATGTGCAATTTCAAACTTTCTATGTTGCATATTTTGATGTAATTCTGAAAAGTAGAGCTTTTAATTCTTTGTATTTCAAATCCTTGTTGAATCTTAATAACAGAAACATCCAAACAAAAACTCACAAAACTAGAGCTAACTCACAAAAGTAGAGCTTTATCTCTCTGACCTTGAGTTTTTGCCTTTCAAACTATATACCAATGTCTGTCGAAAAAAATACTACATACCAATGAATATAATTCATTAAAAAAACACACATAATGAAAAGAATAAAACATATCTTAATAATTGTTACTACAAGTAATATAACAATGACAAATAAACTTCATCTTTACAAAATAAAAAATAAATTTACATGCCATAAATAGAACAATACTTAAATCCAAATCTAAATCCTACATCAATGAAATATAATTCTTAGTCAGCAAGGTACTTAAATTGTTGTGTTAACTTGGATGATTTAGTGAACTCACAAGTCACTAGATTCATTATTTCTTGTAGTTCCGATTTTTGAAGTTGAAACCTTCTCTTCGAGTCCGCATTTTCCCGCTAAAATACATTTCCTGTTTGAAATACAATCTGAGGCCCTTCTTTTGAAATTTGAGGTCGATACAATCTCATAATGATACACACCTTGAACCTTGAAACACCATTTTCAAATTCACAAAACTTTGTGACCCCAAAGACTGCATCTTTCTCAATCTCCCCTTCAAAGATGAACTGTTTTGCCCTACTGGTAAAACATAAGCAAAAAATTCATTTTAGCATTAAAAAACTAAGTGAAATTGTACTGGAATTCATCAATTACAACCAAAGTATACTCAAATTATACTGAAATTCATCAATTACTATCAAATTATATCCAACTTATAAGAAAAGAAACAACAACAGAGATTAATTAGAAGAAAACCCAGTTCAAATCAACAAATTCGAGCCTAGGTAATCACTTATCAAGCTCGTCTAAGATGGCAAAATCAGGTGGGTCTTCCATCAGTTCAGGTTCAAGGTCCTATTACGAGCGTCACTTCTCTCTGACTCTTTCTCTACGAGCATCGATTCTCTCTCTGTTAGGATTCGATGTTTCTCTGTTAGGGATAGTCAGAATATAATTTGGAAAAGTTAAAAAAGGCAAGATTTTGTCCAGTGAGGAAACAAATCAAGTACTTTATGCAAGAAAATTGAGGATTATGACAATTGACAAGGCCAATTCAAGCAGAGCAAGAAGTTAACGAGATAATCTCAGCAACTAAAAATATTAAAATTTCTTAGAATTATTGTAAAGTAGATGCGGCACCTGATTTCAAATAATTTTAGTAGAAACAATACTTACAAGAGAGTAGAAGTGTTGGGTGAATTCAGGCGTAACGAAGAGAGGCGAGAGGAGAAATGGCTGGAGTGATGAGGCGAGAGAGAAGAGGGTTCAATGGTTCTTAGTCCCAGAAAACTGAAGAGGCAAGTGTAGGGGCGAGCGGGGATGTCGACTGGAGAAGAGGCAACTGAAGCTTCTGGACATGCGTGGGGAGAGAGGTTCTGTAGGGGTAGGATTGGAATTTCTGAAAATTCATGTTAATAATAATAAAAAAGTCATGTTTGGGTAAATTTGATATAAAATACATTTTACAAGGGTAAATTTGATATTTAGAAGTTTAGAGGGGTAAATTTGATATTTAAGGTTTTTGGAAGGGTATACGTGATATTACCCCTTTATTTTTCTTCCGAACAGTCCCCTCCCCTACCTTCCCTTTTCTTTTTTCCATTCTTTCTTTCTTCCTTTCTAAACCCCTTCAAAATCCGACCTGTTTCTGTTCTGACCTAGATAGAACGAGAGAGACGAGAGCGAGACAGGCGCCGCTCCGTCCCTCTTCCGACGGCTCCAGACCCCGACGGCGCCGCTCTCTGCCCCAGCAACGACCAGTCTCCGCCCTTCCTTCTGGACCAGCGACGGCCATCTCCGCCCTCCTCTCCAGTTCGCCGTCCACCCTCTCCACTTCCTGTTCTCTCCCCTCCCTTCCTTTTTGGACCAACGACCACGAGGTGAAGTGATCGACTTAGCCACCACGATGAGGTGACTGACCCACTAGCCACCACGACAGCCGCTCTAGGCACGACCTGGACTACCGATTTCGACGAATCTTAGGTATACTCTTAATTATTGCAATATTTTGTTGATTTGTGGTTAAATCTTTGTTATTTTGAGGCCTAATTAAGGTTAATTGGACTTATTAGGTTTATTTGGGATTTAATTAGTGTTGAAATAATATCTGTGGTTAATTAGGGCTATGTGGACTTACTTACGGCTATTTGGATATTTGTGGTTATTTGTGTTTTATTGAGTATGCTTTTTAGATAATGAAAAAGGAAAAATTCCAACTATATACATAATATTTTCAAATACAAAAAAATAGATATGCAAACTGAAATTTTATTTTTTGGACATTCAACCATCCAATTTTATTTTTTGGTTAAAGGATACATGGTATCTTGAAATTTTGTATATTGGACAATTTTGTTTAGCTATTTTTTGCAAATAATGTATAAAATTTTCTTTAAAGATACAATTAAATTTATTGAATATTCCTTTGCACTCGTCATTATAGTAACTAATATTTTTTTTGTTTTTAGCTTCTTGATGACAAAACCGTTACACCGTCTTTATTTTTGCTGGGAAATCTTAGGCGTGTCAAAGGTACATTCTATTCTTGCTATAATGTTGATGCATATTTTTTTTTCTTAATTGAATATGATGTGATGATTGTGAACATGATGTGGATTGTATTAAGTTAAAATGTAGATTGTACTAATTTAAAATGTTGATTGTAGTACTTTAAGTTCTAGTAAAATTTTTTTTCTTTTTGGTTTGAGTTGACGGATATTGCCGGCCATATTGTGGAGTTTAGGTGAGTATTGACATTATTGAAATATTATAATAATATATAATAATAATGATGGTAATAGTAATGATGATAATCTTGTATGATATCTTAAGAACTTGTGTTTCGGGGGATGAAACATAGTTTTGTAGAAAAATAATAATAATAATAATAATAATAATAATAATAATAATAATAATAATAATAATAATAATAATAATAATAATATATTATTATTATTATTATTATTATTATTATTATTATTATTATTATTATTATTATTATTATTATTATTATTATTATTATTATTATTATTATTATTATTATTATTATTATTATTATTATTATTATTATTATTATTATTATTATTATTATTATTATTATTATTATTATTATTATTATTATTATTATTATTATTATTATTATTATTATTATTATTATTATTATTATTATTATTATTATTATTATTATTATTATTATTATTATTATTATTATTATTATTATTACAGTAGCAGGGGAATTTGTTATAAGGATCTTATATTTTCTGACTTTATTAAAAAACTTGTAAAAAGGACCTTATATTATCTGAATTTGTTTGGGTTTTTTCAAAGTATTTTGATAATACTTGAGTTAAAAAAAATGAAAATAACAAATAGTAATAAAAAATTATGATATTTTTTTTGGCTTGATAGCAGGGCGGGGACTAGTGCGGCAGAAGGTCTCCAGTCCGGCCGAAAAGGCCTCCGTCTTCGCCGAAATCCTTCCTCATACTGTCATCCAAAAAGTAACTAAATAAACAATAAATTAATTTAAATAATTATTTAATCAATTGATTTGCTTGTGTTGCCCAAATCACAAAAGGGCCCTACTGTTGGTATCTTTTGTAATTTCCAATAACGTAGGGTATTTTTTGCGAGTTAGGAATAACACGGGATTTTTTGCAAATTTCACTTGAATAGTTAATTAATTGATTTATTTAAATTATGTCAACCAAAAAGTACTATCTAAATATTTAATTAAGTAGTGGTTAATTTGCAAAAAAAAAATTCCCCTTCATTATCGTCGAAACCGCAAAAAAGCCCCCTGTCGACACCGTCAGATTAAATTTCCCACAATGCAGGGGCTTTTCTGCAATTTTAGCGTAATGCAGGGGCCTTTCCATGAATTTCTGTTGAATAATTACTTAATTGATTTGTTTATTTGTTTTGTAGTTCTTTGAGTATGGGGATAAAGATCAAAGGAGAGAGTTGGCGAATTATCTTGTGGGCCATACATTTTCATGTCAAGATAAGCAGTTAAATGAATATTTTGTGCTTACTTAGGTTTAGTTTCATGGTGTTTTCTTTTAATATAATATTTTGTGGATTATATTGATGCGTAGTGAGTAGTTATTTTGGTATGCTTTCTAGTATGAATATGATATTATTTTGAATTATGGTGATATTTGTAAAGGATTTGTCTAATTATTAAACTTTTTGTGGTATATGAATCATATTTTACGAATTATTTATTTTTGTTGTTTTAATTTGGTAAATATATATTATGAGAAAATGGGAAAATTGGAAAAAATGGGTGCATTCATGCTCTGAAGGGACTCACTTTCAGTGAAGGTAACTGTCACTGATAGTGGTCAAATTTTGTAGTCGGAGCCTCCTTTTAGTGAGGGTTCACAGTCTCTAAAAGTGATTCTATACCGTAACTGAAAAGTCTTCAGTCACGGTCCGAACAGATGGTGACTAAAAGATCTTCATTCACGGTCCGCCCAGTTCGTGACTCAAATCTTTCAGTCACGGTCCGAACAGACCGTCTCCAAAAGAGATTTCAGTCACGATCCGAACAGATCGTCTCTAAAAGCTTTGTGCACCGTGACTGAAGGTCAACAGTGACCGTACCGTGACTAAACCATACCCTTTAGCGAGGAAGCCTTTGTTGACGGTGTTTCAGTGACTGTTACCGTGACTGAAACCCTTAAGTTCAATTTTTTATGCTTTTAGTGACTGAATTGCACCCTCACAAAAAACTTAATTCCTAGTAGTGTCAATATAGTTAACATCGTTAAAATTAGCCGTCTTTAATTTATTTAATCTTTTCCTTTTTCAATTATTGAGTGAGAGGCTTGAGCTCGCTACACAGGAGATCTCACTATCCATCAGGTTACCCAATATTACTACTTAGGAACCCCTAACGTTATTGTGAAGTCTTGTCCAAGATTGCTACTTAGGAACCAGCCTCTTTCCGTCAGATCTGACTTCTTCTCCTTTCTTCTATTCTTTTCTTTTCTTATCTTTTCTTTTCTTTATTTCTCTTCTCTTATTTATTTTCTTTTATCATATCTTATCGTGTGTTCTTATTTTCTCTTATTCTCTCTTATTATATTTCATTTTATTTAATCTTGTTTACTTTAATATATTTCACCATACATTATTCCATACATCATATAAATGATATAAAATAATATATATTTTTACGGGCTACATAGTCCCTAAACATAATCAAAATATGACATATTTTCATTTATGAAATTTATTTTAACCCTCATTATTATTTCAACAACCCTCAAATTCAAATAAAAGATAATACCAAATATCAGAATATATCAGCAGAAGCAGAATAATATTACAAATGGATACGGAATATATCAAGCAAATTGAATATACATCAAACGGAAATAAAATATATAAAGAAACGGAAACCGAAGGATGAACAAAACAGAATCCCTAACCGGTGATAGCTCAGCTGACAGAGTTTGAAGAATTGATACTGACTTCTCAACCTTGACCTTTCAACCGAGGTCACACCATTATCACCAAAAGAAGCCTTTTATGCCCTAAATTGAACGGACACTCAATTTACTCCTTTAAATGTTGAAATATATGGCTGGTCGCCGACGCCTTGATATAAAATTATCAAATGCAAAATTTCATGATTTCAATCAATTAGGAATGTATGAAAACTTCAAAATCGACTGTAAATTTGCTGAAAACGGAGTTACAGTTCAAGAGTTATTGGCAAAATAAAATTTGGTACTTGGATTCCTGACTTTGACCAAAACAGACTTCTTTGACTGATCTGAAGCCAAATCTGATTTCCTGGTTTTTAAATTCCATCCCCATGATTTTCATAGTAAAATAGTATATAAATTTTTTATAGCAAATTTAACATACAAAATTAATATGACATATCAAAACAGCTATTAAGCAATATTAATTATCATAGTAATTAGAATATTTTTATTTTTATCAAAATAATTAATGGATGAATAGAAATAATTATTCAAATAGTTTTTTACATGCGCATCAAGAATAATTTGTGGCATAAGGAATGATTCGAACTAAAATAATGGCAGACAATATATATGAGATAGAAACAAGACTAGTAGTTTGTATTCTTGATATGAAACAGTGGTCGGAACATAAGATAATTAGTAAAAACATCAATGATCTGGCATATGATTTTGAAGAATTCCGAATTAAATAATGAAAGAAAACAAAGAGGTACTAACCCTCACACGTTGAAGAAAATCCATGTTGGTACCATCTAGGCATGATCTATCAACACCAATCAAGAATACATGCACGGATTGTCAACTCCAAGTTCAATGACAATTTCACTCATCTAAAAGACGAAGAGAATGGAAAAAGAAAAGCTTGTATGTATTGCTGTAGAAGGCAGAACAAGAGCATTCCGCGGTAGAGAAAAATAGGGTTTCTTTTCTTTAACAAGGAATGAAAATTTGGAATGTTATTTATTTGGATTTCATGCTACCAAAACTGAATTCAGACAAGTGAGAATTTCATGGATCATCAATTTTTAGAAATTATTTAGAAATAATTTTACTGATACACAATTTCAATATATAAAATTAATATAAAATATACATTACTAAAACATTATATATGAAATATAAGTCGAATAAATATGTATATATATTTTTGATAATTCATGACTTCAAACATATTAGCTTGTTAAATAAGTATGAAAATATATTACTTTATTTTAATTAATAAAAGAGAAGATTATGAACTTACAAAAATGTCCTTAGCCCTAAAATTAAAAATTTTGGGGCCTTACATGCTCAACATTTGTGCATGAAATTTTATTAGCAGCTTCTCAACTAAGTGCTTGAATTTTTTTTTTAAATATGGTATATTTTGAAGCTGTGATTATTTTTCTAGAATGTTTTGAAGTTTACTAGTGCGGAAATTGTGATTCTGACAGAGTTCTGGACTAAAGTATAAAATTCTCGAAATAATTAAATAAAAGTATACTACTAGTAAAGTATCACTGTAAAGATCTCTTTGTCTAGTTTCCATAGACTCCTTATTTGCTAAATTTGAAGAAAGTTTGATATGCTCTTGAGCCAAAAAGATAAAATTGTGTTGAAGTTGGGTTTATTTACAGCTTGTGCCACTCAAAGAATTTTGCATATAAAACCTTGAATTTAGAACTAATTCTAGAGAATAATACTTAATAACTTATTATAATTTGAGGCCTGACCTCCTTGTATTCGACCCCTAAAACTCATACCACTCATACTCGTAATTTGAATTATAGAGAAATATAAATTATTTTGCTAAATGTGTTAAATTAAAATGACAGTTTTTCACGATTTACAAGGACTCGCTAAGGTGCGGACTAGTTGAGGCGACATCGAGTATGTCTGAGAGAGATGACGGTTGGAGACTTGCAATGGGATTCTAGCCTGACCTTTAGTGAGAGAGCAAGAGAGATGAGAATCGAGAGAGGAGGAAGAGGAGGGTAAGATATTCTTTTTCATTAGATATAACAGAAAAATTAATTTTGAATACAAATGGAGTTTTAGAAGAATAAATTTAATATTTGACGTTTAAAAGAGATATATTTGATATTTTGAGATTTAAGTAGGAATATACCTGAAATTCCACATTTTCTTTACTACGGTTCCTTTTTCCATTTCTCTCTTCTCTTTTTGTTCTACTTGTCTGTTATTTAGTCAGAACAAGCCGTCTCTCTAGCAAACTAATGCAGATATGCATTTATACAAATAAGTCCCCATGTTTTCTTCTTACTACAGGAAACTGAAATGACGTCAAAAGCCCGAACTCCATACTTATTTGTTTTCTTCGGCCGATAATGAGGACCCAACAAAATTATTCATTAGGTAATTTTGAAGGAAAAAAAACTGTACGGAATAGAATTTAACCAATAGATTAATGACTACAAGTTTGGTTTACAAAATTAAACTCATGGATAATTAAAATTAAAACGGCCAAAGATTCAACTTGCGAAATGGTGTATTAGATGTTATCGGAAATTCCTTTAGCCATTCAGGAAGTTACAAAACTTCTCTATAAATAAAGATGCATAATCAAAATGTAAAAGAATAAACCAAACTTGATATAACTCATTGGCGAATGCTACAAAGAGAAAGAGAAGAGGGACAAAAGGGATAGATATAGAGGAAGATATTTCTCCTAGACACCACCATTCCTATTTCAAAATTTCCACTCTAACAAAACCATTCAATTTTTTGAATTTGTTTAAATTTGATTTTTTTACATTTTATATCATAGGTTTGCACACATGAGATGTACTGATGTTCATAATTAAAGATATGCAGCCTCTCCTACTTTCAAATACAATATTATATTTGTCCTGTACTCGTACCTCTTCAAAATTGTTATGGTAGTTACTAATTAGTTTTTTTTTTTTTTTTGAAAAGATTTGGAGAGGGTTGTATGTCCCCCGTCCAAACTTGATGCTATTTTCTATTTCATCTCTATTTTGGGAATTTACATATTCTTACTTCTTTTTAATGCTTAATGTGTGCAAATTAGATGAGGAATTGACACATGTCTTGAAATTAAGAATGTATTTATTTTTATGTGCCAACTCCAATGCTAATTTTTACAAAGCGGGTCACTTATAAAGGAATATGCTATCCATTTCACAATTGTCACATGATAGTTACTATATCGATTTATTGTGGTTATGTTTTCCTTTTATTAAAAAACCTTAAAGTTTAAAAGTATTACAATATATGCCGTTATATATTTTACACATGTTGTACAATTTAAATACGATGGCATTTTTATTATTTTTTATAAAATTATGGGGTTTTGTTTGTAGTTTATTCACATTCATACTTGACATGAGGAGCTTAATATATTGTAGTGATCATGTAGTGACAGTATATAAAAAAAACATATGAACTGAAAACAAACAAGTATATAAAAATTCATTCGGTAAAATAATATATATTTGAAAAAAATGAAAATAATAAATAGAAACATATAAACTAAAAACAAACAGTATATAAAAATTCATTCTTTAAACAATATATTTAAAAAAATGAAAATAATATATAGCATATATAGAAACATGAAAAAATAATATATAATTTCAATCCATCGCTACAATATTCCCATCGTGATTTTTTATTTCCCTTTTTGTTATACCCCTACCAAATATCAAAATACTGCATATGCCAATTCAAAATGGATAATATGATATTAATGTGGAATGAAGTGATGTACTAATGGAGAAACTTTTTAGAAGATATTTTTCATGTACATCTCTAAAAATTTTTGTATATATTAGACCCAACCCTTAGTTACCCTTATAAAATGGAAGCATTGTTTGTATTTTTTTTTATCATTCCAAACATTTATGAAACATAAAATATCATTCATAATTCAAATTCCATATCTTTGCAAAATTCCAAAATTATCATATATAACCTTATAAAATGGAAATATAAAAATATCATAATTATCACCTATAAAATAATATACAATATATAATTTATGGAAGTATCATATATAAACATTAATCATTCTTTGATACTAGATATAATTTTATGTACATTTCAGAAAATCTTAAAATATTTACGTTGATCTTGGCTGGTCCCGAAGCAGCACGAGGGTCCACCTTGCTTCTTTTAAAGTTGGATATGTGGAGGATGGTTGAATGGATGACACGCGTCCCAATTGGGGGTCTTCTGTTAAATATCTGATATTAACATTATGAAGCGAATTATTTCAAGCCAATATGCTCTTTTGCACAAAATAGCCATATAATTATGGATTCTTTCTTATTTTTCTCATTGCTTTTTAATAAAAAAATTACCTTTAAATTTATTATCATAGATGTCATCCAATATTATAACTATTAAAAGTGAGTGACATAACTGTAATTTTAAACAATATTGAGAGTCTTTTAATTGCCAATAGTGAGTCAACATGCAAGGCGTAGCTTATGGGTTACACAATATTTTATGTTTTCTTTTTTCTTTTTAAATCTTAGTTTTAAATTTTATTACGTTAGATGTTATCCTATATTATACTTATTAAAAATGAGTGTCATTACTGTTATTTCAATTATTACAAAGGATCATTTTTAACAGCCAATAGTGATAGTCATGACTAAGTGGGTCCCACAAGATTTAATAAAATTTTCTAGATTCAATTTAATAGAGACGAAGAGAAGAATGAGTTAACTTTTCATCTTCTTATATTTTTGCTTGGATTTAATTTCATTATCATTTCTTCAACTTCATATCTCTTCGTTCTTCAAATTTTTCCCTACTTAAGTAGTCTATAATCTATGATTAAAATTAACATTTGTAACTCTATATGTGAAAAATAGTTTTTCCATCTCTTAGCCCCACTACTATTATTTTATTAAACTTATTTTTTTGGGTATAATTTAATTAAATTATTATTTTTAATTATATATCATCTTCAATACATTCCGAAGTGGAGCGAGGGCCCACCTAGTTTGTTGGGTTTCGGACATGCATAACGCAGCGGAAAACAAAAAATTTCGTCCAAACCCAATCCGAGGATCCGTGCGTATCGGTTAAATCAAAGAAATAAATCTTAAAGATACCTTTCGGATTACGCTTAATCCGTGACGCTCAAACCATGCGTATTGTCCATGCACCTCTAAACCGGTTACCGTCCTAACCGATTTTCCGTCCGTCTAGGTCATCTAGGTCGGATCATTCGGAAGTCATCTACCGCACACACAATCGGTCTCCACCGAAACTCTCAACAACCCGTTCTCATCTTCTTACGCCGAATAGATCACAAGTGCCGAAAGTACGAACTCCTCTACCGGTATCCACACGAACAAACTTCTTAAAACGGGAAGAAGACTAATATATATGCTAGTAACTTATTCTTCTCTTGAACAAGAAAACTCTTTTTCTTCTTTTTATTTTATCTCACAAAAGATGTATACAATTCCTCTCATATAATCGCACTCTTTCGTTTTTGTCATCCAAAAGGAAAGCACCCTTTCATAATTTTGTCATACAAATAAGAAAGTATATTTTCTCTCTTTTGTCTCACAAAAGAGAATGTGAAATAATGAGAGAGAGAATGATGTGTTATCTTGAATTTGGAGCCCTCTATGTCCTTATATAGAGGTGAAGAGTCATGTCTTTTCACACTAAAAGATGTGTATGACATCACTCATCATTATTCATATGTCATCATCTAGACTCTTCTAGATTACATGATCTTTTGTGCTCATAGTCTTTATATACATATATATCGCATCTTATTACATAAGATGACAATATCTTTTGTGATATTCTTATGCAACTCATCATATAAGTCGTTAGGATTTTCTGCGCCTGTTTCAGTTTGTTCTTTGTGTGTGATCCTATATGTTCACTTAATGTTGGCAATAGACTAGACAATCTATAAATCATGCGGACTCTAGCAAGTCATCATGACTACCAAATTTAAGTGAATATTGGTAATCCGATTTACCTAATCAACAATCATGTATTTAGTCCCTTTGTCACGCGATATCTATATCGATTATAAGGCATGTAAGACGCCATCCTTATATTAATCGATTAATATTTCTTGATCCCAAATTAAACTGAACAAGAACAAATGACATTAATAACTCTTATTAATTCATTTGAGTATGACCATACATTTCTTCAGTTTAATTCATCAAGAGGCCTAAAGATATCTCTCTCATTTATGAGAGGAACAAATCCCGTCTTGATTGCACTCATCCCTCTACATGATTCATTATATACCTAATCATAACCATTATGACCACCCGGTTAAAGGCAAGTATTAGATTATTTTAAAATATAAAATTACTCATGTTGGGAATCGAGACAATCTCAGGTCAAAGGACTATAAATATTTTTTGTTACAAGAATCGCTAATGACGTAAAATGTGTAGCATTCTTATGGCGGGTCAGTCCAGTATATGGTCTCTAACATATACCTACGTTAATGACTTGATAACTATTTATCTATGATAAGTTAAACATGATCATCAGTCAACTAATATACGGTATGCATTTATAACTTGTACATAAATATATATTTATTTATATCCACAAGTATATTTGTCTCCACAAATATCCTATAAATGACCAGGGATGATTTAGAATAGCATTCATAATACTTTATAGTTTTAATATCAAAGTCACACACTTTGATGACATAAATTTGCACATTCATGGTCTATTTTAATTATATTAAAATAACCTATACGCACATATTATATGAAATATTTTAGAATAAATATTATATTTGTTATTATAATCCATCATCTAGATCACAAATACTTGGCCTAGGGCATAACACCATCATAGTTTACATCTAATACCTAATATCTACCAAACTAATTACCTCCGGGCTTTATAAATTCAGCCCAAGTACAATCATTCCTCTGTATCATCTGAACTGTCTAGCCCTAAAAACGAAAAAACAAAATTACAGCCCAATCAAAAGAAGTTTCAAAATTCCTGTTTTCTACTTTCCAGCACTAGTCATTTTGTTGCGCCGCCAGCTGAGTTTGTGTTCCATCTCCTCACACCTCCATTTTAAGCTATTCATCTGTTGCTTTCGTCCTCTTCCACTCTTCAACTTTCACTCCAAACTGCTCATTCTCCTTTTTGTTCTACTTCATTTTCCATGGCTCTTCTAATGTCTGTATATTCCTCAAGCACCTCTACAACAAACTGCTCATTCTCCTTTTTGTGGTCTCCGAATGCTCTCTTACACCTATCTCTCCAAACCACAAATAGAAAAATAGCCAGCAGTTGCTTTGCCGTTTTCCCTCTTTTTTCACTGAATAGATCTCCCATTGAAACCGCAATCGAAGGATTCAGCTCCGCCTCTCTATTTGTTGATATTCGTACAAGCTGCCAATGCTTATTAACAAACTCACATTCAACCATGAGATGGTTCACTGTCTCTCCCTCCTTTCCACACATGTAGCAACGATTTGCAAAGGAGAAGCCTCTCTTCATCAAATTGTCAGTTGTGAGTATTTTATTTTGCCTCATTTCCCACAAAAAAACCTTCATTCTTAATGGCATTCTCACCCCCCACATGAATTTCAGATCTGATGATGGATAGACCCCTAATAAGAGTCTCTGATACGCATCATTTGTTGAGAAGACACCATTTTCTTTCCATTTCCATCTCACTCTATCCTCATTCACCCCCCAATTGAGTTTGGTTTATCAGTTGATTAAAGATTGTGAACTCCTGCTGAGATTGTGTTGACCTCAGTTCTCGGAACATTCTCCTTCTGTCAGGTAACTCTTTGTATTGTGCCACTGTTCCTGCGTGTGTTAGTAGGTGTGAGAATAGAGATGGAAATAGTGAGGCCAGGTCACCGTTCCCCCAATCGTTCATCCAGCAGTTTCACATTGCTCCATTTCCTATTATAAAATCAGTATTTACATTAAAGAATGGCAATAATTCTCTTACTTCTGTCCAGAAATAGGATCCTCTACTATTCTTATCTGTTTCCATTCCCTCAAATGCAACATGACTTACTAGACATTGCCAATTCAACCCTCCTCTTGTCTGGTAGAACCGCCATAGCCACTTAAGTAAGAGTATTGTATTAAAAATCATCAAATTCATCACCCCTAATCCACCAGCCACTTTTGGCTTGCAAACTTTATCCCATGCCACAAGATTATAACCAGTGTCTTTCTCCCCTTACCACAAAAAGTTCCTCCTTATACAAGCCATTTCTAATATTGCCCATTTTGGGAATTTAAAGGCATTGAAGTAATAATTTGGAAGTGAAGAAAGGGCTGAATTTATAAGAATCAGTCTTCCTCCAATTCATAGGAATTTTCCCTTCCATCCTTCTAATTTTTTTCTGAATTTCTCAATAACTTTCTTATAAAAATCTCTATCTGGTTTTTGAAATTTAGGGGATAACCTACATAATTTATTGGCAAATTCACACATTGGCATCCCAATTCTTGTACCAATTCATCTTCTTCGATTTCATGATTTGAAATAAGAACAAACTCAGATTTTTCAAAATTTATTCTCAAACCTAAATTTTCTCCAAATGCATTTAGAATGAATTTTAACCTTCTTGCTTGCAACAAATCTGGTTTAATCATAAACAATGTATCATCAGCATATAGTAGGGCTGTATAGATTCCTTGTATAGGTCTTTCTATAAAGTTTTGAGCACTCAATTTTTCTACAATTCTTGCTAATGTATCTATTGCAAGGTTAAATAGATAAGGGGAGAGGGGGTCTCCTTGTCTTACACCCCGCTTTAAGCGGATATTTTTTCCCGGCATGCCATTAACCAATACCTTGGCTGCCCCTTTCAAAATGTAATTCTCCATCCGATCAATCCATTGTGATCCAAATCCCCTAGCCCTCATAATTTGAATCATAAACTGCCAAGACATAGAATCAAATGCCTTGTGTAGGTCTGCTTTGAACAGTAAAAGAGGTTTGTTTTCCTTATGTGCTTTGTTGAGAACTTCTCTAGCATAGACATAACATTCACTTATTTCTTTGTTTTCTAGAAATCCCAATTGATTTGGAAGAATAAGCTCATTTATCACTTTTTTCAGCCTATTTGCCAAAGCTTTGGATACTATTTTTTGAATTCTTATGATTAGAGAAATGGGTCTGAATTCTTTAGGATGATTGGCTCCTTCTCTCTTAGGTATTAAGGTGATAAAAGAGATAGAAAATCTCCCTAAACCATTTGAAATTGGATTTGTGGAGTGGATTTGATGAATTTCCAGCCTTATTAAATTCCAGAATTTTTTGAAAAATTCACCAGATAGCCCATCAGGCCCTGGTGATTTATTACTTTTCCACCTTTTAATAACATCATCTAATTCTTATAATAGAATGGGACTGTTTAGGAATTCCATCTCCGATGCTTCCCCCTAAATAATTGAGATAAATCCATATTGATTTCACTATTAGTTGTGGGTGATTTTTTCCCAATTAGATCCTTGTAGAATTCAAAAATAATTGCTGCTTTTTCTTTGTGTGTGGAGATTTCAGAATTGGTATGTGGATCTATCAATAAGGGTATTAGTAATTTATTTTTCTTATGTGAAGCAAAACTGTGGAAGAATCTAGTATTCTGATCACCCTCTTGAAGCCATTTGTACTTTGCTCTTTGGGCCCAGTTACTAATTAGTTATTCTCATACCAAATCTTGTGTGTAAAATTTTAGCATTGAATTTTCATTCTAAGACTAAAAAGAAATGCACATTTTCATCCTTATGTAGATAAGCTGCTACTCACATACTTTAGTCATCTGATATATGAAATGAATTAGATTAATCATGCATTTGGTATACGATACTTGTTGCTGCTTAGTATTTACTTTGGTTACCAGAAAAAGTGTATTTTTTTAATTTTGTTTTATTTTTTCCGGAGGAGAAAGGGCAATTTATGCTTTAAATATTTTGAAGTTGGTGTTTGACCTACTTATTTCTTTGTCCGGTTACAATTCATTTCATTGTTTAAATTTTTTGAAGAAAATGCAAGGCATTGATTTCATTAAAAACTTCTCAATTTCCTCACATTATCCAAGTAGAATTCAAATAGATCTTAATTAGTCTCAAATTAACTATACACCAAATTTCAGGTGTACCCCTACAAAACATCATAATTTTATATATGCCCCTACGAAAAGTATCCTTATGCCAATTTGATTTAATATTATCATTAATTTTTTGTTTTCCCGGTTTTATCTCCGAATTTATATCGACTCATTTTATGTTTTTTTAGTCTATATATATATATATATATATATATATATATATATATATATATATATATATATATATATATATATATATATATGTGATAGATTGGTTGATTCAATATGAAGATACTTGACAGATAAAAACTCAATTCTTCAAAAAAATAATAAAATAATAATAATAATTAAGATATAATAATAATTTTATATATTTAATGAACTAATTATTAATGATATAATCATTAAAGATGTTTTTTAGCTAACGGATTTCAATTGAACTATAAGATTTAAGTGCATATTTCACTTTTTGTAGGGGTATATGAAATTATGAGGTTTTGTAGGAGTAAATACAAGCTTCAATTCCATTTTGTTTTATTTCCATGTTTTTTATTTTATTAAGTTATTTGACATGAATTGAGTCATTTTATTTATCTTCAAATCAGTGATGACTTTAGCTTTAATTGTGTTTTGGTTAGATCGAGTAAACTTGTTATTCCCTTAACACTTTTTAAGCTGTTTCAGTTGGCTTTTACTGAATGTATTGTAAGATGTGAGTCTTAATATTGTTCATTAAACTTGTTGCCTGCTTCCTGTTTGAGCAAGCATCTTCACAATTCATTACTTTTTTCAATTCTTTTTGCAATATCATACTTTTTTTCAAAACCCTAACAAGTACCCTTGCATAATGTATGACAAGTTCTTGGCCAAAAGATGTCAATTTATTTATATTCTTGATACTGGCCTTCAATGTTTTTTGGGACACGGATCCGTTCACTATCTTGTTGGAAATGCATACATATAATTATCACATAATGGTTGGATAATGAATCTAGATCGTTATTGCATACTACAGTCAATATATATATTTTCTACGCATGTCTAGTTTCAAATTTCAACCACCTCCTATGTATTTTCTAAGCATGCAATTCATGAGCTCAATAAGTTATAATAAACCAAAAATTAGACACAAATTTTCAACAAAAAAATTTCGTATCCATCTCAAAAGCTTTAATACACTCATTTCAATCAAAACACCACCACACAAGAAATAAGGTCTAACAAAAACACAACTATAAACCAAATTAAAACTAATATATCACAACTAATAAGATGTTACCCAATTAAGAGTATAACCCAAATTATGACTCACAAGCCGAATCGATGGAGCTAATAGAGGCTTGGTATAAACCATGCGCCACTAATGGCACTGGGGCGAGGAATCACTTGTGTTTCCTTGCTCTCCAAGTCATACCTACAGAGATTCAACCCATAACTATGTTGAGAAGGCCATTTCCCAAAGTAGATGCAGTTGTCTCTAAATCCCTCAAAATCACTAGCTTTCAAACATAACCCACGACTTGGGCTGCCCTTATCCAAGAATAACATACGGTCCCCAATACCACTAGTCATCTTCACCTAACGGGAATCCGTACCATTATCCTCTAGGTGGTACACCTCAAATTGTCGTTCTCCTTCCCACATGGACTCCTTCACCAGTCCAAGCAAATCACCACACTCGTCAATCAAGTAATCAAATCTTATGATTGCGGGTGGAACAACCAATACTTCATCTCCAGCGGTGGAATAAAAAACCCTTGTCTCTGCAGATTTTCGATCAAAAACAAATAATCTTCCTTGAAAATATATGATTGCCTTCGCATAAGGCACATCAACTTCAACAATTTTTGTCCAGTGTCTATTAGCAAATCTCCAGTAGAGAATGTGAAGTCCATCTTTCTTTCTATTCAACAAGATTACCTCAATGCTATCATTTTCATTTACGTTAGGATTAGGGTTATGAGCTCGACCAATGTAGATGGGACCAATTTTGAGTGATGGAGAAATGGGATTTGGTAACGGATTGAAGAGTGATATGGAACCCCTTAGGAAGTCATCTATGAAAATATACCGGTTTGGTGCACCTAACATATCTCTGTTTTGCTTGAGGGATATGGAGAGTGAGTTTTATTGGAGTATAGAGAGAAGAAATTGCGATTGGATAAATCCTCAATCTTGGACTCAAGAAACCAGGGGAGTTGTGGGGGACAATCACGTAGGCCAACGACCAAACACCATTTCTTGCATACGGCGCGAAAGTGGACAAAGTTAGAGATATCACTGAGCTTCTTCGAGATGAGACGAAGAAGATCAGGATTCAGTTCAGCCCAATCCATCATTATAGAACAAAGCACCTGAGTAATAAAGAAAAATATTAAATATACAATCGATGGAACAAAAATAATGACGAAGACTACGATGAAAATAAACAATTTATTCAATCAGAAACTTGCAAAGTACAAGCAACTCCGCAGCTAGCCGTTTAATCGAGCTTCTGGTGTTAGTTTTGAGCCCATTTGATGTGAGGGAAAATATATATTTCCTAGAATCAAATTTGAGAGAAAGGAATGTACGGAAGAACTAGTTCCTCACGTTTGCTCCATGAGACATTGAAGCTATCAAATATAACACACGTCTATATAACTTAAAATGATATACGAAAATCTTACTCAACTCATATTAAAAAAATAAAAAGTTACTAGCATAAACAATAATATAAGATCAGAACTTGAAATCTCCAGAGTTAATTGAGTATGCTATTGTCAGGTTAGAACTATCATATATCCACACAAATGAAATATTACTACAAAAATAAGTTAATGGTGCACTGTGCTAAAATTGGTGTTAGTATGTGGCACATCCTAATTGAAACGTAATACACCAATTCAAGCTTAAATTATGGAAGAGACAGATAACCCCTCCTAATAAAGGAACAAAAATCAGATCATCGTAATGACAGTAGGAATATCGGATTCTAGAGTTTTGTAAATGTGAAAAAGTGAGAAACAACAATCGAACACCTGATAGATTACAACGGAGGCCGAGTCTTGATGAGATTCCTCAGCGAAAGAAACTTAAATAGGCGAGGGATGCGGAGGTGTTAGAAAAAAAAATGTGAGCTTTCTTGCTGGATGCGCGGGTCAGAAGATCAACCCGTGTTCTTCTCTTCTTTTTTCTCTTTCTCCTGGTGGAGGCGAAGTTCCCCCCTTTCTCCGTCTTTTTCAGGATTGAAGTTTTATTGAAATAATATTAAATAAATTTAATTCGGTGTTTGCCTTTGGTTTATGTACAGGCGGCCAGTTTATATCCCGTTCCTTAACTATCGTATATTTGCTGATAATGTTTGTTACATGAGTGAAGTCTAATATAATTCGTATTGGGCTGATAGTAAAAAGTCTCCTATAAGATTTTTTTTTATATACCATTTTTTCACAAAATAAATCAATATTTGCCACTATTTTGAAAATAATAGAGTAATTAGCATTTCCACCACTATCAATGACGGAACAAAATTTGGTCCACCGCTAGTAGTGGCAGAACATGTGCATTTTCAGTTTTACCAAAATCAGCTCATTTGGCGGGCTAAACAGTATTAATTATTGTAAAAAAGTTTGTTCCGCCACTACTTGTGGCGAAACAGGTTAAATAATTTTTTTCCATACACTAACAGCTAAACATGGCTCATGGATGGGCAATTAGCCTAAAAATTGAAGAATTAGCCTGTTTTGCCACTAAGTGGCGGAACAAGCCAATTTTTTTTTTCCCGGATTGAAAAAACGCAAAAAAAAATAATCCTTATTCCGCCACTAGTAGTGGCGGAACAGCCTGATGGGTCTGCTAGTAGTATAAATACATGTCCCTCCTCTCTCTCTCTCTCTCTCTCTCTCTCTCCCCCAATCTAACCTAAACGGCGCCTCAATAATGAAAAGCGATTTTGAGCCCCCAAAAAAAAGAGAAATTCGAGGAAAATTAGGGGAGGTAAAAGCAAGTTAAAGAAAAGGAAGAAGGAAGTAGGTAATTTATTATAGAATTATTTTAAAACTTATTAATTAGTTCAATTTAGTATATATTTTTTTGAGTTATTGAAATATTATTGCAATTAGGAAGAAGGAAAAATAGATATTTGAAAGAAAATGGCACAAAACTCAGTAATGTTTCTATATTACGATGGTCGGATTGTTCAAAACACCAACGACTGCAGTTACGCTCCATCTAGGCCTGTTGTTCTATTAGAAAGTACAGCTACAAATAGAAATTATGTCCAATTGTGTTATGAAATTTATGAAAATATTGATTGGTCGTTTTATGATACTCTTTTAATTCGAGGTAAATATCCTTACCTTAGCGGCAATGGATGGCAATTTAGACTAGTAAAAATTACGAATGACAGACAACTAGTTCAGTTTGCTGAGCACGTAAGAAGTGTTGGTCTAGAATTAGAAAATATATGTTGATCTCAGATAAGAACTAGTAGTAGAACAACTGTAGTTGCAAAATGCGGATGAGAATGAGAGATTAGAACCTATAAATATTGAAATGAATAATGGAGATTGTGAGGGTCAATTTCCAATATTTGATAGGAGGGTATTCGAAGATGAAGATGAAGAAGATGAATTAGATGAGGAATCAGAAATAGGTCCAGAAGAGGAAGAAGAAATATATAGAGATGGCGAAGCAGCAAGGGAGGGAATGAACCATCAGACATGATTTATTTATACAGAAAAGGGTCAAATGGGTAGTGTGGGGACTTTCGGCGATCTGCCGGCGGCGGAGTTCGAAGATACTTAAATGTGAGAATATGCAAGAAATGACGTTCTATTTGGAAGTAGTACGCATGAAGGGATGAAATGTTGTATAAGGGTCAAAAATTTGAAACGAAATCAGAGTTACAATCGGCTATAAGATTATTGAAGTCGCTAGTTTAGACAAAGAGAAATATATTGTGCACTGCAAGCTTAAACATGAAGCCGACAGATGTAATTGGAGGCTGCATGCATTAATAAATAAATAAGAATTATGACAGATTAAAATATTTATGCAACCACCATACACCTATAAAAGACAACAAACAATTAACCAGTACTTTTGTTGGGGGGTTAGTTCTAGATATCGTTAGAGCGAATTTAGCAATTAAACTCATAACAATAATTGAAACCGTTAAAATGAAGTATAAATATAGCATATCGTATTGGAAGGCTTGGCATGCGAAACAACACGTGCTAAGATTCTTATTCGGGGGTTGGAAAGAGGCTTATAATTTGCTCCTTGAATATACGGCGGCAATAAAAGCAGCAAATGTCGGTACTCGTTACTCTTTTAGACTGGTGCTATAAATAGTAATAGTGAGACTGAGTTTGAAGGACTGTTTTGGGCATTTGGCCCATCACTTCATGGTTTGCAAACCCGTTTTAACAGTAGATGGAACATTTTTAACCGGAAAATAGCTAGAAACCTTATGAACGGTAATCACTAAGACTCTAATGGTCAATTATTTCCCTGTAGCATTTGCTTTGGTTGAGAGGGAGAGAAATGGGACTTGGGAGTGATTTTTTTGAGTGTTTGGATAACGTGCTCGGCAATCACAATGGTTTGTGTATTATTTTGGATAGACATGCGGGAATAATAAATGCAATGAGGGGCGACAAATGGAAGGAACCTTACGGATATCATCGTTATTGCTCGCGTCATTTGGAAGCAAATTTGAGTACCCACGTAAAAAATAAACCAATATCTCAGTTGCTAACACCAGTAGCTCGAGCGCACAACATATATAAATTTGAAAAAGTGTGGCAAAATATTGAAAAGCTAAGTAAAAAAGAGGCGACAAAGTGGTTAGCGCCATTGCCGAAAAGTAAATGGGCCCTTTCATACAATGAGAAAGGTCATCGGTGGGGCAAAATATCTAGTAATAATGCCAAAATAATGAATTTTGTTTTCAAAGGAATAAGAAAGCTGTCCATTACGGCAATTGTGATGGTGACTTTTTACAAGCTCAATTCTTATCATGTGAAATTTGGAGAGAACGCTACTAACACGCAAAATAGGTGGCCAGATGTTGATTTGATGAAAAAATTGGAGAAAATGGCCAATAAAGCTGCTTCACATACAATCACTTGTTATAATTTTAACAGAGGAATCTATCAGGTAGAGACAATCCCTCGGCGTACGATTAGTGATATCGGAAGAGTAGGAAAGCTTTGGGAAGTGAATCTCAATGAAGGTAGTTGTCGGTGCCAGAAGCCTCAGATATATCATTATCCGTGTTCACACATTATAGCAGTTTGCATACACAAAAGGGTATCGCACGAGCTGTTCATTAATAAATGTTATTCATTGGATGAGTTTCTATCATGTAAATGACAAATCGCATTGGAGGTCATGCGCAGAAGTTTGTGATATTACGTTGGTTCCTGGTGATAAACTTTTAAGGACAGACTCGAATGGAAGAATGAAGCGCGGTAGAAGACAGGAAAAATGATTCCACAATAGTACAGACACTATGAACAAAGAGAGTCATGGAAATAATTGCAGTGTTTGAAATTACCCGGACACATAGCACCAAGATGCACGCAAAGGAGTAGAGGCCGATATAGAACGGAACCCTAAACTGGTTATATTGTTTTATTTACGACTTGTATTATGTTGTTTTATTTACGAACTTGTAGTATGGCTTTTTTTTTTCTAAGAACTTGTGTTATGTTGTTGTTTTTCTTTAATAACTTGTGATGTATGTTGGTGTTTGATTTTCTTCTAAAACATCTGAGTAACAAGCGTAATAAACACAATCCCTAACATAATAAAGCATAACATAATAAAGCATAACATAACAAACCATAATATAACAAATCCTAATATAAGTGTCCATAACATAATAAACCATAACATAATAAACCCTAAAATAATAAACGCTAACATAATAAACCCTAACGACCTATGTCGGCTACTCTCTTCTTTCGCGCCGCTCGAGTCACCATCTGAGGAGTCTGAGTTGATTCTGAATGAGTTGACTGAAGTCTTCTCCACCTTCCTCTTCTCCTCCCTCTGCCATATCCAGAATATCCCATTCAACTCCCTCGTTAAATTCATTAAGTTGCTCGAATGACATCTTCGTGCATCCTAACCACTTTTTTATGCCGGCTTTTATTTCTGCCAAACTCATCGAACCAATCTCTCTGAACATTTTGAATCATATGCTCGCTCCATCCCTCATTTTTTTTGCCTTTAGAAAAATATTTATTATTTTAAACTTAAAAAAATTATGGAAAATATTACGAAAAATATTATATACGAAATATTTACTGCGGCTCTTTTGTCCGGAACAATAGGACATTATGTTCTCGTACCATGCGGAACCTGAGACTACACTATTGGATCAGACGTACTGTAATACCACCAAGTATGCGTCAGTTTGGCTGGAATCGTTCGATGGCGGCTTATGCTTCGGGGCTCGTAGCCATTTACTCTCCCATAGATACACCCACTTCTTGTGAATCTTGAATCTTCGGCCAATTATCTCCGCGTGTTTCCAGTCGTGCAATTCTTCATCATATATGGATGCCTCTTTTTGGACTTTTTTTTTGAAATGACCAAAAAAAATAAAAATAATTAAGGGAATGGCCAAGTTTTAAAAATATTTGCAAAAGTAGCCATTTCGCCCAGCCATCGGGCGAAACACAAGTAGTTTCGTCCAGTAACAGGGCGAAACAGAGCGCAATCACATTACGGGCGAATTTGCTTAATTAACCTTGTTTCGCCCAGCAGTCGGGCGAAACAAAGCCTGTTTCACCCGGTAGCCTGGCAAAACAACCTATTATACATATTTTGGGCTTAGCCCAGCCCATATTATACGAAACCTCTGTTTCGCCCTCTGGCTGGGCGAAACAGACTGTATTTCGCCAGCTCGCTGGGTGAAACAGCTGTAGCCAAAAAAACAAATAAAAAAGCCTAAAAAGGGAAAAATTAAAAACAGATATTTTAGCCTTTTTACATGGAAAAAATAAATAAAATAAATCTGAAGACAAAAAATAATAATAAATAACTTATTTTTATTTAGAATTTCTTTTTCTTATTGAAATGACAACTCTGTTATTTTAGTACATAAACATTGATTTAACATGTTAGGCTATAGGAGGAATCTAAGTTTTTTTAGGTATACAGTTTAGGGTTCAAATATAGGGTACTAGAGAATATTTATTTTTTCAGATTGAAATGACAATTTAGTTTTTTATTTAGTGGGTAACATTGATTTAACATGCTATAATATAGGAGGAATCTCAGGATTTTTAGGTATATGATTTAGATTTCTATTTAAAGAGTCCTCTTATTATACTTGATCATCAAAAAATTAAATCTCATAAGTCTCTCTTGCAAAATTCTTCTCTTTATATCTTTCTCCTTATCAAGAAAATGCCACAAAATTCTGAAATTTTTCTATATTACAATGGTCAAATTGTTCAAGATTCGAGCGGATACAATTACGCTCCACAAGAAGGTATTTTTCTCCCGCGTAGTAGAAATAGAAATTATTATAGATTGTGTTTAGAAATTTATGCTACCACCGGTTGGCCTAATAGTGACGATCTTAAAATTAGTGGTAGGTTTCCTTACCGTATGAATGATTGTTTGTATTTTAAGATAGTCAAAATTTCGAATGATTCACAGTTAGCTAGTTTTTCTCAGTACATCAAATATGGTCAACATGGTTGGCCTGAATTAGAAATATACGTTGAACGCATCCAAAGTAGAGAATCCTATGTAGGAACTTGAGATCAAATGTACCTTTTAATGATGACGAGCTTGAGAGGTTAGAACCTGTAATAAATCGTGATGAAGATGAAGTGCCAGAAATGGAAGAAGGCGACGAAGATGAGTTTGAAAATGTTGAAGAGGACGAATATGATGAAGATGAAGTGCCAGAAATGAAAGAAGGCGACGAACCAGAAATAGATGTTATGAACAATTATACGGAAGTGGGTGAGATGGTTAGTGTAGGAGCTTTCGGTAGTCCTCCGGCGAAAGAGTTTGAAGATACTACTATGTGGAAAGAAGCGAAAATCGATATCTTGTATGGTAAGAGCATGCATGTGAGTAGCGATGATAGTTTGTATGAGGGACAGACGTTCGACACGAAAGCAGAGCTACAATCGGCCATAAAATTATACAGCGTCATGCATCACTGAGAATTTGTAGTCTTCAAATCGAACAAAACGCTCTACACTGTAGTCTACAAGCTACAAGATGACCGCGCTGCTGTGATTGAAGGCTGTATGCATGCAAAAATAAACGACATGAGTTTGAGATTAAAAAATTTACACAACCACACGTATGTGTTAATCAACAACCTAACAACGACCACAAACAATTAACAAGTGCATTTATCGCGGGGCTAATTCTAGATGTCGTTAGAGCAGATTTAGCAATTAAACCAGTAACCCTAGTGGAAACCGTCAAATTAAAATTTGAATATACCATATCATATTGGAAGGCTTGGCACGCAAAGCAACACGCGCTTAGATTCTTGTTTGGCGATTGGAAGGGGGCATATAATTTGCTTCCTGAATTGGTGGCGGCAATATATTCAAAGAAATCCTACTACTGAATATTCATTTTGGAGAGGTCCCAAAAACCGTGCTGGTGAGGAGGAGTTCGAAAGTCTTTTTTGGGCATTTGGTCCATCACTTAAAGGATTTGAGTTTTGCAAGCCTATCATAATAGTAGATGGAACATTTCTAACCGGAAAATATCAAGGATGCTTATTGATGGCAGTCGCTAGCGATGCAAATGGTCAATTATTTCCCTTAGCTTTTGCTTTAGTTGATAAGGAGAGGGTAGAATCGTCGGGTTGGTTTTTTGGGTGTTTGGGTACTTTGATCGGCCATCGCAAAGGTTTATGTGTGATTTCGGATAGGCATGCCGGAATAATTCGTGCAATGAAGGATGACAAGAATGAAATGGAAGGAATCTAACAACTATCATCGTTATTGCATGCGGCATTTAGAAGCAAATTTCAGTAGCGCTGTATCAGACAAAACATTGGTTAAATTGATTGTACTACTAGTTAAGGCGCCCACCAAATTTAAATTTAAGAAGCTATATAAAGTATTAAAGGATAAAAATAATGAGGCGTGGGAATGGTTAAATAAAAAAGATAAATCTAAATGGGCGTTCGCGTATGATACAGAAGGGCGCCGGTGGGGTATTCCTACTAATAATCATGCAGAAGTGATGAATTATGTTTTCAAGGGTATGAGGAAGCTTCCTGTTACGGCTATTGTGATGGAGACATTCTACAAGCTGAATAGTTATTTTGTCAACAAGCGCGAGATAGCTGCAAATATGGAAATGAATAATAGAATGTGGGGAAATGAAGTGATGGAAAAAATGGAGAATAAAACAGTTAAGGCGCGTGCGCATCGAGTCACTACCTTCAATGTCGAAAACGGTGTTTATGAGGTGATAACAGGACCTAGTGGTTCCAAGGTAGGGGGGAAAGAGCTTCCATGTGAATTTCAATGAAGGCAAATGCAGTTGTCAGAAACCGGTGCTATATCACTATCCTTGTTCGCATCTTGTAGCAGTTTGCATACGCAAAGGTGTTAGTCCCGAGTATTTTATGCATCAATATTTTTCGCTGGATCACCTTAAACATACATATGAAGGAAGTTTTTATCCGATAAAGGATAGAGACAGTGACTTGAACGTAAAAAAGATTATAATGGTACGTTTGTAATATGTATTTTTATACACATTTTTAAGGTTTTTATCATGTAAATTTCACCATTAAATCGCATAAAATGATCAAAAAGTGTTTAAAATTCATTTTTAAACCTCTTAATACACTTTTGTGTGATTTTTCAGATAAATGGACCAAGAAAGACAAATTTGGAGAACTTGGGTGAAAAGTCAACTCAAATGAAAGGCCGATCTGCAAATTCTGGGTCAAGGATGGCCGAATTCTCTACAATCTCCGCGAAAACTTACACACGCTTCTCAAACCTTCGACAACCTTTTTCCGACCAATAATCCAAGCAAAAACACGAAAATCCACGAAAATATAAAAAGTCAAACCAAAAACCGCCTTTGACCAAAAATTAACTTTACCGAAACAGGGTCATGTGTGGTGTCAACACGAAGGTCTCGACGATACGAATCCAACGGCACCAACCTCGTGAAAAAAGACCTTCTAGAACTCTCAGAAAGTGCAAATGAAAATCTGATATAAGGGGATTAAATTCAATCAAATTCGGACCAGTCATGATCTGACACGTTGCAAGGGCCGGTGGAAGTAGTAACTTTGGGAAAAAATGATAAAGGCACCCAGAAAGAGCACACACACAGAATTTATATAGGAAAATAAGGAGAAATGTTTAATATCCCCCAAATTATCACCTAAAGGCAAAACCGGATCAAACCTCTTTTTTTAGTCCCACAAACTTTGTTTTCAATTTTTGGAAGGCAAATTCTCCTATAAATAAACCCCTACACATCTGATAAGAGTTATTTTTGCAGTCGTTTTACGCTTACCAAAAGAAATTTGTAACCCTAGACTTAACTACAATAAAGTAGACAGTGGAAGTAGGGGTCGAACCACAGAGAGCTACTTAGACTAAACCAGGTAAAAAGATTACTTCTTTAATGAAAATGGACTCTAATAAAAATAGAAAACTAAAATAAGGAGAAACCAATACCGTAAATAAAACCAAACACAAGACCTAAAACAAGACACACAATTGGGGGGAGGGTTATTGATTGGTTGATTGCAACAAAATGAAAGTAACAAGTAAAGAGAAAACTTAAAGTAAATACTAAAAGATGTGGTGGTTTTGTGAAATGAGGCATAGTTTCGTGTATTGAATTTGTGTGTAACTTTATCCTTGATTATAATAATGAATTTGAAATTAATATCTTAAGTGCAGTAAGATGAGCTCTAACCGATAAATAACTCAAACAAAAAGATAGGATTTTAGTTTAGATGAGCTGGTAAATAAAAATACTAACCTACTTGAATATCATGACCAATTCAATAGGAATCATTAGTCATTTAAACAAATCAAAACCTCCTAAACAATGAGCTTGTTTAGAACTGTTTAGTTCGTTATGAGTTATTTGCACTTGGTTATTATTCAAATTCTAATGGAAGCTATTGAGCAAAGCAACCAAAGGAATTTTGTAGCCCTTGTTAATTACTATTGAACATAGAATTGACCGAAATAAACTTAAAACAATTCATTGAGCATGAAAGATAATAAGTAAGTGAAAACAGAATAATAACCGTTCAAATGAAATTCATTATTAATGGTCTCAAAAGTTACAACACAAAAACATAAACACTAACTATGCCTCGAAGGGCATACTCGAAATACATGGAAAATAAAGAAAATAAAATAATGATAGAACCCATTAATGAAGCGCGGATGGAAGAATGAAGCTTGCTTGGCTTGCCCAACTCCAAGAGAGAGAATGATGAAGTTCAAAAGTGATTAGAAATGATGCCTTGCACCTGGTTATAACGCTCTCAAAAGGTGATCATGAGGGATGAATGAAGCTCCATGCAAAGAGTGTGAAGGGAGCATGGCAAAGGCATGAAGAGTGCATGCACATTGCATGAAAGATCTATCCAGAAGATGGTCAATTTGGGTCTTGTAGACTTCGGAATTGAGCTCTGATAATATGGAATGAATTGTGGGCTTTGTTCTCTTCTTTCCAACGGTACATAGTATGTATATAGAGGGGGCCCAGATTGTGAGTTATGGCCGAAATACCGAGGGCTGTGTCGGCGAGCCCGAGTCTTGATTATTATTTCCATCTTGTGCTCCAATATCTTTTCTCCAAGTTATGCTCCATCTAAATTGCACCTGAAATCACATAAATATCTCATTAGTAGTATCAACATTCAAGTTGTGATTATTATCCATATAAATAGAATATTAATACATATAATGGTGCAATATTACATATGTATAGGGTATAAAATGTGTATAATTAATGACTTATGAAATCACCCCACACTTAAACATTTGATCATCCTCGAGCAAACATTATAACTTGTATTGGTAAGATGGGTCCCTTGTTGAAGATTCGCTCTTCACTTATATACCAGCCAATAATGATCTTTGGTCCCTTGTGTAAGATTCCATGTACTTTGGTGAAACTCGCACTCACTCTCGTTTTGTATAGTGGAATATGAATGTGGAATATGTGGAGTGTCTCTCATAATATCTCTCAGTTCTCAGATGAATCATGATTTCCTACCTTGGTCGTGAGGGGAATTCTCAAGTTATGTTTGGTGGAATATGATGGAATATGATGGATAATATATATATATATATATATATATATATATATATATATATATATATATATATATATATACTACATAATTGGTTTGCTTGTCTACTTCGCCACTTTCGGTCAAATTGTCACTTGGTTTTCTAAACTCATGCCTCTACTCTCCAAAAAGATATCGCCTATACCATACCTCTATCTTCTTGGAATAATGAACCTCCTAATGTGCATACCTCCTAGCACCTTCAGTCGTCTGGCCCAAAATGTGTCAACCTAACTGCTGGCATGAGATGTATGACTGGGGTCCACTCTTTCTCACAAATCGGGTAAACTAAGGTTTAGGCCATGTACAAGGGGAACAAGTTTGAGTCATGCAATCTTTTTTTATTTTATTTTATTTATTTATTTATTATTACTTTTTTTTTGTTTTGTTTGTTTGTTTGTTTTTGTTTTTGTTTTTTTTTAAGATTGTGACTCAAATCTATTAGGATTATAGGGGCCTAACTTGCCTTTGTGTCAAAAATAGAGTTTACCCGAGAATCTACTCTCATAAATTTGTCTCTAAGATGCATCTCCTCAAGAATACACTCGGTGCACAAAGCTCATCTACTACACATAAGCTCTCAACTTCTGACACTAACCTCTACTTCCCGTCCTTAATCTTCTTATATAATGCCTAACCCTCCTTCTCCAAAACCAAGCAACAAAGTGACTTTAGAAGCTAATATACTTGGATATTATTTATATATATACGAGATGATATAGTGGGTTATTATGGATATTATACTATAAACAACTTGAGTTCCGGATCACGGTCCAATGGTAAGTCCTCACATAATTTCTCGCGCAAATCCCTAAATTATTGGCACTCAAACAACAAATCGAGTTCACCAGTGACAAAAGATCCCTAAACCAACGACCTCAATTCTTCTTGAACTGGACTATATGATCCTTTTGAGTCCAAACAAGTTCCACCACATTATTCAATACAAGTTACAGTTCTCTCTCAATCTTTTTGATTTTTAATTGGGCATTTTTTTTAATTTGAGGCTTAAAAATGGGTTTTTATTATTATTTTTATTTTTTTTAACTACCTAACATGCAATAAAGACTCCACCCCACACTTAAACTTTTACTCGTCCTCCAGTAAAGCTAAGCACAAAGTAGTGATGCAATGTAAGAAAAAGAAAATAAACAAAGAAAAACACAACCTTTATTCACTGGGTTGCCTCCCAGTAGCGCCACTCTTTAACGTCGTTGGCCCGACGTTTCCATCTCCTCAAGCAGTGGATGCTGGCTCTCCAAGCTCGTGAATGTCAATCCAACTCGCATCGAAACTCTCATAAAACTGCTTCAGCCGGTGCCCGTTGACCTTGAACACCTTCCCTGAATCCAGACCCTGAATTTCTGCTGCACCATAATCGAACAATTTGGTCACAAGAAAGGGCCCTATCCACCTACTTTGTAGCTTGTCCGGGTGTAATTTGAGTCTTGAGTTAAACAGCAACACTTTGTCACCCACTTTGAAATCCTTGTGGGCAAGCTTCCTATCGTGATAGATCTTGGTCTTCTCCTTGAAGATTCAGGAGTTCTCATATGCGTCATTTCGGATCTCCTCTAACTCTTGGATTTGCAACTTCCGGTTGAATGCATCGTTTGGGTAGTCTAGATGGCACTTCTTGATGGCCCAATAGGCTTTGTGCTCGAGTTCAACCGGAAGATGACAAGCCTTTCCATAGACTAGTCGATAAGGGGACATGCCTACAGGGGACTTAAACGCAGTCCTGTAAGCCCAGAGTGCATCATTCAACCGAAGACTCCAGTCTTTCCTGGTGGGGTTCACCACTTTCTCCAAAACGCCTTTGATCTCCCTATTCGAAAGCTCTGCTTGGCCATTGGTTTGAGGGTGGTAAGTTGTCGAGGTTTTATGTGTGACATGGTATTGCTTCATTAATGCCTCGAAACTCCGGTTGCAGAAATGGGTTCCTCTATCACTGATGATGACTCTCGGGACCCCAAACCTACTAAAGATCTGGTCCTTGACAAAATCCACGACTGTTTTTGCATATGCCCTTTTTGTGGCCTTGGCCTCAACCCACTTGGAGACATAATCGACTGCCAGGAGGATATACTCAAAGCCATATGAGGGAGAGAAAGGTCCCATAAAGTCGATACCCCACACTTCAAAAACCTCACATTCAAGAATATACTTCATCGGCATCTCGTCTCTCTTGGTTAGTCCTCCCGTTCTCTGGCATCGCTCATATGACTTTATGAAGAAGTAAGCATCCTTATGTAGAGTAGGCCAGAAGAAACCACACTCAAGGACCTTATGAGCTGTCCGCTTGGCGCCAAAGTGTCCTCCACACTCCAGAGAGTGACAAAACTCAAGCACGGATCTGACCTCATTATCTAGTATACATCTCCGAATAATTTGATCCGCGCAAATCCGAAAGAGTTAAGGCTCATCCCAAATATAAAATCGAGAATCATATCGGATTCGATCGGCCTGTGCACGTGTAAGATCCTCTGGTAGGTCTTTAGCCACCTGGTAATTCACTATATCAGCATACCATGGTGTATAGCTTTGCACGGCATAGAGATATTCCTCAGGAAAGAATTCTGATATTGGGGTACCCTCCTCAATACTCATAGGAAGGCGGCTAAGGTGATCTGCAACTAGATTCTCTGATCCTCGTTTATCTCTAATCTCCAAATCGAACTCCTGGAGCAACAATATCCAACGAAGAAGTCTCGGCTTGGATTCCTTCTTCTTGAAAAGACGGCTCAACGCGGCATGGTCAGAGTATATAATCACCTTAGCCCCTAAGAGGTAGGACCTAAATTTTTCCAATGCAAAAACAATGGCTAGCAGCTCTTTTTCTGTAGTTGTATAGTTGCACTGAGCATCGTCTAAGGTCCTGGAGGCATAAGAGATAACATGGGGTTCTCGCCCATCCCGCTGCCCAAGAACAGCTCCAACTGCCCTATCACTCGCATCGCACATAATCTCGAAAGGTAGATTCCAATCGGGAGCTTTAATGATGGGGCAGAACATAATTTCTCCTTGAGAAGGTCAAATGCCGCTTTGCACTTCTCATTAAACTCAAAAGGAGACTCTTTTTGGAGAAGAAGACAAAGAGGTTGAGCGATTTTGGAGAAATCTTTGATGAAACGCCTATAAAATCCGGCATGACCAAGAAATGATCATTGTCCTTCACACTAGTTGGGTACGGAAGGGATCTAATGACATCGATCTTTGCTTTATCCACTTCAAGACCCCGAGAGGTAACCACATGGCCTAAGACTATGCCCTGATCTACCATGAAATGACATTTCTCATAATTCAGCACCAGGTCAGTCTCTATGCACCTTTGTAGAATCGTCTTTAGGTTTCCCAAACAATCATCGAATGAGTCACCATAGACGGTGAAATCATCCATGAAAACCTCAATAATTCGAGTGACATAATCAGAGAAGATGGACATCATACATCTCTGAAATGTATCGGGTGCGTTACACAACCCAAAGGGCATGCGCCTATAGGCAAAGGTGACAAAAGGGCACGTGAAGGTGGTCTTTTCTTGATCCTCGGGGGCGATGGCTATTTGAAAGTAACCAGAGAAGTCATCTAAGAAGCAGTAATGGTGGCGCCCAGCAAGGCGCTCGAGCATTTGGTCAATGAAAGGAAGGGGGAAATGGTCTTTCCGGGTGGCAGTGTTTAATTTGCGATAATCAATGCATACTCGCCATCCATTTTGTGCTCTCGTAGGAACTTTTTCACCATCCTGATTCTCAATTATCGTAATACCAGTTTTCTTAGGCACCACATGGATTGGTGACACCCATTGTGAATCAGAGATAGGGTATATGATTCCTGCATCAAAGAGTTTGATGATTTCCTTCTTGACCACTTCCATCATTGGAGGATTTAGCCTACGCTGAGGCTCACGGGATGGTTTAGATCCATCCTCCAACAATATCCGATGCATACATGTAGAGGAGCTGATTCCCTTAATATTAGCCAGAGTCCATCCAATAGCAGTCTTGTGGTCTCTCAAAACATTAACTAATTTCTCTTCCTGAGTAGCAGTGAGGCTACTAGAGATGATCACTGGAAGAGTGTCTCCTTTACCCAAGTATGCGTACTTGAGATGAGCTGGTAGAGGTTTTAGGTCAAGAGAGGGGGGATTCACAATGGAAGGTTTGGTGGGCTCAAGAGAGGGTTTCAAGTCTATCAAGGGAGGAGAAGAAAAAGAGGAAGAAGACTCTCCAATGGCCAAGGCAGATAGACTTTGAAGAAGGTCCTGCTCATCTGGAGAGAGATCAAGAATGGTCTCGAGCAGATCTATGAACTCAAAAGAGGAGAAGTTGTCGACACACTCATCAACTGGGTCGATGGTACAAATAGCGGAGACATTCTCGTCAGAAGGATGCTTGATAGCATCAAAGATGTTGAAAGAGATGTTCTCTCCATCAAATTCCATAGAAAGAGTGCCATTGTGCACATCAATCTTGGTTCGGGCGGTTTTAAGGAAGGGTCTTCCCAGAAGAATGGGAGTCGAACTCGGTGAGCTATCAGACTCATCCATACGCAGAATATAGAAATCTGCAGGGAAGATAAGGCCATTGACCTTAACAAGGACATCCTCTATAACTCCCTCTGGCACAACAGTAGAACGGTCGGCTAGTTGAAGGATCACCCCGGTCTTTTCAAAGGTCCTAAACCGAGGGAAGAATAGATAGAAAAGGGCATGACATTGATAGATGCCCCAAGATCAAGCATACACCGAGCAAATTCATGGTGCCCAATGCTGCAAGGAATGGCAAACATGCCAGGGTCTTTTTGCTTCTCTGGAAGCTTCTTGCGAATAACCGCAGACACATTCTCACTCATTGTTACTCTCTCATGACCATTTAGCGAGGGAATCGACGATTGGAATCGAGTAGTGAAATGTTCAATTCCACTTTCTTGAAAACCTCTAGGATATCTCTCTCTGCCTCATCCTTTTTGGTGTTAACCGCTAGACGGCTAGGAAAAGGGGCTCTAGGTTTATAAGGTGGTATTTCCTTGGACTTTTCTTTCATCTTCTCGGATTCCGGCTTAATTATTTCAATCTCTCCTTCACCTTGCATATTTCCTTTACTCCCTTCTATTTCTTTTCCACTTCTTAAGGTGATAGCACATGTATTCTCACGGGGGTTTAGAGTTTCGGAAGGAAGTTGCGAGGACCCCTGAGTTTTTAACTGGTTTAATTCAGAGGATATTTGAGCAATTTGAGTGCCCAGATGTGTTAGGGCAGTTTTTGTATCCTTCTGAAAAGAAGTAGTTGATGTGCCCAAGGACGTCACAATGTCAGAAAGACTTTTCAAAGCAGGGTCAATTGGAGGTGAAGAAGAAGAAGAATTTTGATGATGGATTTGAGGAGGTTGTTGTTAGTTTCCTGGGTCACGCCATCTGAAGTTTGGGTGATCACGCCATCCAGGGTTGTACGTTTTGGAATAGGGATCATAATTACGGTTTTGACCCCCATTTGAATTTCCGTGTTGGTTTAGCTTGAAGATGCCGCAAGCTGTGGTCGTGACTTTCTCCTCATCATGAAGTGGTTGGGCACGCATCAGTGGTGTGTCCTGTCTGAGTGCAGGCACCGCATGCTTTTACTTCCATTTTGGTTCCCATGAATGACGCCATCATATTAGCCAAGCTCTCTAATTTGGCGTCCATACCATTCACTCGCTTCTCCAAATCACGCCTCTAATCTCACTAACTCCCCTAAGTCGAGATCCGGTTCTACTAGATTGGGCATTTTTTGCCATGGTTTCTATCAAGGTTCGTGCTTGCCTAACGGTTTTATCTATGAAAGCACCCCCACTAGCAGAATCTACATTATCCCTAGTCTCTTGAAGCATCCCATCATACAAGTGTTGAATCAAGAGATTCTCTGGGACTTGATGGTTGGGACATTTTGCACACTACTTACGGAAGCGATCATAGTACTCGTAGGGGTTTCCCTACTTCTTGTTGAATACTACAAATCTGCTTCCTAATAGAAGCGGTAAGAGAGACAGGAAAATACTTGTCTAGAAATAACTTTTGAAGTTCTACCCAAGTTGTTGGAAAATGTGCTAGATGGTAGTACTAATCCTTTGCTGGTCCTCGAAGACTGTATGAAAACAGTCGCAGCTTGTAAGGACCTTCATCTTCAATCTCCGCCGGCATCATTGTTGCGGTGATATGGTTGAACTCCCGCATGTGAGAGTGCGGATCCTCTCCGGCGCTCCCATTGAAAGTCGGTAATAATTGAAGAAGACCAGTATGGATCTTAAAATTCAGGACTGGTGGTAATACAATACCATACTGGTTGGTAGCAAAATCAAAGGTGGACAAGTCCTTAAGTGTCCTATCCTCAAAATTAGCCATGACTGTAGTATTACCTCTTGTAGCTTGAGGAGGTGCTGGTGGAGTAGGAGGTTTGCCTTCGCTGTCGAAGTTCTCCACCTTTTCAGTTTCTTTGGCTGCTTTCGGTGTTTCCGGAATTGCTCTTCTTCGCTCCAGGTGTGTTCTCTCAATCTCCGGATCTAATGGTGCAAGTGGAAGATTAGAACTACGAGTAGCTTTCATGAACTGGAATCAAGTGTAAGAGAGAGAATTAGTGAATGCAAGTAATGCAGACTCAAAGTGAAAATAAATAGTATGACTGACTCAGACAAAAAGTGAAAAAGATAACAAAGGTAACGAAAGTGTGACTCTGACAAAAAGTAAAAAATAAATGTGACTGACAAAAAGTAAAACGAATTTGGTTTACTCTGACACAATTGCAGACTACCGTACTACACAAGAGAAGTGTGAATATTGACCTAGACTAGTCGCGTTGCTAGCTCCCTAGCAACGGCGCCATTTTGATAAGAGTTGTTTTTGCAGTCATTTTACGCTTACCAAAAGAAATTTGTAACCCTAGAATTAACTACAATAAAGTAGACAGTGGAAGTAGGGGTCGAATCACAGAGAGCTACTTAGACTAAACCAGGTAAAAAGATTACTTCTTTAATGAAAATGGACTCTAATAAAAACAGAAAACTAAAATAAGGAGAAACCAATACCGTAAATAAAACCAAACACAAGACCTAAAACAAGACACACAATTGGGGGGAGGGTTGTTGATTGGTTGATTGCAACAAAATGAAAGTAACAAGTAAAGAGAAAACTTAAAGTAAATACTAAAAGATGTGGTGGTTTTGTGAAATGAGGCATAGTTTCGTGTATTGAATTTGTGTGTAACTTTATCCTTGATTATAATAATGAATTTGAAATTAATATCTTAAGTGCAGTAAGATGAGCTCTAACCGATAAATAACTCAAACAAAAAGATAGAATTTTAGTTTAGATGAGCTCGTAAATAAAAATACTAACCTACTTGAATATCATGACCAATTCAATAGGAATCATTGGTCATTTAAACAAATCAAAACCTCCTAAACAATGAGCTTGTTCAGAACTGTTTAGTTCGTTATGAGTTATTTGCACTTGGTTATTATTCAAATTCTAATGGAAGCTATTGAGCAAAGCAACCAAAGGAATTTTGTAGCCCTTGTTAATTACTATTGAACATAGAATTGACCGAAATAAACTTAAAACAATCCATTGAGCATGAAAGATAATAAGTAAGTGAAAACAGAATAATAACCGTTCAAATGAAATTCATTATTAATGGTTTCAAAAGTTACAACACAAAAACATAAACACTAACTATGCCTCGAAGGGCTGACTCGAAATACATGGAAAATAAAGAAAATAAAATAATGATAGAACCCATTAATGAAGCGCGGATGGAAGAATGAAGCTTGCTTGACTTGCCCAACTCCAAGAGAGAGAATGATGAAGTTCAAAAGTGATTAGAAATGATGCCTTGCACCTGGTTATAACCCTCTCAAAAGGTGATCATGAGGGATGAATGAAGCTCCATGCAAAGTGTGTGAAGGGAGCATGGCAAAGGCATGAAGAGTGCATGCACATTGCATGAAAGATCTATCCAGAAGATGGTCAATTTGGGTCTTGTAGACTTCGGAATTGGGCTCTGATAATATGGAATGAATTGTGGGCTTTGTTCTCTTCTTTCCAACGGTATATAGTATGTATATAGAGGGGGCCCAGATTGTGAGTTATGGCCGAAATACTGAGGCTGTGTCGGCAGGCCCGAGTCTTGATTATTATTTCCATCTTGTGCTCCAACATCTTTTCTCCAAGTTATGCTCCATCTAAATTGCACCTGAAATCACATAAATATCTCATCAGTAGTATCAACATTCAAGTTGTGATTATTATCCATATAAATAGAATATTAATACATATAATGGTGCAATATTACATATGTATAGGGTATAAAATGTGTATAATTAATGACTTATCAACATCCATTCTCACACACAATCTTCTCTCTTCTCCTCCATTGTAAATATCACTTCCATGGATGACCTTATTTAGGATTGTCCAAAATCTAATTTTCTTCTTTTGGTGCCTTGAGACAAAAGGGAGCCAAGCTTCAAGAGGAAATTCTTGGTCTAGAAGGAGCGAGAATTGAAGGAAGATTCAAATCGACCAAGGAGGCTCTAATTTGAATCTTCATTTGTGGTTTGATTTATTTTTCTTGTTTTTCCTTAATTTTTCTCTCTTTTGTTGAATTAATAATTTGTCAAGTATGCTTGTGAATATTGTTTGTGTGTGCATGCTTGAGTAGTTTTGTGTAGGGAAATACTTTTTGTATAATTTGTCATGAAATCTTATGTTTGTTTTATGCAATTTTGCGTGGTTTTAGAAGATTAATTCTTAAAACAATTTATAATGCTTGAGTTGAATTATTTGGAAAAATATGTTTGATTCAAAATTTAAATACTAAATTGATTCTAATTGGGAAATTAGTCTAAATTTAAATTGGGATGTGTTAAGAATTATTTGATCATTTGAATACTTGGAAGAGGTTTTTGTGATTAAATTAGGTTTTAAATTGAGTTTATGTAAAAACTTGAAAATGGAAGTTTTTAAGTTCAACCTAATCTTGATTTATTAATTCATTAATTTTTGGAAGGAAATTAGTTAAGACTTGCTTCTAGAACTATTAAAATTGTTATCTTGTGTGATTAATGATTTACAAGTTATACAAATTGTTATAATTTCCCTATTTTTTGTTAACTCTTAAAATGAAACAAAAAAAAAAAATATTATTTCTTCTTTTATTATTTTATCGTACATGTTCATCTCTTAAACAACTTCATTATACACACTTTTAGTTCTTAAATCATGACTCTTGGAATTTGCATTAACACAGAATTTGAGAACTGATTTGTGAACCTGTTTTACTTAAGGCCAGTCTCCTTGTGTTCGACCCCGAAACTCAATACCACATATACACTTATTTGAATTGAATTAGGGTAAAATATACATTATTTTGTTAACACGTGATTACACCACGACACGTTTTCACGTTGTTACAATTGTTGTTTGTAATGTTTTATGTATTGTATTTTATGTTTATGTATTTTAATTTGTAATATTTTATGGATTGTATTCCAAATTAAAGACACATAGTGAGCTCTCTAAAATAGTTTAAATATCAATCTAAATTAACAAAACATAGTCCAAAAAGTAAACATCCCCACATAATGCAAGCATGTAGGCTCTACAATACTGCTCGACTTTCTGTTCCGGGGCATCAATTTCCAAATCGGAAAAATTATTTTTCAACCATGTTCTTTTCAATAAAATTTTGTTTCTCCCCTTTCCCTTAAACTCCAATTCCGGGATTTCTTTCCCGAGTTGTTGCATGACCTTTCCCTTCCAATCAACATCTTTATTATTTAAACACATTGCCTCACCGTCCGTCTTCATTCCCAACAAACACGAAACGTCATCTAGCGTTATGGTCATCTCACCAACAGGCAGATGAAATGTGTGTGTTTCCGGTCTCCAATGTTCCTGTGTGTTTCCGGTCTCCAATGTTCCTGCAGAACGCTTATCAGTCTGCTGTCGTAATCCAGCCAACCCATCCTGGCAGTTTGTAGTAAGGTTGCTTTCTTCCAAAAAGGGGCATACCGATCGTCCCATGGAACCTGCAGAAACATAAATAAATAAAATATATAAGATATATAAGATTTTTAAATAAATAAAATAAAATAAAATAAAATAAATAAAATATATAAGATATATAAGATTTTTAAATAAATAAAATAAAATAAAATAAATAAAATATACATAAATAAATAAAATATACATAAACATAAATAAATAAAATATACATAAATAAGTAAATAAATAAAATATATAAGATTTTTTAAATAAATAAAATAATTAGATAAATAAATAAAATAAATACAGCAAATTAAACTAATAATAAATAAATAAAATATATAAGATATATAAGATTTTTTAAATAAATAAAATAAATAAATAAATAACATACATATGATTTTTTTTACTTTCTAAAAAAAATTATAAGTAATATACTAAAAAAAAAAATACCGGAACTTCATGTTGTCGGTAGCGCATGGGTTTGATAGTTACATCTTCGGTGTTGCCAAATTCGTTCGCCCGATGCATGTGTTGTTGTGACTGAAGCGCATAAAATAATATTAATAAATAAATCAAATAATATTAATAAATAAAATAATATTAATAAATAAATAAATAAATATTAATAAATAAAATAATATTAATAAATAAATAAAAACTACTAATAAAAACTAATAATAAACATACATACATAAACATACATTTGATTTTTTAAAACATAAATAAATAAAAACTAATAATAAATAAATACATAAACATAAACATATATAAATAAATAAATAAACATACATACATAAATAAATAAATGCATAGCATACATTTGATTTTTTAAACTTTTAAAAAATAAAACTATAAATAATATACTAAAAAATATATCTATAACAAAAAAATATAAATAAATAATCCTAAACAAGAAAAATAATTTATAAAATAAATATATACATTACCTAAACTACAAAAAATAATTTCAAAAATAAATATGTACCTAAACTAGAAAAAATATTACAAATTTACTTGTAATTATTATATTTTCTTCTTCTTCTTCTTCTTCTTTTTTCTAACAATATCAACAAAATCAACCAAATCAACCATTTTTTTTTTTTTTTTTTTTTTTTTTTTTTAAATAATCAATCTAATTTCAAATCAACCACACAAATGAAAAACTAATTTTGAGCAAATAAACCTAATTTAAAACTAATTTTGAGCAAATAAACCTAATTTGAAACTAATTTTGAGCAAATAAACCTAATTTGAATTTTGAGCAAATAAACCTAATTTGAAACTAATTTTAAGCAAATAACCAAAATTAACTAAATCTAAAGTCAAAAAAATCAACATACCTTCCCTCTCATTGTTTTTTGTTTTTTTCACCTCTTTTTTCGCCTCTGCGTCGCCCTTTTTTTTGTTGTTTCGAAAATTTTCGAGAAAACACTCGAACTAACAGTCAGGGGCTGGAATTATTGGCAGCTGTTTCGCCCAGCGAGCTGGCAAAACACAGTCTGTTTCGCCCAGCCAGAGGGCGAAACAGAGGTTTCGTATAATATGGGATGGGCTAAGCCCAAAATATGTATAATAGGTTGTTTCTTCAGGCTACCGGGCGAAACAGGCTTTGTTTCGCCCGACTGCTGGGCGAAACAAGGTTAATTAAGCAAATTCGCCCGTAATGTGATTGCGCTCTATTTCGCCCTGTTACTGGGTGAAACTACTTGTGTTTCTCCCGATGGCTGGGCGAAATGACTACTTTTGCAAATATTTTTAAAACTTGGCCATTCCCTTAATTAATTTTTTTTTGGTCATTTCAAAAAAAAAGTCTTTTGGACTTGGGGGGGATTTTTTTATCGATACCCGAACTGTCGCATCACCCTCTGAGGGCGGACAGGCTCGACAATCCACATATAAATCAACAGCAAAGAGAGTACGAAAGTATCTCTTTCTTCCACAAATGGGTGGCAGTCTCGGGCGGAGTTCTTCGTAAGGTGCCCTATCCACCGCATCTGCTGGCTGACTGTCGTACAAGTCTCGACATGACAGCAAATGATTGTACGTCCTATCATCTCTCCTAGTAGCACCAATAAACATCATTCCAACCGTATCATTATAATCCGGATTTTAATGCATATTCACTCTTTCGGGGGTCAATGAAACATCCGGTCGAAGAGCACGAAAATGCATCCACGCCTATAATTGTAATAATAACATGCAACCCCCCATATTTTTCCGACTTGGACCGGTACTTTTACATAGCTCTCGGTACAGATAACCGAGAATCGCACTCCCAAATGCCCACTCGTGCAAATTTTCCATATTTTCTAAAAACACTAATGGCATGAGGGAATATGAATACCCATTCGAGTCGGTAAATAAAACATCGGTGAAGAATGTTATCATATAAGCTCGACAATATTGTTGCAGCCTTAAGAGGGGGGCGTCATTTTCCAAATCAGAAAAATTTTCTGTGAACCATTTCTTGTAAACTAAAATCCTCCTTTTTCTTCTGTCACCTCTGAACATATATGCCGGTGGGGTTTTTCCGAGCTGTTATGTCGCTTTAACTACCGAACTAATGTCTCTTGTATTCAAACACAACGCCGTACCATCAACCCGCATCCGCAACAAATATGACACATCATCCAACGTGATGGTCATTTCCCTGTGTGGCATATGAAATATGACACTTATCATAGTAGGCTCGATAGGAATATGACCGATCTTTTGCATTTGTAACAAGCACGCATTCAGAAAATATGGCTTGTACTGATAGTTCCATGGCACCTGCATAAACGACAAATATAAGTACAATATTTTTACGTAATAAAATAAATGCATATATAGAACCATATTAAACAAATTAATCTAACAAATCAATCAAATCAAACAAATTAATCTAATAAATCAATCAAATCAAACAAATTAATCTAACTTCAATTAATTCAAACTTATTTTACCCTAATTTCAATCAATTCAAAAAATACCAACACCAACACCTAAACCTAAACTCAAAATAAAATAAAATCAGTAATTCTTCCTTTCTCCTTTAATTTTCATTAATTTTTTGGTTTTTTGATAGGAAAATCACTCCAAATTCGCTCAAAAATCGCCCCTTTTTCTTTAGCCGTCGGGTGGGCAGGGTTTAATGGGAAGAGAGAGAGAGAGAGAGAGTGTTTAAAATGAGGGTTTTTTTTTAAATTTCGTCTGTTCCGCCACTAGTAGCGGCGGAAAAGGTGCGATTTTTTTTTTTTTGGTCCAGGGGCAATGAGGAAAAATGGACACATGTTATTTTTTTCTGTTTGTTCCGCCACAGATAGTGGGGGAACATGTTTTTTTAAGTTTTTTGGGTCCAAGCTGAAGTTAGTATGTAAAATGGATTATTCCGTCTAGGTAGTGGCAGAACAGGCTAATTCTTCAATGTTTAGGCTAATTGCCCATTCATGAGCCATGTTTAACTGTTAGTGCAGGGAAAAAATTATTTAACCTGTTCCGCCACTAGTAGTGGCGGAATAAGGTTTTTTACACTAATTAATCATGTTTAGCCGCCAAATGGGCCGATTTTGACAAAACTGAAAATGTACATTTTCCGCCACTACTAGTGGCCGATCAAAGTCTGTTCTATCACTGAGAGTGGTGGAAATGGTAGTTACTGTATTATTTTCAAAACAGTGGTAAGTATTTATTTATTTTTGAAAATAATGGTACAGTAAAAAAATCCCTAAAAGAGAAATAAATAAATTCTAAGACTAATGATAATATGATGGCCCACAGCCCACGGCCCACTGATCAAATACTCTTAATTTATTTCTATAATAAGAATATTTCCGAAAAACATGCATCCAATCTTCCACCTCGTATCTTTTCTCAGCAGACAGATTCATACTCAAGTCTCTCCTTCGCTTGGGTTTGCGACTTACCAACTGGAATCCGATTCCACTAAATTCAAAAAAATTGGAGCGAAATTACAAAGGTATGTAACTATATACTCAACTGAGATTTCTCCGTACAAGGAGTGAGAATTCTCCGAATATCACTGAGGTGTGCGGTACTCATCTGATCTGATTTCTCCGAATATCACTGAGGTGAGCGGTACTCATCTGATCTTGTTTCTTTCCTTTTTACTTTTTATGCTTAATCTTTTGTTGGATTGCAAGAACCCTTGCCTTGTAAAAATGTTGTGTATGTATCTATTTCCTATTTTTTTTTCTTTTTATTTTAAGCTAATTCATAGAATTAGGAAGAGGTATAATGTAATATAAGTATGAAGAAGTATTAAGAGACTGCAATACAAAAATCAATAAGTAGCAGATTTATCTCAAGAAAGTCTATGTTGTAATCTAGGATACTATATATATAGAGAGAGAGGGAGAGAGAATTTTAGCTAGGATTCTTTCATAACGGCTAGTATAAAGTAGGATTGAGTGTGGAGGTATGCTAGTGTAGTTTGTGTGGTCTTTTGTCAACAACACAATCTAGGGACAAACCCTATATATAGGACACTTGTATGTACATTTTATTCACTCCAAAAGATTAGAAAATCAGATCACTCTCTTATTCAACATGGTATCACAGCCACAATTAAGAGCAAATGCTCAATTCCCCTTTCTCCTCTTCTAAACCAGATTCTTTTTCAATTCTCATTAATTTTTTTTTCAATCAAGATCTCAATCCTTCTTCTCAATTCTTCTCAATCTCATCTCTACATCAAGCCATTTTCTTCTCCTCTTTTCACTTCAGATCTTAATTTCTGCAACTCAAGCAAGATTCATCCTCAATTTCAATCAAGATTCTCTCTTTCTTCAAGATTCTCTTCTCAACAACATAAAAGATTCTATCTTTCTTCAAGATTTTTTTCTAAACTATCGATTTGGTCAAGAATGTCTGAAGATTCGTCAAATCGATCTTCCACAGTAGTTACTACTGTTATTATAATTGACAAACCAATTTCATTTACACATCAAACTCCAATCAAACTTGATCGGACCAATTTCATGCTATGGCAGTCACAAATTGTTCTTGCTTTAAAAGATATGACATGTTTCACTTTCTTGATGGGTCCTCTTGAGCTCCAGACCATTTTCTGCCAAATTCACCTTAATCTTATTAGTATTTCTAAATTCACTCATGATAACAATGTTTTTCTTGAGTTTCATCCTTCGTTTTGCCTTGTGAAGGATTCTACAACAAAAGCTACTCTTCTTCAAGCACCGGCTATTAATGGTCTCTACAAACTCTCCTCTTCTACACTTTCTTCCCCTACTACACTTGTTTCCGAGACTGTGCCGCTTAGCACTTGGCATAAAAGATTGTGTCATTCTTCTTTTCCAATTATTTCTCACTTAGCATCTACTTTACAAATAAATTGTTCCAAAAAGGACTTTACGCCTGTTGTCAAGGCAAGGCTCAGAATTTGCCTTTTACACTTTCAAATAATTGTACAAATAAAACTCTTGAGATTGTTCATACTGATTTGTGGTGGCCTGCTCCTATTACTTCAATAAATGATTTTAAGTATTACGTTCACTTCATTGATGAATTTTCATGCTTTTCTTGGATCTATTTTTTAGTTCTAAATCTAATGTTGTCTTAGCTTTTTCTCGTTTTAAATCTCTTGTTGAAAACTTATTTTCCACAACAATAAAATGTGTTCAAAGTGATGGAGGGACAAAATTCATTTTTCTCAAAAGTTACCCTCAAATCTTACATCGAACTTCTTGTGCTTATACTCCACAACAAAATGGACTTGCTGAACGCAAACATAGGCACATCATTAAATTAAGTCTTTCCTCTATGGCACAAACTTCTATTCCACCTCAATATTGGTGTGATATTTTTAGCAGCACTATTTTTGTTATAAATAGATTATCCTCACGGGCCAACACTTTCTAACTTGTCTCCCTACCAAAAACTCTATAATAAAATACATGATTACAAGTTCTTTCATGTTTTAGATTGTGAGTGTTTTCCATTTCTTAAGCCTCACAATATCACAAACTTCAAATGAAGTCATCTCCATGTGTTTTTCTAGGATATTGCTCTACTCAAAAAGGATACAAATGTCTTGATCTCACCTATAACAAACTCTATGTAAGTAGACATGTGGTATTCAACGAAAATGTCTTTCCTTTTGCTCAAACCAAAGTCTTCCCATCTTCCACTTCAACTTCATCTCCTATTTTCCCTTTAACTATACTTCCTCAACATCCTATAACCTTCGCTTCCGAACCACCTACTAGCTCTTCTTCCGCCTATGATACTTCCCTTCCTCAAATTTCTACCTCTATCTCTCCTTCCTCTCCTAATGTTCCATCTACTCAAGTCCAGTCTACTTCTCCTATTCATCCTATGGTTACAAGATCAAAAACTCACAATCTCAAATCAAAATAATTTACTGATTTTGTAGCTCTCACCATTCAACTTACCTCCCTCACCGACTTTATTGAACCTACTGTGGATTTACTCTCACAAACTCACAATTTTAATGGAAGAAGAACAACTTTCTTTTTCTTAATTTTTCTTAATATATTTCTTTCTTCTTGTCTCTTACAAAATGAAATTGGGTTCTATTTATAGGCTAAATGGTTCATGCATACATGAATCACATTAAACCCTAACATTATACTCACACAATTATCTAAGTACATGATCCATATTTCTAGATGGTGGATACATGTATTACAATTCTCTAGATGAATTTACATAGAAAAAAACACAAATATTATTTCTTTTGGCTTGGGCTTATCAACAAATTCCTCCCTTAAGCTCAAGCCTATTCTTCATCCCGATGTGACAAAATTACAAAAGGGTGCTTTCCTTTTTGTATAACTACGAAATGGTGCCTTCTTTTGTATGACAAAATGAAAGGGTGCGATTATATGAGAGGAATTATATACATCTTTTGTGAGATAAAATAACAAGAAGACAAAGAGTTTTCTTATGCAAGAGGAGAACAAGCTACTAGCATATATATTGTTCTTCTTCCCGTTTTAAGAAGTTTGTTCGTGTGGATACCGGTAGAGGCGTTCGTACTTTCGGCGCTTGTGATCTATTTGGCCTAAGAAGATGATAACGGGTTGTTGAGAATTTCGGTGGAGGCCAATTGTATGTGCGGTAGATGATTTCTGCATGATCCGACCTAGACGGCCTAGACGGACGGAAAATCGGTTAGGACGGTAACCGGTTTAGAGGCGCATGGACAACACCCATGGTTTGAACGTCACGGATTAAGCGTAATCTGAAAGGTATCTTTAAGATTTATTTCTTTGATTTAACCGATACGCACGGATCCTCGGATTGGTTTTGGACGAAATTTTTGTTTTCCAAACGTCCGAGAGCCAACAGTGGTATCAGAGTGACGTGCGTGTTTCGGTTAAATTGAGTCGGTATATATGTGATATATACTATTTAGATACTATTTATAATTTCGATTTATAATGAGAATGCTTGCATATAGAGTATTCAAGTGTTGAATCTTCTTAATTGAAAAGATGCGATCAATGGATATGATCCAAGAGTTGCATCCAAAGAATGCGACCAAAGGATATGACCAAAGGATGCGATCCAAAAGTTATGTCCAAGAGATGCGATCAAAAGATGCGATGAATAGATGTGATCCAGAAGTTGTGTCCAAAAGTTGCCGCCAAGGGATACGATCCAAAGGTTGCGTCCAAGTGTTGCGTCCAATAGTTGCGACCAAGAAATATGATCCAAAGGTCATGACCAAGGATTTCATCTAAAAGGTGCGACCAAGGAATGCGATCCAAAAGTTGAGTCCAAGAGTTGCGACCAAAGGGTGTGACTAAAGGGTGTGACCAACGGATACGATCCAAATGTCACATCCATAAGGTTGCGACGAATGGGTGCGACCAAAAGATGCGACTAACGGGTGTGACCAAGGAATGTGATTCAAATGTCACATCCAAAAGACGCGACGAAAGGTTGCGACCAACGGATGCGACCAAAGGATACGACCAAAAGGTACGATTAACGGGTGTGACCAAGGGATGTGATTCAAATGTCACATCCAAAAGACGCGACGAGAGGTTGCGACCAAAGGGTGCGACAAAAAGGTGTGACTAACGAGTGTGATCAAGGGATGCGATTCAAATGTCACATTCAAAAGACGCGACGAAAGGTTGTGACCAACGGATGCGACCAAAGGGTGCGACCAAAAGGTGCGACTAACTGGTGTGACCAAGGGATGCGATTCAAATGTCACATCCAAAAGACGCGACGAAAGGTTGCGACCAACGGATGCAACCAAAAGGTGCGACCAAAGGGTGCGACCAAAAGGTGCGACTAACGGGTGTGACCAAGGGATGCGATTCAAATGTCACATCCAAAAGACGCGATGAAAGGTTGCGATCAAAGGGTGTGACCAACGGATACGATCCAAATGCCACGTCCATAAAGTTGCGACGAATGAGTGCAACCAAAGTGTGCGACTAAAGGATGTGACCAACGGATGTGATCCAAATGTCACGTCCATAAGGTTGCGACGAATGGGTGCGACCAAAGGGTGTGACTAAAGGGTGTGACCAATGGATATGATCCAAATATCATGTCCAATAGGTTGCGACTAACTGTTGCGACCAATGGGTGTAATCGACATGCGCAACTAAGAGGTACGACCGAAAATGTGCAATCACAAGAGTTACGACCTCTTGAATAGTTGTGTCTTCATGAAATGGTGCATACCATGAATTGCCTTTTTGAAATGGTGCATGTGATGCATTATTTCATGAAAACTTGCATGTGATGTATTGAATTCATGAAAAGATGCCTATGATGTATTAATGTGTCGAAAAATATGTGTTGACAAAGTTGACCAGGTGTTAACCATATTGATCATGTTGACAGTTGACTGTTGACCCATTGTGTTAACTGTGGACTATATTGACTGTTGAGTGTATTGACTGTTAATTGTTGACAGTTGACTACATTAGTTTACCCCTTGACTGTTGACCATTGAATTGGTCAAAAGTTGATCATGACCTAGTCAAAATGTTTATTATTGACTGGTGACCTTTTCAAATGTTGATCATTGACCTTGTCAAATGTTGACAATGACGACCGTGCTCAGAATTCGCATTCGTAAGCCTTATATATATATATATATATATATATATATATATATATATATAGGGAGGGGATATATAGACCATTTTTTATACCAAATTTCCTACACATAACAGAAATTTTAAATTCTCCGTTTGTTCCCCATCAGCTTCCGTTTCCACCCCAAACTTTCCTTCCAAAGGCAAATTAAATTTCGTGCATCCTTTCCAATTGTCTCAAGATTTATTTCCTAATTTGCATCAAAGTCTTGTTTGACTGTTGCCCCAGACCAAGTCTTGTATCAAAACCAACTGAAGGCCTCTCTTTCTCTCACTCTACCCATACACATATATTCTGTCTCATTTAGGTTTATTTAATTTTCTCAAAATTTTCTTACTTTGTTTCATTAGAGTTAGGTATACACTGAATCATGACGAGGAATGTGAGTGACCAAGATGGGATTTGTTCCTCTCGTCATGAGGGAGATATCATTGAATGATGAACTAGGACTAAAGGAAATGCATGGCCATGCTCAAAATGGATTAACATGTTTTGTTAATATCATTTTGTATTTACTCAGTCTAATTCTCGATCAGGAAAGAATCTTTGATCAAACTCAACGATGACATATTACCGTGCCTTGTGATCAAGACGTATATCGTAGAACAAAAGGAATAAGCAAATGTCTATTCAGATAGGTTTATGATCGCTGATTATTTCATTTAACATGGGTAGTCATGACATAAGTCTAGAGATTACTCATGACTTACGATCTTTAGAAGATCGTTGCCAGCGTTAAATGAAACCTGCACAGTCACACAATGAACTCCATTTGTATGGGATGAATATGCCTCAAAACAGTTATACATATGATGTATATATTGGTGAACGAAATAATCAATTATTGGATAATTGATTGAACAACATAGTTCCATTCCGTTGGCAACGGAATAGTTCTGTTCCCAACGGAATATATATGAAAACTGTAATAACCTTAGCTGCCAAGTATTTCGTTATGGAAATACCTATTCCGTTGGCAACGGAGTAGTTCTGTTGGCAACGGAATAGGTGCAGATTAGGGTTTTAGTTATGGTAACTGAGCAATCGTTCGCCTCCCACTCTAGTATAAATAGAAGGGCATGGTCTCTCTATTTGATATACAATTCAGAAGCCTAAGAGGCCGTCTTTACACAGAAAAAGAGAGAGAGTTTGAGAGATATTCGGAAAGTATTTCCGGACTTGTCTAGCCAAGTCCGGTTATTCCATTCGAGTGAAGTTCGCGTGGATACAAGTAGAGGTTCTCTACCTTGAGAACTTGTGAGCGATCTATCTTCATCCCTAGGAGAAGAAGCTATCTCTCGAGCCGAGCTTCAAGAAGTGTTTCGCGAGCCGAGCTTCAAGAAGGAGTTCTTCGAGCCGAGCAATAGGAAGGAGCTTGGTGAGCCGAGCTTCGGGAAGGAGACTGTTGCTAGTCGGAAAAGTTCAGACCTACATCCGTTCCTTGTCTCGCGGATCAGGAAGATCCGAGGTATAAATTTTAATGGGTAATCTCGTACTTTTATTCCCTTAACGTAGATCCTAGGGCGGGTTAAATCCGTAGGTTCCACTGCGCATGTAACGTACATGGCTATGGATTTCCCAACACAAGATGTATATCGTAGAACAAAAGGAATAAGCAAATATCTATTCAGATAGGTTTATGATCACTGATCATTTCATTTAACGTGGGTAGTCATGACATCAGTCTAGAGGTTACTCATGACTTACGATCTTTAGAAGATCGTTGCCATCGTTAAATGGAACCTACATGGTCACACAATGAACTACATTCGTACGGGATGAATATGCCTCAAAAACAGTTATGCATATGATGTATAAATTGGTGAACGAAATAATCAATTATTGGATAATTGATTGAACAAAACAATACCATTCTGTTTGCAACGAAATAGTTTAGTTCCCAACGGAATATACATGGAAACTGTAATAACTGTAACAACGCGAAAACATGTCGTTGATGTAATCACGTGTTTAGAAAATAATTTATATTTTCCCTAATTTCAATATTTAGTGTATATGTGGTATCGAGTTTTGGGGTGTCGAACTCAAGGAAGCAAGGCCTTAAAAGTTTTAACGTTCGATATTCACTTTTAATTTTTTCTGTTGTGTTTTGGAAAGGTTGTTGATGTTGTTTAAAATAAGAAAAGTTGCAAGAAAAAGATGAAAACAAATTTCCCTTTTTTTTTTAAGTTTAAATGAAAAATAGTAGGGAAATGATGATAATTTGTGTGACTTGAGAATCACTAATCACGAAAAATAGAAAATATTATAATTTTTGTTAGCAAGGTTTAATTAATTTCCTTCCAAAAATCAATTAATAAATGCATCAAATATTAGATCCACTCAGAAACTTCCACTTTTAAGTTGTTCTTTTATTTGATTCAACCCTTGTTTGAATAAAAGAAGGACTCTTCCAAGCCAATATTACTCAAACAAATCTAGGTAAATCTCATAAATATTTCTCGTCGAATTATTCTTCTAAAAAACTCAACTTTTAATCTCATGAAAAATATCAAGATTTAATCTTAAAATACCATAAAAAAATGAAAGTTTCACTTCAGATTTCATCTACAAAATCCACACAAAATTTATAAAAATTACTCACTCATGTCCACAAAAACCTTATTTGCATCAAAAATAAAATACAAATAAGAGAATTAAATCAAACCCTAAAGAAGCGAATCGTTCTCGATCTCTTCCCTTCTTGGTCGATTTAGCACTTGCCCCTTCTATATCAAGTACTTCTCTCTTCTCTAAAATTCTATTCTCTCCTTTAATTCTCAAGAATTGAAGATTTGAAGCTTATGGACATTAATAGTAGAAAAGAAAAAAAATATGGTGGAAGAGATGAAAGAAGAAATGAGTGTATGAATTTGATGTAAGAATGAATGTGTGAATGGTCCTCCACTTAGAGAGAGAAAAAGGGGGTATTTTTATAAAGAAGAATGACCTAGAAAATATTTGGAAATAAGCTTGTGGGACTAAAATTTTAACTTGATCTGGATTCTGAGTTGGGTAGCAACTTGGGGGATCTTTACCACTTCTTCGCCTTTATTTCTATTCAAATTCTGTTTGGGTGCAATTTTCTGGGTGCATTTATCATTTCCCTTCATTCTCATCTAACTCAAACAGATTTTACACGAGGCATGCCCTGATTGGCTCCACTAAATTCTTGAATTTAATCCGACGAACAAGATATTGCCACGTGTCCTGGTCAAAGGGTTTCGTGACAACTCATCGCCACGTGTCGCTTCTTGATTGGGCAGTTTACGAACCTCGTACTTCCGGCTGACAGTACTGCAGAAAACGCGTGACGATCACCTCCATTTCTTTTCACTGGAGCGTCCAGTGTTCGCTGAAACATGTGTTAATTCCTCACCGGAGGCGTCCAGTAATAGAAGCATTGGAAAGTGAAAGGTGTACATCACTGTTACACGCGTTTTGAACAACGCGTTTTGCCACGTGTCGCCTCCTAAGTGGCTGGCGTTAATCTCGTACTGAGATTTGTATGGACATTTGTCAGGTATAGTTAATGATGCTACCCAATTACAAGCTGCCACGTGTTCTGCTTTTATCCAATTCCAACGAACCAGCCACGTGTCACCTTCGGATTTGCTGATTTTTAATGGAATCTGCCACGTGTCAGCTTCTGATTGGTTTAACTTAAATTTATTTTCCTTTGATTTCTGTGCTGAACAAATTCTGAGAAAATATTTGGTCACGTGTCGCGCTCTGATTGGTTGAAAAGGGGTTTGACCAGGTCAACATTTGACTTTGACTAAGGTTGACCAAATCTTGTATCGCATTTTCTGGGAGTTCTATAAGGTCTTTTTTCACGAGGTTAGTACCGTTGGATTCGTATCATCGATCTCAACGATTTGATACCCAGTTTGACCCCTTTTGGAAAAGTTGACTTTTGGTCAACTCGGCGATTTCTCGGGTTTGACTTTTCGTCTTTTTGTGGATTTTGTTGGTCTCGGCTCGGATAGTTGGCGGATAAGGGTTATAAGAATTTTGGAGAATCGTGTGCAGGGTTTTCGCGGAGATTTGTCGAAAATTCAGCCATCTTTGGCCCAGAAGTTTCAGATAGGCTTGTCATTTGGAGTTTGACTGTTCACCAAGTTGTCCAAATATCGTTTTCTCAGTCTTTTTACCTGAAAAATCGCACAAAAGTGTACTAAGAGTCTCACAAATAATTTTTATTAATTTTAAACATTTTTCATACATTTTATGTGATTTAATGGTGAATTTTACATGATAAAAACCCTAAAAATATGTATCAAAATACACAATAACCTTAGTTGCCAAGTATTCCGTTATGAAAATACCTATTCTGTTGGCAATGGAATAGGCGCAGATTAGGGATTTAGTTATGGTAACTGAGCAATCGTTCGCCTCTCTCTCTAGTATAAATAGAAGGGCAGAGTCTCTCTATTAGATACACAACTTAGAAGCCGTAGAGGCGGTCTACTACACAGAAAAGAGAGAGAAACTTTTGAGAGATATTCGGAAAGGATTTCCGGACTTGTCTAGCCATATCGGGTTATTCCGTACGTCTGAAGTTCGCGTGGATACGAGTAGAGATTCTCTATCTTGAGAACTAGCGAGCGATCTATCTTCATCCCTGGGAGAAGAAGAAGTTTCTCGAGCCGAGCTTCAAGAAAGAGTTTCGCGAGCCGAGCTTCAAGAAGGAGTTCTTCGAGCCGAGCGTCAAGATAGAGTTTTTCGAGCCGAGCATCAGGAAGGAGCTTCGCGAGCCGAGCTTCAGGGAGGAGATGGTTACGAGTCAGAATAGTTCAGACCTACATCCGTTCTTCATCTCGCGGATCAGGAAGATCCGAGGTATAAATTTTAATGGTTAATCTCGTACTTTTATTCCCTTAACGTAGATCCTAGGGCGGGTTAAATCCATAGGTTCCGTTGCACAGGTAACGTACATGGCTATGGATTTTCCAACAATGCATGGTCATGCTCAAAATGGATTAACATGTGTTGTTAATATCATTTTGTATTTACTCAGTCTAATTCTCGATCAGGAAAGAGACTTTGATCAAACTCAAGGATGACATATTGCCGTGCCTTGTGATCAAGACATACATCATAGAACAAAAAGAATAAATAAATGTCTATTTAGATAGGTTTATGATCGCTAATCATTTTATTTAACATGGATAGTCATGGCATCAGTCTAGAGGTTACTCATGACTTAAATGTAACATACACGGTCACACAATGAACTTCATTCAGACGGGAAGAAAATACCTCAGATACAGTTATACATGTGATTTATAAATTGGTGAAAAAATAAAGCATTAGATGTTGAAATTTTACAAAGTCTGAAATTGTTTCGGCCGACCGGAACTAAATTTTACAAAGGCTAAAATTGTTCCAGCCGACGGGAAAAGAGGTTCCGGTCAATCGGAACTCTGGAGGCTGGAAGGGTTTCCTTATCGAAACTTATCATTCTTTCACCCCTCTCTCTAGTATAAATAGAGGGGCATGCCCCCTCTATTAGATACACAATTAGAAACCTTAGACGCAATCGTAATACCAAGAGAGAGAGAGCGTCTTGTGAGAGTAATTTTGGAAAGTATTTCCGGACTCGTCTAGCCAAGTCCGGTAATTTCGTCTATGTGACGTTCGACGTGGATACGAGTAGAGCTCTTCTACTTTGAAGACTAGCGAGTGATTATTTTCTTTACTTTAGGAGAAGGAAGGAGTTCGTTCGAGTCGAGCTTCAGGAAGGAGAAGGGTGCACGTCAAGAAAAGTTCAGACCTACATCCGTTCTTCGTCTCGCGGATCAGGAAGATCCGAGGTATAAATTTTAATAGCTAATCTTAAACTTTTATTCCCTTAATGATGATACTAGGGAGGGTTGAACCCGTAGGTTCCACTGCGCATGTAACGTACATGGCTATGGGTTCCCCAACAATATTGACCTTTGTGATTTAACTGTGGGTGGTAATACTACGTTCTATGGTATAACTATTTTCTACTACTTGACAAAACCCGTGTAGCTCAAAGGCGTTCAGCAAACTCCTCTTCCATAGATTCCAGTTATTTTCGTCGAGTTTCTCCGGGTACGCGATCTTAAGACAGTTGACTGGAGGGGTCGCCATGATCTGTATTCCTGCTCTGATGCCAATTGTTGTTTAAGGGGGAGGGGGGGGATGAATAGGCCTAAACATGTGGAAGTGTGGATTTAATGACATTTTAGGTTTTATCGCTTTTTAGATTATTTGACTTATAGACGGATCGGTTGCATTAATTAACAATAATAAATTATTGTAAATAATGATAAGTAAATAAATAAAGTAAAGAAGAGAAAATAAAAGAAGCTACCGTGCACGTAATATGTTGACGAAGTTCGGCCAGACGGTTGCATAAGCTGTGTTTACCCATTCTCGCTTGTGACCCTTGTCACGTTGACGAGTGCCTAGTCTCCGAGTATGCCTATTCGGCTCCTTGTTCACTAATCCAAATAATGTTCTTACAAACTTGAATCGACTATCGCTTTACAAACTCTTAGCAATTCATCGAGACAAAAGAACTAATTTCTTTCAATCAAACTAACTTGATCTTTCTTTTATCCTCTCAGCCTTGCTCACAAAAGTATTGAATAATTTAATTAGACTCAGAGAATTCAGGATTAATCTTGCTTAGAATTGAATAATCAAAATGAATTAGGGCTTCCTCTTTTTAAAGAGGAAGGAATAGCCTGATAAAAAAAGAAACAACTGCAGTGTCCGTTCGGTTCAGACTGATGGTCCGTTCAAATGGACCATATAAAAGGCATGTAATAAATTCCAAAATTTGGTTAAAATGGCTACTTCATTAATTCATCTGTTCGAATGGATAAGTCATAGAATCTTTTCAGTTTTTCGAATTTTGTGGATTCCATTTGAACTAACAAACATCTAGATTTTCTAAATAAGTTTTCTCTCTAGGGTTTACTTATATTATTCAATTAGAGACTAACAAATATTAAAAAACCAAGGAGCTCTTCAAGCCTTGAACGTCTTGAGAGCGAGTCTTGAAACTGTTGAGAGAGTGATTAATCATCTTACAAGCCGTCTCGAGCTTGTATATTTCCTATTCTCAAACAAAGAACTCAAATATGATTAGTAGTTCGGAATCATTTTAAATATCAACAAACAGATAACAATACTCAGGTCCCGTGCTGGCAGTGCATTTATTAATGAGTCAGGTGGTCAGGCTCGAGACCTAAAACAAGTGTTGCTTGGGAGGCAACCCAGGAGTTTTATTTATTTTTTTTTTCTTTTAGCACCATTTTGCATTAGTGGTATATTAAACAAGGCGGCCCCATAAGAAACCCTCATGATGCAACCCGAAGCAATAATCAGACGTGGCCGTGATGAAGGACATCACGGCAGCTGGAATTCGAATGGTCGGAATTCAAATGGTGCGCTAATTCGCAAAGGTGGCCACACTGCCCATGCTGTAAGAACATCTGATCTGGGGAGCGATATGACAGAAGGCGAAGAGGCACTTTGGGGAATTATGATTGACTAGGAAACAACCAATTAATGCCATATAGGGCGACAACCATTTATGGCATTGAAATTTCAACCGATCTCCGCTATATATAAACCCATCTTGGCGTCTCTCTTCACAAACCCATCTACCATAACAAGGCAAACCTCAGCAGGCCAACAAGCATCGACAAAGATAAACCTACTCCTACCTAGAATGTTTACCATACTTTTCCGCTAGATGACAGGCCGCAGCAATGACCCAACCTTCGGGAGATGTATAAGGCCCTAATTGATGGAGCCCTGAAGCATGAAGACAATACTATAAAAGACTGGGAAGGGCCATTCACCGGGCTGACCGAAGAACAACCAACCCTCGCGAAGACGCAGGAAGAAGCTCACGACGACGATTTGGATATAGAACCCCTAATGAGAGACTTTGACCCCGATGAACCATTTGAGCTCTAGTGCTCGGCGAACAACCATGAGGTCGGCACTGTTGGGGAATACGTAGCCATGTACGTTACATCTGCAGCAGAACCTACGGGCTCAACCAGCCCATAAGATCATCGTTAAGGGAATAAAAGTACGATATTATGCTATTAAAATTTATACATCGGATCTTCATGATCCGAGAGAGAGAATCGGATGTAGGTCCGAACAAACTTCCGTCTTGCTTCCTTCTCCTTCATGCTCCTAAGACTTGACTCGAACAAACTCATATTCACGTCAAACTTCGAATCGTCAGAATAACCGGACTCGGCAAGACCAGTCCGAAAATAATTTCAAGAGGCTCTCTCTCTTTTTCTCTGTATTACGGCAGCCTAGAGTCTCTGTATTGTGTGTCTAATAGAGGGGTATTGCCCCTCTATTTATACAAGAGAGGGAGGCGAAGGATTGCTCAGTTACCATAACTAAAACCCTAATTCCAGCACTTATTCCGTTCCCAACGGACCTATTCCGTTGGGAACGAAATAGGGTTTCCTAATCTGAAAACTTTGCTGCCAAGGAATTGGCTGAGTTCTGTTGCCAACAGAATTGTTCCATTGCCAACGGAAATGTGCTGATTTTTGCACAATCATTCAAATCAATCATCCAATGATCGATTATTTCCTTCACCTATTTATACATCATATTCATAACCATTTAAGAGCATTTTCTTCCCGACTAGATGTTATTCTACGTGTGACCGTGTAGGTTTCATTTAACGCTGGCAACAATCTTCCAAAGATCATAACTCATGAGTAACCTCTAAACTGGTGTCATGACTACCCATGTTAAATGAAATGATCAACGATCATAAACCTATCTGAATAGACATTTGCTTATTCCTTTTGTTCTACGATATATGTCTTGATCACAAGACATGGAAGTATGTCATCCTTGAGTTTGATCAAAGTATCTTTCCTGATCGAGAATTAGACTGAGTAAATACAAAATGATATTAACAACATATGTTAATCCATTTTAAGCATGGTCATGCATTTCCTTCAGTCCTAGTTCATCAGGGGGCCCAGAGATATCTCCCTCTTGATGAGAGGAACAAATTCTATCTTGGTCACTCACATTTCTCATTATGATTCAGTGCATACCTAACGATGACCCTAATGATCATCCCGTTACGGATGAGCTAGGATCATATTAAAGTATGCAGTTCCACATATAGGAATCCATGGTGACCTCAGGTCGTAGGAACAAGCACACCATTCATATGAGAATCACTAATGGTATATACCATGCATAGTCTCATAGTGTGGTCAGTCCAGTACGTGTTCTCTAACACGTACCTATATTCCAAACTTCACATCCCTATATCCATGATCAGCAGAACATGATTATCCAGTCTGCGAATATACTAGTGTAGATATGTAGCTTCTTACCTGAAGCATCCGCCTCCGGACGGGGACCAGGCCTAGGTCGCGGTAATCTCTTTTATTTCTCATCAAAGTTTAAAATTTTTAGCTAGCGAAGTGCGCCGGGATGTTGCCCCTATTCCAGCTTTGGGGGAGAGGGTTAACCATTTGTATAATACTTGCATGCATCTCATTTGCATTGTATATTTTTCCTTTCCTTCTTTTCAATTTTGTTTGCATCTTACGACTTAATATGCATTAAAAAAACTTAGAAAACCAAAAAGAAAAAAGAAAAAACATATTTTTAAGACCAAACCAAGGCATTTTTCTTGTGTAGACTATACTCACTTGGACAAGAACAAAAACACCCACGACCTTAAAAGCCGAGGTCCCATGTATAAATTATCCATCATGATTTCAGATGAGTAGAGTTAATACGCCCGCAAGAGCAGCTAAGTCATCTCGAGATCCTTGGTGCATCCTTAGAGGAACCTACCAACTACACCCTACCTAATGAGTCGGCCCTTAACCTATTATATCCATCCACGTATACATGAAACCCACTCCATACAAACCACCTCTTCGAGTTGCTCAATGCAGCTCAGGAGAAAGAAGAAAATCAGGCTAGCAACTCACCCCGCAAAGGATGATTGCGGAAGAAGAAGTTCGAGTCGCACAACTCAGCCAAGGAAAAAGGAAAAAATCAGGATAGCGACTCGACTGGAAATAGGAGGCGCGAAATAGAACACACAAATGGGCCCGTCTCAACACAAGAAAAGGAATCGGTGATTAAAAAAAATTATTGAAAATGAAAGCTTCAAGAAAGGTGCAACTGAGAGGAGGAAAGATTATAAGTCGCGAATTAGGCCAAAAAAGAGGGAAAAATCAAGGCCGCGACTTACACCTAACTAGTCTAGATGGAGAGATGCCAAAAAGGAAAGCTAAGAAGAAAGAGAAAAATAATATGGCTCGCGGCTCTCTAATCCATGGGGGACTGAGTACGAGTGACCAAATAAGGCTAAGTAGTAAGGGAGGAAAAATCAGGGCGGTTACTCATGAATAGGAGAAATCATTTTAGCAACCGTTAGTTGGAGATAGCCAATCAGAGTAACATCCGAACTGAGGTAGGAAAGGCGATACTGGCCAAGTTGAAGTTGTGTCGCTACTCGATAAGCCAAAAATCCCAAATGCCGACTTGTAAGTGAGGAATAAGCATTTGAATCATACAAAAATGATCACTAGAGAGTTGGTTGTCATCTTCGAACGCTGGAAACTCTAGAGGACTTTTCCCTATAAAAGGACCACTTGCGGATAGCAGAAGGTGGGATCAATTTGAGAGAGAGAGAGAGAGAGAGAGAGAGAAAGTTCTGTTCAGGGGCACGAATGACAACGTGCAACCACAAAAATAGGATTAGGGAGTTTTATGATATATTTACCTACGTATCTTGGTTCTAGTTGTAGTACTATGTATTGCAACTAAACCCCCCCCCCGGGTGCGTGTCAGTAGTTTATTAATTTAGTTGAATTTTTATTAAGTTATTTCTCTTTATCTATTGTTCATTTGATGTGATCTTGTCTGTGTACTATAACTCTTATCTTGAAGTGTATAGTGTGCCACAATTCTCTATACTTAAGCAAGTAGGCGAAGTACCGAGAGGAGAAGCCAAAAGTTGGACCCGCAGATCAGACTTAGACCAACGAGGCACGAAAATAGCCGGGACATTTACAAGGAGCAAGGAATTCCACAGAGCACAAAGGATTCACACCTTGGTCAGACAATTACTTGGGGTTGCGGACACTGTGATTCATTACAGTAGCTAGCTTCGCGACACAAGGATGGATCTCACTCACAAGCGAAAACAAGAAGTAGAAGAAGAGTCGAAAGGAGCAACTAAGTAGATAGATGAAAATACAAAGTACTAGACTACTCTATATCAGGACAACACACGATACCCTTGCACGAGTACTGACAACGCGAGCGCAACACCTTTTTACTTAACTTTTATTTACTTTCCTTGTGCAACTCAACCAATAAATAGTTTGGTTTGGATTACTAAGTCAAATTCTAGTCCGGTACTCCACATTTGGCCTCCCTGTGGATCGACACCGCAGTTTACTACAACGCAAGATCGTGAAGGCGACCGTGCAACTAACTGAGGTTTATAAATTTGATTAGGGATCTATTTTAATCTATATAACCATAGGACATCAACTAATTTAGCCAATTGTATGATAGTGTTAATAACCACAAAAAAATTACATATAATATCAATAAACTTGAGAAAATGAAAGGCTAATATTTGAACAATTCCTTGAACTGAACGGCTAAGATAAAGAGGATGAGGTGGTTGGGTCGAAACTAGCACCAAGTATTTTAGGATCAAAATAGAAGATGTCATCAATATATACACAAGTACGAGTGGCTAGGAATTTGACGAATTTAATCAAAAAATTCAGAATTTAATCAGAAAAATCGGGAATTAATATGCCAAGTGACACACAAAAATTGTAGAAATATCGGGAATTAATCAGTCGAGTAGGAACGTTCCTATATTACGCAAATACTTTAAAAACTAGGAAGTTTCATGAGGATACGGGTATCTGATATGAATACGGTCGTGATATGACTCTGATACGTGTCGGATACATCACGTGGCGTATCCGATTATTTTAATAATAAAAAAATCGGATACTTTCAAGATACGGCGGGATACCGCAGGACGCATGGATACTTCTATGGTACGGCCAGGATACATTTGTCTGGATAGTTCTAGGATATTTTCATTATATATATATATATATATATATATATATATATATATATATATATATATTAGTCCATTAAACTTTTTTTAATATTTTTTTTGCTTAAATTAAATTTTCACTCACATTCAAACCAACAAAAGACTTATTTGTGTTTTATAATTATAAAAATAATTAAATTAAATAAAAATAATTTCCAAGAAAGCATTGAGTTTCATTAAATCAAATTTTGAAGTTTACGAACATGTTAGCATCAAATATGTGTTTAATTTAGTTCACACATTCCGATATTAAATTTGTAATATTTATTATTAATTATTAATTTTTTAATTTTTTATTGTTATATTATATAAATATAATTAAAAAATGGGAAATGTGCAAACACGATGGCACCGTACCACGACACACCGTAGATATACTATTTTGTTTCATTTTATATATTGTTTTCTCATTTTATGTAATGTTTTGCCATTTAATATATTGTTATTTATTCTTTGTGAATTTTTTTTTTACTTTTATATATTATTTTCCCATTTTATATATTGTTTTCCCAATTTTATATACTATTTTCACTTTTTATGTATATACTGTTATATGTATATATTGTTATTAGAAAATAAATTATATATACTGTTATTGAATCTCATCGTGAACAGTCATACTACAGTGCGTCGTGCTATAACAGGTCCCTTCAAAAAAAAAAAAAAAAATATATATATATATATATATATATATATATATATATATATATATATATATAATCATATCTGTATCCTTAATACAATACAATACCCATATCCGTGCATCATAGTAACGTTCTAGCAAGTGATTTCCAGCGAGATATTACATCCAATTATTATTGGGCTGTTTCCGGCCCTGGTATTTGGTTAGTAACTATTATATAACAAGTGATTTTCTAACAAGCTCCTTTTTCTTCATTCTCAAATACATGCTTCACAAAATGTATATTCACCTTGCGTAGTCAAAATACTCCCTCCACACTTCAGAATTTTATGTTAATCTCCATTAATTTGAAATAAAATTTCCAATCTCCAAGTTCAATGATAATTTTAGATGCATTTATTACAAAACCATAAAAGTCGTGAGAAAACATAACAGAGGTGTAAATAACCAAAACCCTAAAACCAACCAAAACTTCTAATCAAAATCCATGTTTATAATATGCTAGATAAGCCTTCCTTCTTAGGAACAATTGGTTTATTTCCTGGAAATGCATTTCTTGAAACATCAACTAGAGCTTTAAAACTATAAGGCTCGTGCATTGCCAGCTCAGAAAGAACCTTCCGGTTTAAATGGACATTCTCCTTCATTAATCCATGCATGAAATTTCCATAGTTCACCTATCACAACATAAAGACCCATAAGGTATTTATAGAATTCGAAAAATAAACAAAACTAAAAAAGATATCATAATATTATTATGTAAACATGATGAAAATGGGGGAGAACCGGTATTTTATTTTCAGAAAAATTAAGAGAGTAAATTACGGTGTTTCAGTATATATATATATATATATATATATATATATATATATATATATATATATATATATTTTTTAATCTATGTAGAATCTTCATTTTACCTTCAGAATACAAATATATATATATATATATATATATATATATATATATATATATATATACATAGTTCACCTATCACGACATAAAGACCCATAAGGTATTTATAGAATTCGAAAAATAAACAAAACTAAAAAAGATATCATAATATTATTATGTAAACATGATGAAAATGGGGGAGAACCGGTATTTTATTTTCAGAAAAATTAAGAGAGTAAATTACGGTGTTTCAGTATATATATATATATATATATATACATATATATATATATATATTTGTATTCTGAAGGTAAAATGAAGATTCTACATAGATTAAAATATATATATATATATATATATATATATATATATATACATATATATATTTTAATCTATGTAGAATCTTCATTTTACCTTCAGAATACAAATATATATATATATATATATATATATATATATATATATATATATATATATATATATATATATATATATTTTAATCTATGTAGAATCTTCATTTTACCTTCAGAATACAAAAATTATAGCGCACTAAAACTGCAAAGACAGCTTAGCACTTGTATAGGAATTTTATGCCATTTTGAGAAATTAAAAGAAAAAAAAAGGAGGGCCCTAAATTCTTCATAAATATGATATTCACATTTTTTTTAATTAGCAAGCCAAAGGCATTTGATAGCAATTATTTGCTTACCTTATACCAATTTCAACATATATTTTCAATAAAACATTTTGTGTCAATATACAGTTTGCATTTGTATTATATAGATTGGACAGTTTCAATATTGTTCATTAACTGGTACTTAATAACAATCTGAGCTTCTAACAGTAAAACAACTCAAAACTAAATTCACAAAAAATACCACTGAATCGAGATACCATGCATTTAAAAAGTATAGTTTGTATTAATTGAGAATTAGCATTTGTAATTTGACTGTTCCAACGTCAAATACAAAACATTTCAATCTAGGTTTACACCATGCAAAGAATCAACTCTAAATTGGGGCGATTCAAGGAAACTTACCCCATGGAGGCGGGAACCGGCGTTGATCCGCTCGATCCAAAGTGAGCGCATGTCCCGCTTCTTGTTCCGGCGATCTCTGTACGAGTATTGGAGCGCCTTCTCCACCCTCTCGCGCGCGATCCGTATGCAGTTTTTCGCCCGCCCTCTGAACCCCTTCGCGAGCTTGAACACCTTGTCTTTGTTCATCTCTCGAGTCCTTCTTGCTCTCTGTCTCTTTCTTTTGTGTTCTGTTTTTGATCGGAATTGTTCTGAGGAGGAGTGCGGCGGGGGAGAGGAGTGGTTTTAGAAGAATGTTTTTAGTGAGGTAACTTGAATATACTTTTTAGGGAGGTAATAAAACTCTCGTGTAAATGATTTGGTCCTAATAAATGACTCTTTTTTTTTTTATACCATTATTCCCCAAAATAAATCAATACTTGCCACTGTTTTGAAAATAATGTGGTAATTACCATTTCCGCCACTATTAGTGGCGAAACAACTTCTATTCCGCCACTAGTAGTGGCGGAACAGATAGATTTTCAATTCTACCAAAAACGGTCCATTTGACGCACTAAACATGGTTAATTAGTATTAAAAATCTTGTTCCGCCACTGCTAGTGGCGGAACATGTTAAAATATTTCTTTACCCCCAATTAAAGATTAACATGGCTCATGAATGGACAATTAGCGTAAAAATTGAAGAATTACTATGTTCCGCCACTATTAGTGGCGGAACAGGTGCATATTTCACCGGTTTTTATTTTAGGATTTATTATTTTCTGGTTTGTTATTTTAGGATTTGTTCTGTTATGATTTGTTATGTTACAGTTTATTATTTTACAACCGTTACAGAATTGTAAAAAAAAAAAATCTATTTATGCATATTTGTAACGGTTCTTAAATAAAAACCGTTACTAATTACATATTAGTAACAGTTTTTCGTAAAGAACCGTTACAGAATTGTTAAAAAATCTATTTATGTATATTTGTAACGGTTCTTTACTAAAAACCGTTACTAATTATTTGTAACGGTTCTTTAATAAAAACCGTTACTAATATGTAATTAGTAACGGTTCTTTAGGAACACCGTTACTAATAAGCAATTAGTAACGGTTGTATTAAAGAACCGTTACAAATTGAATATATTAAATATTCTGTAACGGTTCTTTAGGAAAAACCGTTACTAACATGTAATTAGTAACGGTTTTTATTAAAGAACCGTTACAAATATGCAAAAATAGATTTTTTTTTAATTTCTGTAACGGTTCTGTAGGAAAACCCGTTACTAATATGTATTTAGTAACGGTTTTTAGTAAAGAACCGTTACAAATATGGATAAATAGATTTTTTTTTTTTTTAACAATTCTGTAACGGTTCTAAAATAATAAACTGTAACATAACAAACCATAACAGAACAAATCCTAAAATAACAAACCAGAAAATAATAAATCCTAAAATAAAAACCGGTGAAATATGCACCTGTTCCGCCACTAATAGTGGCGGAACATAGTAATTCTTCAATTTTTACACTAATTGCCCATTCATGAGCCATGTTAATCTTTAATTGGGGGGTAAAGAAATATTTTAACATGTTCCGCCACTAGTAGTGGCGGAACAAGATTTTTAATACTAATTAACCATGTTTAGTGCGTCAAATGGACCGTTTTTGGCAGAATTGAAAATCTATCTGTTCCGCCACTACTAGTGGCGGAACAGAAGTTGTTCCGCCACTAATAGTGGCGGAAATGGTAGTTACCACATTATTTTCAAAACAGTGGCAAGTATTGATTTATTTTGGGAAATAATGGTATAAAAAAAAAAAGTCCTAATAAATTGGTGTTGGGCCTTGTGAGTCTTGGCCTAGGACAAGGTCTGCTTAAGCAACAATAATCTCGTGTAAAAGATTATCAATAAAAATGGCATTAAATAATTTATATATGGATAGATTTAAAATTAGAGCTCGCAAACATGACCCGAAGACCCGCCCCACCCGTCTGAAGTCCGACCCGTCCTGATCTAAAAATTTCGAAAATTAAATGACTCCAACCCGCCCGACCCGGACCCGACGAACCCAAACGCGATGGCCACTCTAGTCAGACCCGACATAAAACATGATTTGTCTGAACCCCGATATAACCCGTAACTCGAGAACTCGAGATCCGATAAACCGAGATCCAAATTGACCCCAACCCAAATTGGCACCGGTTTTAAAACAACACGAATATAACCTGAAAATAGTTTAAGCAAACAACTTCAAAACCAATGTAAATGAACGAAGAGATCATCAACCAATTTTGAGAAAATACAACCTAAATCCGGTTGACCTAAAACCTGAAAAGACTCGAACTTTACTTGAACCGAACATCCATTCGACACGAACTCGAAATAATTCGAGCCCAGATAACATGATCACAACAAGATCCGAATACAACCCGACCTAACCCGAAACTCACCCGAAGACACACTTGATCCGAAAAGGATCCGACTGACAAAAAATCTAAAATCGACCCGACCCGACTTGTGTTGACCAAATCCGACGGTGACCCGAATATAAAGTTGACCCAAAACTGAACGAGTTAACCCGAATATCAGGGCTGGCTCAATTGTTTTGGAAGCTCTCAGCGAAAATAATGAATGTGTTATGAATATAATTGATATGGATGTCCGTTACTTAGCGCTTAAGCAACAATAAATTGGGAGATTCTTGTGAAGATGGAAGGAGTTATTACAAGGTATTAATTAGTATATTTTCTATTAATTTCTAGATCAAATTATTTGCTTTATTGTAATCCTGAATAAGCAAAGAGATTTCTTGGCCAACACTCACCCTCTACTATATAAAGGGCGCAGTGACTATTGTATTCCAAAAATCCACAATTCAGTACATAATTCTCTCCCTATGTTTTATTGTTCTTTGTTCTCTTATTTTATAACATGCAAATTTCATTATATTATTTATTTTTTATTTCTTTTATTCGATTTTTTTTCTTTTCTTGAAATTCGTTATCTTACGAGCTTCTTTTAAGTAACATATCTCTACACCAGAAGTTGCAGATTCTGTTTATAGATTAATGCAACAGAAGTTTCTTGTTTAATTATTTTTATTTTGTAACCAGAAGTTGCGTATTTATTTTTATTCTCGCACCAGAAGTTGCTCATTTAAATTATTTTGTATGCAGCAGAAGTTGCTTGTTTAATTTTATTTACGCAACCAAAAGTTGTATGTTTATTTTTACTTAGGCACCAGAAGTTACTTCTTTAATTTTATGTATGCAATCAGAAGTTGCATGTTTATTTTTATTTATGCACCAGAAGTTGCAAGTATATTTATCTTTATTTTTATGTACATTTTTATAAGCACATTTAATTTTATGTATTTTTATTTTTAGCATATTTATTTTTATGCAAATTTATTTTTATGCACATGTAGTTGGAATAATTTTATTCTTTGCACACAAGCTGCAAAATTTATTTTTTGCACCAGAAGTTGCAAAATATAGCACCAGTGGTTGCAATAATATTGTCTTAATCTCGAATATCAACTCTCAAATAATACTTTGAGAAAAGATGAAGAATATATATATATCAAATAAAGATATTCCTTACATTTTATTTTTCTCTTGAAGCAGCAACAAGGGGAAAAGAGTTGTAAGATATATTGAAAACCAAACTAATGAGTTGTAAAAGAAGAAAATATATGTAACTTGTCTAAATAATTGCACTCAATTCCCAGAAGTGAATGTTACAAAATAATAACATAACTGAGAGTATTGTTAGAAGCCATTACAAGAAAATCATACAAGACAATGAGAAGATACAATAAGATATAATTTATGACTGATTCTAGAATATGTTTTTCTTAGATGTTTTATAAAAGAGCATTGGTTAAGTACCAGTTGTACACCAAAATATTTTGTTGAATTCTATAACATATCTTTAAAAAAAATGGTTAATTTTGTTTCTAATTGAAAACCATTTCAATAAACTCTTAAATATTACAAGACATTTATATATATTCAATTTATTTTATTTATTTGTGAAATCCAAAATGGATGATAAAGACATGTCCAGCAGACATTGAACAACTAAAATAATACTTAGAAATTGAAAGGCAAGTGTTAATACAATATCATGTATTATAAATATAATTCAAGGCTCCAGAAGAGTTATTAATTTGTTCCCTGAATAAACAAAATTTATAATAGATAATGCTTTAAAATTGTAAATTACTATCATTGTTTCTTGTATATAAGAAAAATCATGAATTTCATCCAATTGATTTCGCATCATTCCCAGAAGTGAATGTACCATATATATAAGTCGTGATTGTGAATGTGTATGTAGACGTAAAAGAGGTCAAGGTCGAAACTATACTTGCCATTCTGATGATTATATTCAGAAGAATGCACAAGAAAGTGGAAAGAGCGCACAAAAGATAACTTTTAAATGGTCTAAAAGCTTATGTGGTAATAAAGGACATTTGGTATATCAATGTGTATGCCCTATAATCTTGTGGAGATTTATTTAGCCGCCTTGAAGGCAAAGATAAAATAATAATATCGACGTTGTTTATCACGATAATGAAAATGTTGATAATCGATAATGATACCATCTGCTGGATCTAAAGTCCATTAGCAAGGACGAGTTAGAGAGAGAACTGAGTAAGAAAAATTTCTTTTATTCTATTTTATATTATTATTATTATTATTATTATTATTATTATTATTATTGTTATTATTACTATCATTATTTTTCTTTTTTTTATACTACTAATATGAATCAAAGTATGTATGTACACAATAAGAGTTATAAATATGTGTGTGTGGACAATATTTCTGCATTTTAAGAAGCATTTTGAGAAATCTTCATGAAAAGAAATCTATATTAGAATACCATGCAGCTTTTCTATTGATTTGTATTATGAAGGACTAATACAATTAAGTCATATTTATTAGTAAACCAGAAGTTTATTGACTTAAAACTTATTTATGTTTTTGCATAATAGATTTGGTCCAGTCGAAAAGTAATTTTATAATTTTGACATGAACTTGAAGTTCACTAATTAGAAAAGAAACTTTATCATTGAACATGAACCAGAAGTTCAATAATTTGAAAAGAAATTTTAGGATTTGACATGAACCAGAATTTCACTAATTCAAAAAGAAATTTCATGTCTGGCATGAACCAGAAGTTCATTAATCTCGGAGCAATGATGATGCAAATAATCACAGGGAATTCAAATATGCATCAATTAGAGAACCAGAAGATTCTTTTATCAAATGAATTTTCTTGTGCTGTATGTTTTCAAGTAAAATTAATTACTAGACATCACAAATTAGGGTTGGGAATGAATCACCCAATTTCCTTGAGCGTACTCATCGAAATCTATGTGGGCCTATTACTCTTTCATTTGAACCATCTAGATATTTCATGGTATAAACAGATGCATCTGCTAGATGCTCACATGTATGTTTATTATTATCTCAAAATATTGTATTTGCGAGATTGGTTGCTCAAATATTCCAATTAAGAGCATAATTTAAGAATTGTATAATTACGACAACTCATTTTGATGATGATCGGTGAGTCACATCCAAAGTACTCAACGAGTATTGTACGTTGATTGAGATTATAGTTGAGCATTGGCCCACGCACGCACTTAGAATTACGTGATTATAATTAATCGTTGGCCCCTAATAATAAAATGAAAGCTCGTCTTTTTGATTGAGGCCATGAAATGATATATGTTCTAGTACAAATTATAGTGAACCCAACATTTTATAATAAGTACTCCCCAATATAATTTGTGACCCGCCTGCAGCCAAGTAAATACTATTTAAATCTTTTGGATGTGTAATATTTGTTCCGGTAGCTCCACCGCAACGTACAAAAATGGGTCACAAATAAAAGTCGGGCATATATGTTGAGTTAAATTGCCCTGCATAATTTGATATCTTGAACTTCATTACATGAATTTATTCACTACATAATTTATTGATTTTAAATTTGATGTGATGAATTTTCGATCATTATCTAATTTTGATACTTAATCTTATATATATGAACTATAAGTTCAAATATAACTCATTTGTAAAATAGAATAAATCTTTTATCAGATATATTTGTTCTTTCATAAAATTAATCTGACAACATCTTAATTCGAATGGATATCCGTGGAGGATTATCCAAAAACACACCTGAAGTGTGTTAGGACAAATCAAATATTAATAAATATGTTCAAGATATAATAGACATTGAAAGTCATGAAGAAATTGATTAATAATTAATGATAACATTAGGGGGAGAGAAACAAGAGCTGGAAAACATAAGTTATAACTTATATGGAATGCATCATTAATATCTTTCAATTAGATCCTCTAACAAGTTAATATGAACTAGAAGTTCACAAATTTATTCATGTGAAACAACATGCAATTATATATTTTATATTAATACAAAAATGATATTCCAGGATTTAATGCTCATTGAGATACCCTTGGATAATTCTATGTTTGAGATATGCCAGGAGCATGGTCGACCAATCTGTTCCAACGATAAAGATCCAAGGAAGAAGAAAAGAGCATGATAAGGAAGTTGGCTTGAAGTTATTAATACGTCAAAAGAAATAAATTCTTCCGAAACGAATATTGATGATAAAAGAGTAGAAGACAATGACGAGCAAATTACCCCATAAGAGGTTTAAGTAATTAACAATATTGAAAATGATGAGATCTTAATAAATTATGTCTCTACTAGAATAAATATGGAACCGTAATAAAATTAAGATTAATCAAAATTTATTTATGCAATTGCAATTTATATAATAAATGAAAATGAGGATCTAGAATTAAAATTATTTGTATAATGTCGATAGATAAAGTATTGGCCAAATCGAAAGATGTGATTAAAGCATCATTATTTGCACTAGTGAAATATAAAATTGTGGACATGTTGCCCAAAAACCTGGCATTGTATAACGGTAACTTATAAGCAGTTATAACTTATAAGAAGGTGTTTCAAGAATATGTAATGAGAAAATTAAATTATGATATGCAATTATATTTCTAATTTTTTCGTCCCTAGAGGACTCATTAACATAGTAGCAAATTATTCATATCTCATTTGATTGCAATATATTAATGAAAATGACTGAAGGATTTAGAATGCCTTTTCAAACTCTCGAGAGATTTAATATATTAAATTAGAAAGATATTTGTATGAATTAATGCAATATTGAGATATGTGGTAACATTGCTATAATGAATGTTTGTTGAATGAATGTTATGTAATTGATCAAAATTACGTATAGAAAACTATATATTTATCTTTTGAGTGCCGATATTGATGGTGTTATGCCCTAGGCCAAAGTTTTTGTGATCTAGATGATGGATTGTAATAACAAACATAATATTTATTCTAAGATATTTCATATAATATGTACGTATAGGTTATTTTAATATAATTAAAATAGACCATGAATATGCAATTCAGCTTTATGTCATCAAAGTGTGTGACTTTGATAGTAAAACTATAAAGTGTTATGAATGCTATTCTAAATCTTCCCTGTTCATTTATAGGATATTTGTGGAGACAAATATACTTGCAGATACATATAAATATATATTTATATACAAGCTATAAATGTACACCAGTATATTAGTTGACTGATGATTATGTTTTACTGATCATGGATAAATAGTTATCAAGTCATTAACATATGTATATGTTAGAGACCATATACTAGACTGACCCTCCATAAGAATGCTACATGTTTTACTTAGCGATTCTTGTAACAAAAAGTATTTATAATCCTTTGACCTGAGATTGTCTCGGTTCCCAACATGAGTAATTTTATACTTTAATATAATCTAACACTGCCTTTAACCGGGTGGTCATAACGGTTATGATTAGGTATACAATGAATCATGTAGAGGAATGAGTGCAATCAAGACGGGATTTGTTCCTCTCATAAATGAGAGAGATATCTTTAGGCCTCTTGATGAATTGAACTGAAGAAATGTATGGCCATACTCAAATGAATTAATAAGAGTTATTAATGTCATTTGTTCTTGTTCAGTTTAATTTGGGATCAAGAAATATTAATCGATTTATATAAGGATGGTATATTACATGCCTTATGATCGATATAGATATCGCGTGACAAAGGGACTAAATACGTGATTGTTGATTAGGTAAATCGGATCACCAATATTCACTTAAATTGGGTAGTCATGATGCCTTGCTGGAGTCCGCTCATGATTTATAGACTGTCAAGTCTATTGCCAACATTAAGTGAACCTACAGGGTCACACACAAAGAACAAATTGAAACGGACGTAGAAAATCCTAGCGACTTATATGATGACTTGCATAAGAATGTCACAAAATATATTGTCATCTTATGTGATGAGATGTGATATATATGTATATAAAGACTCTGAGCATGAAAGATCATGTAATCTAGAAGAGTCTAGATGATGGCATATAGATAATGATGAGTGATGTCATACACATCTTTTAGTGTGAAGAGACATGACTCTTCACCTCTATATAAGGACATAAAGGGCTCCAAATTCACAACACAACACATCAATCACTCTCTCATTATTTCTCATTCTCTTTTGTGAGACAAAAGAGAGAAAATATACTTTCTAATTTGTATGACAAAATTATGAAATGGTGCTTTCTTTTTGTATGACAAAAATGAAAGAGTGTGATTATATGAGAGGAATTATATACATCTTTTGTGAGATAAAATAAGAAGAGTTTTCTTATGCAAGAGGAGAACAAGCTACTAGCATATATATTGTTCTTCTTCCCGCTTTAAGAAGTTTGTTCGTGTGGACACCGGTAGAGGCGTTCGTACTTTCGGCGCTTATGATCTATTCGACCTAAGAAGATGAGAACGGTTTGTTGAGAGTTTTGGTGGAGACCAATTGTGTGTGCGGTAGATGACTTCCGCACGATTCGACCTAAACGGCCTAGACGAACGTAAAATCGATTAGGACGCTAATCGTTTTAGAGATACATGGACAACACGTATGGTTTGAGCGTCACGGATGAAGCGTAATCCGAAAGGTATCTTTAAGATTTACTTCTTTGATTTAACCGATACGCACGGATCGTCAGATTGGTTTTGGACAAAATTTTTGTTTTCCGCTGCATTATGCACGTCCGAAACCCAACAGATATATGTATTGATGATTTGAAATCTTATGGTACTCCCGAAGAGCTCCAAAAGCTACCTTATTATTCAAAAGAATATAAGATTAAATTCTTTAATCATAAAATATTGTCTTGATCATAAATTGAATATTATTTCCCTGAAAGAGTTATTGTTTTACAATCCATCTATTACAATGATATAATGTGGAGAAATCGCATCCATTAAGATCATCAAGATAACTTATTTGATGTATTGACAATTGAAATAAATGATGCTGAGTTATTTTCATGCATGAGCATGATGATTATGAAATGAATATTTCACGAATCTCCTCAAATAATAATCCAGCAAATCTCTTCTTAAGCCTATATTACAGAGATTGAAGTTTGTCATCTCACATATAGTTAGTTACATATATGAGGGGGAGAAATAATAAACACGCACTCTTTTTCCCTTGTCTATGGTTTTTGTCCCATTGGGTTTTCCTAGCAAGGTTTTTAACGAGACAACTTTTGTGCGTAATATATAGAATGATGATGCACTCTTTTTCCTTCATTAGGATTTTTGCCCATAGGGTTTTACCTAGTAAGGTTTTAATGAGGCATATTTAATATATTAAATAATAAGAAATAATGATAATATGCGATGCACTATTTTTCCCTTAGCCAAGGTTTTGTCCTACTAGGTTTTCCTTGTAAGGTCTTTAATGAGACAGCTTCTAATGCGTATGAAATACGGACATTCAAGGGGGAATGTTATGAATATAATTGATATGGATGTCCGTTACTTAGCCCTTAAGAAACAATAAATTGGGAGATTCTTGTAAAGATGGAAGGAGTTATTACAGGGTATTAATTATTATATTTTCTATTAATTTCTATGTCAAATTATTTCCTTTATTGTAATCCTAAATCAGGCAAGAGATTTCTTGGCCAGCACTCACCCTTTACTATATAAATGGGGCAGTGACTATTGTATTCCAAATTCCACAATTCAATACATAATTCTCTCCTTCCAATTCTCTGTTTTATTTTTCTTTGTTCTTTTATTCTATAACAGAATGATTATTTTATTATTTTGTTGAATAATTTAAAATAAAATAAAATTTTAAGACAAGTTTCAAAATAAAATTCCAATAGAAATCAAAGTTGCCAAAGCTTGCTACCTCAAGAGGTAAGACATATCGTCAACTATGATAGATACTCAAGTTCGAATCACGCCGAACACATTTGGCTTAATATTTAGCAAAGCCTACTAACCTAATGGGTTGTCTCAAAATATAGAAATCAAAGTTGCAAACTTATTTGATTATTTCCATGGTAATGGTAAGAGTTTGCCATTTATGGAGTCCGGATCTACCGCAAATTTGCATGTAACACCATAAATATGCTACCCATCTCCAAATTGCATACAAGTTATTGTTTTTGTTTAAGATCATGTTAAGATAATTAGGAGAATATGGGGATAGAGAAAGAGAAACAGAGAGAGCCTAAATTGTTATTACTTGAAAGAAAACAAGTTATGATGAGATATAAAAGGCATACATAATATATTATGAATCCGAGTACTATAGTGAAGTAGAGCCGGCAAAATCTGACCCGACCAAAATAATCCTTCGAACCAAGTCCAATTGAAATAGGAAAATTATAACTTCCCCTCTCATTTCCCTATAAAAATGATATACCGCTTTGCACTACAAATGATATCTTTTGTGGTAAACAATAATCAGATCAAAGAAAGAAAAAGAGAGAGAGAAGAATAATAAAAAAGAAGTATAAGAAACAGAAAGACAGGATGATATCTGTTTTTTTAAGAGATAAATGCACTGTTAGTCCCTGTACTTTATTGTTGTACACGTTTTGTCCCTATACTTTCAATTTAGCTCTTTTAGTCCATATACTCTTGAAATAGTGCACCGTTGGTCCCTTACTTAACTATACCGTTAGTTATTTTTTCAAAACATCTATTTTGCCCTTCTCTTTTTTTCTGTGAATTAACCCCAACCCCTTATTTTACACCTACTTTTGAGCCTCCTCAAAAGGCCACATCATCACTTTTATCTTGACCGTTCAATAATTTTTTTTTTGTCGAATCTTAGTTATTTATTTTCTTAAATTTATTGATATTTTATGGCAATATTTATGTAGTTATTAAAACAAAAGGTTATGATTGGTTGAATTGGTGTTTTGTGTTTCATACCCGATTTAGTGAGAACCGTTGTGAGTTTGTTTGTGACCATCAGATCTTAATCAGATGGTTTCAATGAATCATGATGCAAAGTTATGTTCAACAATTAATATCAATAGTTAATGAATAGTTCACTCATTAAAATATAAATAATTTTTCTTTTCTTCTTTAAAAAATTATAATTCTTAATGAAATATTTTATTTGTAATGTTACTTCCATCAAATATAAATTTGTTGGAATTTTTTCTTTATTTTGAGTTCCATATTGTTTATGGTTCCAAATTTTTTTCTTGCTAAAGTATGTGAATATAGACTATATAAAAGAATATATACAAAAATGATATGCTCATTAACTTATACTTTATATCTTATATCTTATTTTTCATTTCTCTTTGAGCATTCTCAAGAAACTTATTGTCAATTTTGTCTCGGCAGTTGACTTTTTTTTAAATCTTAGCTTTTCATTTCAATTATATGCACAATATCACATAAAGACATATTGTTATCATTCCAATTTCTTTTTTTCTTGATAAAATATGTGAATATAGACTATATAAAAAAATATGTAATAAAATGATAAGCTTATTTAATCTTATTATATTCTTTTACCCCTCTTTGAAATTTATCAATTTTCTCTCACCTGTCGATTCAAAAAATTTATCAAATTTTAGCTTTTAATTTTAATTGCTGGGGCGTCAACAAATTACGAACTGCGGCCATTGAACCTGTTCTGGTACCAAACTGATGGCGTACGGAAACGAATAATTGAAAGAGGAATAAAATACTAAGATATGATATAAAAGCAGTATTACTCAACTCAAGAAAATAGCTTTATTAATAATTGATTGATTGTCTCTTACAATAGCTAATAGACTCTTTATATAGGTAAGGCCTGAGGGGTTGTCAAAAGAAACAATGACCTTATTACTAAATTTGCCCTACAATACTGCTTAATATAAAAGATAAAATAGGAAATAAAAAATACATGGTAATAACGAAATCTTCTTGCCAAGAAACTTTATTACTAAGAAATCTCCTTCCTAATTTGTAATTATGGAAGGTTGAATTTGTCGGACATAATAAATGATAGTTAATCGAAGAGATCGTTACGCTTCCATAATCACATGATTAGTTAGATTAATATTTAGTGTTGTATCTCGCTTATGTGAGAACTATCATCTCAAACAAAATTTCAGAATATTGAAAACTATATTATAATACTTAACGTACTACGGATTTCATAATAACATATTTGTAATCCATACCATTTTAATATCTAAAAAAAATAAGAAAAATAGCGGTGACAAATTTTTGAAGAAAATGAGTAATGTTACATTTTCGTATGTAGTATACATATTTTTTTCATATATATAATATTAAATATAATTATTATTTTTTGTTATGTTCTTCAAAGTTAATCGTCTATAATTTAATCTTATGTAGTTTCAACTAAAATTTTCTAAACTAAATTATCTTGTATTTTATTTTTTCTGATCTCATTAATCTAAGGCCGATTAATATTTAATTTATTTTTCTACTATAATTTATCAAGAGATAATGACATAAGAAAATCAAAGACAATAATTTTTAATTCTCATGTGTTATTATATATTATGGATTTATAAATTTTAATTTTGAATTTTCATAAATTATATATTCCTTGATTGAAATAGCTATTAAAATTAAAATTCTCGTCGACTAAGCGCCAGCATTGCCCTATTATTGCCCCAGTATACTTTTTATTTATTCCTTCTTTTTACTTTCTCTTCGTGAACCCGACTGGAAGGACTCGCCGGTTCCCCTCTACCTTTCGTCGGCTCCCCTCCGCCCTCACTGCTGAACGCCTCCGACTCCTTCCCCTGCCTCTCCTCTCTCTGTCTCTTTGTGAGCCTCGGCTCCCTTTGCCTAATCTCTCTCCACTCGACCTCGAACCTCCGCCAATGATGCTGCAGTGGCAGCGACTCGCGAAGAAGCTGACTCGTCAGCCAGATTAGCTCGTCATCATTTGCCACTACGAGGTAGGATTTTTTTTTTGTTTTATTTGAGCTGATTTAATGTTGAATGTGCACTTTAGCATTGTAATTTCTATAATTGACAGCTTATTTGGTCTTAATTAGGGTTTTGCTGGTATGAATTAGGGCTTTTTTAGCGTCTGAATTGCGGTCGGATTTAATTTAATAGGATTTAGGGTTGTTATATGGATTTTGTATTACCTGAATTGACTCTCAACAATTACTACATCCACCTAGGGGGCCGAATTACGGGGCAGTATGGGTACTAAGGGTTAAAATGGGGATAGTAAGTACTTGAATTATAGTGAATTATGATGATATTTGGTTTTAACTACAATGACTTCCGTTTTTTTAAGGATTCAATATTTAATGAAAAAGAACAGGTACGACACAAATGCAAGACCAAGCTTGATTGGTACATCAGAGATGATAAGAGAATTCAATTAAGAAAATACGTAGTGACAAATCATTTTTTTTTTTTTTTTTTGTAATGTTGAATTCTTTTTGGGATAGATGGGTAATAATTACGTGCAATATTGAAAGAATTGTGAATGAATATGTATTTAGTCGAGTGGAATAAATGAGCAAATAATTTTTTATAGATATTGAATTGTTGCAATGTATTTTTGTATTTTCAATGAATATATAGTCTAGGGTGAAATGAAATAATGTGGTTCAATGAATTATGTAAAACTAATTGTATAAAGAAAGAATATGTTATTTCTTTTTCTTTCTAGAAAGTTTTAATTGGTAGGAATAGATTTAGCACTGGTACCAAACTTAAAATATTACTGAATGGAACAGGAGTGAGTAATGGCATCAACTTTGAATATTGTACATTCAATATACAACACATTACATAGATTAAATTTCAGAGGAAATCACAATACCAATCATTTTGACACTACAGTAGCAACTCAATTATCCACACAATCATGGAATATAACTCTTGTTCTTTCAAATTTAAAACAATATACAAAAAAATGGCACAAAATTTTAATAATTTCCAATAATTTTGTTACATTCATTCATTAATAAATCAAGTACATACAATTTTCTACTTCAAATTCTACAAAAACAATTCAAACACAACCCCAAAGTACATATTTCTCAAATCCTAGACCCTAAATTTATCCATACAACCGTTACATTCTTTACACTACAATGTTTACATTGCAAACTTCAATCAATTCACACACACAAGCCACACATTAGCTTTTCCAATTTCAAATATTCCTAACAACATTAAACCATCAAATTTTGTAACCCTTGTAGCGTATGGACCGAGGGGTGCCATAAAACTATAGAAGCTCGACAAATCTGTCCAAAGTAGAAATGTTTGGTGAAAATAATTAAAAAGATAAATTGGTATAAAACCTAGAGCAACTCCTCATCCTTGGTATTGCACACTTGCATTATTAGTTCTCTTATAATACCTTTGCCCAATCTAGGAAATGAAAATAAAAATTAAAAACAATTACATAAATAAGTAATGAACGAATAATTATTTTCTACTGGTATAGTGGTACCAAAATATGAGTCAGCTTTCAAAATTCCATCGACTGAGTTGAATCAAATATCGCCAATCCATGACAAAATCCTGTCAAATATTTGTGCTTATATTGTAACACAGCCCCTCAATTGTGCCTAAATTGTAAACCAGCCCCCTGAATTATGCCTAGATTGCAGATAAAACCCTAATTAACCAAAAATCAATCCAAATTCACATAAATTTCTTGAATTCTTCTGATGCACGCAACAAATTTGCACACTGAATAAGGACTGTAACCCTATATTGCCCCTAATTCACTAATTTAACTTACATGGTTGAGCTTTGGCCGCCTTATTCAGCTTGGGCAGGCGAGAACTTCAAGTCTGGACGACGATCAGTTACGTGGATTAGGGCTAGAGTGCTTTGTTTGGGGCGACAGCTCTTCAAGTCCGGGATGGGCGGATAAGAGGGCAGAGAACGGGTCGACAAGAGCTGAGTGACGGGGAATGGGCAGATCAACTAGAACAGGTCGGAGCAACGAGCACTAAGCAAAGAAGAGAGAACTTGACTGGGAGAGGGGGTACGATTTGCGAAAGAGAGGTCGACCGGCGAAGTCTCACGGAGGAGAGGAGGAGCAATGGAGAAAGGGAGGCGGAGGCACGGAAGAGGAGGGAGGAGGGGAGCCGACGATGGGCAGAAGGTAATCGTCGAGTGGAGTTAAAGGCGGGGGTTTTCTTCTTCGGTTTGGAGAAGGAACGAAAGAAAAAAATTGAAGATTAAGGGTAAAACAGTCAGTTGGGGAAAAAAACTAACGTCGAAAGAAACGGCTCTATTTTGTGCTCTATTTTGAAATCTCCCCCAAACCTCTTCGCTCCCTGTCTCCTCTCTAGCACCTCTCCTCTCTTTAGCACGCCATGGCTGGTAGGATTTAGCTCTTTGCGAGTATTTTTCACATCTTTTCTCTCTCCCTAGCACATCTCTCTCTCTCAAGGCTTGAGCCGCTTTTGCAATTGATTGTCAAAACTATTTTTCTCTCTCCCGTGCAACTCTCTATTGTAGCTCATTTGAAACTTCAACACTTAGAGTAGGCTTAGAAAACCCTAAATCTCCACTTGCCACCCACCGCACAAGATCGTTGGACGAGACACCGCTTGAGATCGAGCCAAACCCTAGCAACTTGCACCATAGCTCAGCTGCTGGAGCAACTCGTCCAACTGCCGGAGCAACTCGTATCAGCACTTAGCGGCCGAAGTAACTCGTACTAGCACTCAGCTGCCGGAATAACTCAGACCCTATCTCAACTTGCTCTCCCTCAAAAGCTCTTACCTTTCTGATTTCTCTTTATTATTGAAGTCATTGGCTGTTAGAACTAATTTCAACATTGGCAACTAATTGGATCTGTTTCTTAACTTGCTCTTAGCTCTAACAAGGATTTGGCACTGGGATTAATTGACCGTTTGCCATAGCTATTAATTGTCTCTGTTTAGTCTCAAGCTCAATTGTATTTCTTGCAATTATAATTTTGGGGTTAATCTACCCCATAGCTTCAAGTTCAATTATATGACTTTTTTTTTTTAGCATCTTTTTCGAAAATAATTCAGCAAATAGCACTGTTTTGAAAAAAATTAGGTAACTAGCACTACCGCCACCTATGGTGGCGGTAGAGACCTTCTACCGCCTGCACCTATGGCGGTAGTGCCTAATTTTCAAAATTTCCCGTAAAACAGGGTAATTAGATACAAATTAGCCTCTACCGCCAGGTCTTCTGGCGGTAGTGGCATTATTATAATTTTTTCCCGACCCAATCGGGTATCAAACCCGTTTAAGAAAAAAAAAAAAAAAAGGAAAAATAGCTCTACCGCCAGACCTTCTGGCGGTAGAGTTGGGGACCCATAAAAGCCCACCCGAGCCTTCTTTCTCTCCCCCATTTCTCCCCCAAACAGCCGAACAAAGGAAAAAAAAAATTTACCCTCTACCTCCAGGGGACCTGGCGGTAGAGTCTTCTCCCCCTAATAACCCACCTGACCCCTCTCTCTCTCCCCCCATTTCTCCCCCAAACACCAAAAGAAAAAAACCAAAAAAAAGAGCGATTTTTCAGCCGAAAATAGAAGAAAAAATTGTGAAAATTGAAACGAAAAGAGTAAGATTTGTAGAAAGAATAAAGAATAAAATAGAGTGAATTCAACAAAAGGTTAGATATTTTAGTTTATTTTTGAGTTTAGGGTTTAGGATTATTTGTTTAAATTGATAGAAATTAGTATGAAATAAGTTTGAGTTTGTTGAAATTAGTTGTATTTCTTTGAATAGATTGCTTCAAATTGGTTAGAATTAGTTTTATTTTGAGTTTTTAATTAGAATTTTTTTCTATGAGTTTTTTGTATTATAGATTATTTTGAAATTTATGATTATTTAAGAAAAATCTTGTTGTTTATTAATTCAAATATTATTGTATTTAGGGAAAAAACAAGAGTAAATTCTTGAAAGAAAATGGCACAGAACGGATCAATTCTCGTATATTATGATGGTCGGGTTGTTCATCTATCGAACGGAATAAACTATGATCCACCTGAACCGTCTTATATATCAGAAAATACGAATGTAAACAGAGATTATTACGAATTGTGTAACGAGATTTGTGAGAATATCGGTTGGTCCTATAGTGATGATCTTATAATCCGAGGTAGATTTCCTTCCGTTCAACGTGACAACGGATTAAATTATAGGTTATTGAAAATTACGAACGATACACAATGGGTTAAATTTGCGGAACACGTTACAAGGGTTGGGGTTGAATTAGAAATATATGTTGATCGTGTCCAGAATAAACAATCACATGTAGGAACTAGTAGTAGATCGAATGTAGTTTCAACTGCAAACAAAAATGAATTGGACGAGGATGGAAATGAATGTGAGAATGAAGACATTTTTGTGGCGTTTGATATGGCCCGGGCGAGTAATAATATTCTTCCAGAAATAGATGAAGAAGAAAATGAATTGGATGAGGAACCGCAAATGGGGTCAGAGGACGAAGAGGAAGAGGAAATTTATGAGCTTAACGAAGAAAAAAGGGTAGCGCCATTCCGATATACGGAAACGGGTGAAATGGTTAGTGTAGGGACTTTTGACGATCCGCCGGCAGAAGAGTTCAAAGATAGTTCAATGTGGGAATATGCAATAAATGATGTTGTGTCAGGTAGGCGTGTGACTGAAAGGGATGATGAAATATTGTATAAGGGGCATACATTCGAAACAAAATTGGAACTACAATCGGGCGTAAGAGCATACAGTGTCAAGCATCACCGAGAAATAATAGTCGACCACTCAAGCAAAGAGAGATACATTGTAGTCTGCAAGCTTAAAGATGAAGGTACAGGATGTAATTGGAGGATGCATGGTTCGATTAATAAGAAAAATGAATTATGGGAGATTAAAACATTTAAACAACCACATGTGTGTACTAATCAGACTCCTCGAAAAGACCACAAACAGTTAACGAGTGCGCTTGTTAGGGGATTAATTCTAGATATAGTTAGAGCGGATTTAGAAATTAAACCTGTAACCATAATAGAAGCAGTTAAACTAAAGGTTGAATATACCATTTCATATTGGAAAGCGTGGAACGCGAAGCAACATGCGATTCGATTCTTATTCGGGGGTTGGAGGGAGGCATATAATTTGCTTCCCGAATTGATGGCGGCAATATCATCAGCAAATCCTGGTACACTATATTTTTTTAGAACGGGAGATCCAAATAGTGCGGGTGAGCTCGAGTTCGAAGGTCTTTTCTGGGCATTTGGTCCATCACTCCACGGTTTTCAATGGTGCAAACCAGTCATAACAGTAGATGGAACATTTCTAACCGGAAAGTACCAAGGATGTTTGCTAACGGCAATTTGTAGCGATACTAACGGTCAATTATATCCTCTAGCTTTTGCGTTAGTTGAGAGAGAGAAGAAAGAGACATGGGAGTGGTTTTTTGATTGTTTGCGAAATGTAATCGGAAATCAAAATAGTTATTGTGTTATTTCGGATAGGCATCCTGGTATAATTAGCGCAATGAGAGGTGATAGATGGAAGCCCCCTTATGGTTTTCATCGTTATTGCATGCGGCATCTCGAAGCAAATTTCAGTAGCCACGCGACGAACAAAACAGTGATTCCGTTGGTACCGAGATTAGTATGTGCACACAATAAATATAAATTCAAAAAAATTTGGGAAAAAATGGAAGCGAAGTATCCTGAGGGGATTGAATGGTTATCGAGAGTACCTAAAGCAAATTGGACGCTCTCGCACGATAATAATGGTCGTCGCTGGGGCCTAACAACTAGTAATAACGCTGAAATTATGAATTATGTTTTCAAAGGTATAAGAAAGCTGCCGGTTACGGCAATTGTTATGGCGACATTTTACAAGTTGAACTGTTATCATGTGAGATATCGGGCGGATGCTGAAAGCCAGGATAAACAGTGGTCGGATATGGTGATGGAAAAAATGGAACGGAGAAGAAATAAGGCCGCTACGCATATCGTTACGTGTTACAATTTAGACGAAGGTGTTTATCAGGTGGAGACACGACCTCGTCGGACGACGAGTGGTATCGGAATTCCGGGAAAGACTTGGGAAGTTAACTTCAATGAAGGTAATTGCGGGTGTCAGAAACCGATGATATATCACTACCCGTGTTCTCACATCATATCTGTTGGCATGCATAAAGTAGTATCATCCGAGACCTTTATTCATCCATGTTATTCCTTGGATAATCTGAAACATACGTATGAAAGAAGTTTTTATCCTGTTAAGGAAAGATCACATTGGAGGCCACGCGAAGAATTTTGTAATTATACATTATATCCGGGCGATAAACTCGTAAGAAAAGATACTAACGGAAGAATGCAACGTGGACGGCGTCGGGAGATACGTTTCAAGAACAGTTTGGATACCATGCACAAATCTGTCGGTGCAAAGTGTTGTAGTGTGTGCAAGTTGCCGGGTCACACAAAACCAAGATGCACACAAAGGGGTGGAGGTCGATACAATGGGCCGTAGTTTGTTTCGAACTTTGTATTATTTTAAGAACTTGTTGTTTGTTGGAACTTGTAGTTTGTTGTTTTAGTTTATTTCGAACTTTGTATTATTGTAAGAAATCGTTGTTTGTTGGAACTTATAGTTTGTTGTTTTAGTTTATTTCGAACTTTACTTGTTATTTATTGTTTTAGTTTGTTTCGAACATATATTATGTTGTTATGACGAACAAAATAAACATAAATACAAAACATAATATATAAATAGTCCATCCAAACATAATACATAAATAGTCCAAAAAAAATACATAAAATTACACATAACCACTAACTAGGCGTGTACCGTGCAACACCGCGTCCAGCACCCATTCTAGTAGTGCATCGCACACCATGTCCTCTGACAGGCTCTTGAGTAAGTTGGCTGACACCTACGCCCTCGTCACGGTCCTCATTTCCACCATCATCATCGTCACTATCTTCATCATACTCATTAGGAGTGTCGAGATAATGCCATGGAAGACCGGCAGGGTATTCATTACCCTCAATATACCCTTTTCGCATGCATCCCAACATATCCAGCATGACACTTCTCATTTTCGCCCCGTTCCATCTCTTACGAATGGCTTTCAAACCCTTTTCACACGCCTCCGTAAAATGTGTCATCTAAATTAAATTAATAATGTAATATTGTTAAAATGTAATATTATTCAAATTATTAAGCTACTAAATTATTTCGAATACCGCTTTTCTTTTGTCGGGAACAAGAGGATGATATGAGTCTGTATTATGCGAGATGGTCGACTGCACCAATCTCGCCTCCGATACTTTTCCGTACCACTCCTTATACTCCAAATGTTTGTTCGGATTATATGCCCTTCTCTTAAATTTCTCCGAGTTGTTCGTCCAATATTGCCACTTTTCAAACTACCAATCCTGAACATATCTCGCGTGAACTGTAGGCCAATCACCTCCGCGGCCGTTAATCATCTTTTCCAAGAGATGATTGTATTCGCACTTTCCTTGAGGGGGTATCTTCTGATGAAGCCCGAATTGTCGCATCACCCGTTGCGGGCGATAATGCTCGACGATCCACATGTAAATCAACTTGGACCGAATAAGTGCGGAATCTCTCTCAAACTCGCAAATGGGTGGAAGTCTCGTGCGGTACTTCTCGTAGGGTCTCCACTCAATCTGCGACTCATGAAGGTTATCCAACTGGTCTCGATTGCCCCACAAATGAGTCGCTCCGGGTCTCTCCTTCACCATACAATCCAAATAAATCCAACCGTATCGTTCTCATCCGGATCATCGAAGATGTTTAAAACATCCGGACTAGTGCCGAGGGGAGGAGTCGGTCGTCCGAACTTGAAACGCGTCCAAGCCCACATCTGAAGTAACATAATACAACCCCCCATATTCTTCCGTTCAGGCGCCGTACTCTTGCACAACTCCCGGTATAAATATCCTAATACCGCACTCCCCCATGCCCATTCATCTAATCTCTCCATATCCTCTAAAAATACCAGTGGAATTGCCGATATACTATCGCCCGACGGGTCCGTGAATAGAATATCACCGCATAAAGCAAGTATATATGAGCGGCAATATTGTTGTACCGTCAACTCAGGGGCTCCGACCTCCAAATTAGAGAAATTCTGGAAAAACCATCTTCTTTTAAGCAATACCGCGCTATCATGCCGGTAATCATTTATCTCGGGTGTTATCCCCAATAAATCCGTAATATTTTGGCCCCAATTCACATCTTTATTACTTACACACATGGCCGCTCCATCGACTCTCAAACCTAACAAACACGACACATCCTCTAATGTAATCGTCATCTCCCCATGTGTCATGTGGAACGTGTGTGTTTCTTTTCTCCACCGTTCCTGCAATGCGGTTAAACAAATACCGTCTAACGGTATATATCCAATCTTCGCTACTTGGAACAAATTAGCCCTTTTTAGATAAGGGATATAAAGGTCGTTCCAAGGCACCCTCATAAAAGAAAACGAAAATAATAAATATATTTGCAAGTAATATTTTATATTATATATTATAAAATAAGTACCGCAAGGTGATGCTTTGAAAACGGTAGGGGTTCGAATGATATCAAGCCTTCTTCTCTCGTAAACTAGCTAGTCCTATGTTCGGCTTGTAGTGTGTTGAGCGAATATAGCGGAGAATTACTTTCATCAATCATACGACTTTTTCTTTTGTCCGCTCGACTAGGTCGACTAGGTCCGCCTCTAAATGCCATCGGTCACTATTTCTAAAAATTAAAATAATAAAATCATTACTAAAATGAAGATTACAATTTTACAATTATAATTATCTAAAATAAAAATATCTACAAAGTATTTTAATTTGTAATAAAATTAACTACAAGTAGAAACATCTAAAAAAAAATCGTAAAAAAAAATTATTATGTAAAATAACTAATAATTATTTCTACTAACAAAATATAAATAATATTTCCGTATAGGTGCTAGTTAATTAATTTTTTTGTTACGGGTGCTATTTTAAAAAAAAAAAACTCATGAACTAAACCCAAAAATTAATAATAATAACTACTACAATTAATTACTAATAAATAATTTAAATAACAAGTAAAAAAAATAAATTACACTAAACAAATCATATATAAATACAATATGAATTTTTTTTAAAAATAAATACATTAAATTAACGTAATTAATTAATATACCAATAAATATGAAAAAAAAAATTCTAAAAATTAAAATAATAAAATAATTACTAAAATGAAGATTACAATTTTACAATTATAATTATCTAAAATAAAAATATCTACAAAGTATTTTAATTTGTAATAAAATTAACTACAAGTAGAAACATCTAAAAAAAATTCATAAAAAAAAATTATTATGTAAAATAACTAATAATTATTTCTACTAACAAAATATAAATAATATTTCCGTATGGGTGCTAGTTAATTAATTTTTTTTTTTACGGGTGCTATTTTAAAAAAAAAAAACTCATGAACTAAACCCAAAAATTAATAATAATAACTACTACAATTAATTACTAATAAATAATTTAAATAACAAGTTAAAAAAATAAATTACACTAAAACAAATCATATATAAATACAATATGAATTTTTTTTTAAAATAAATACATTAAAGTAACGTAATTACATAATATACCAATAAATATGAAAAAAAAATTATCTCAAATTTCAATTGCAAAAAATTTGCAATTCCTTCTCTTTCTCCTTCCTCTCCTTCTACAAACAAATCAACAACAAAAAAATTACTAATTAAAAACTCAAGACAGAAAAAAATTCTAATTAAAAACTCAAAATAAAACTAATTCTAACCAATTTGAAACAATCTATTCAAAGAAATACAACTAATTTCAACAAACTCAAACTTATTTCATACTAATTTCTATCAATTTAAACAAATAATCCTAAACCCTAAACTCAAAAATAATCTAAAATATCTAACCTTTTGTTGAATTCACTCTATTTTCTTCTTTATTCTTTCTACAAATCTTACTCTTTTCGCTTCAATTTTCACAATTTTTTCTTCTATTTTCGGCTGAAAAATCGCTCTTTTTTTGGTTGGTTTTTCTTTTGGTGTTTGGGGGAGAAATGGGGGGAGAGAGAGAGGGGTCAGGTGGGTTATTAGGGGGAGAAGACTCTACCGCCAGGTCCCCTGGAGGTAGAGGGTAAATTTTTTTTTTTCCTTTGTTCGGCTGTTTGGGGGAGAAATGGGGGTAGAGAAAGAAGGCTCGGGTGGGCTTTTATGGGTCCCCAACTCTACCGCCAGAAGGTCTGGCGGTAGAGTTATTTTTCCTTTTTTTTTTTTTTTTTCTTAAACGGGTTTGATACCCGATTGGGTTAGAAAAAATTACAATAATGCCACTACCGCCAGAAGACCTGGCGATAGAGGCTAATTTGTATCTAATTACCCTGTTTTACGGGAAATTTTGAAAATTAGGCACTACCGCCATAGGTGCAGGCGGTAGAAGGTCTCTACCGCCACCATAGGTGGCGGTGGTGCTAGTTACCTAATTTTTTTCAAAACAGTGCTATTTGCTGAATTATTTTCGAAAAAGATGCTAAAAAAAAAAGTCAAGGAAAGCCGACGTGGATTTTTATTTAATATGTTATCTTGTTGGGTTCGTTCAATGTTAGTACGAAGACTGTTTACGATGTTTTTCCTTTACCTAACTAATTATGGCGTTTCAGTGAATAATGTACTTGACTTGACTAGAGTTTTTTTTTTTTAAGCATCTTTTCCGAAAATAATTCAGCAAATAGCACTGTTTTGAAAACAATTAGGTAACTAGCACTACCGCCACCCATGGTGGCGGTAGAGACCTTCTACCGCCAGAATCTATGGCGGTAGTGCCTAATTTTCAAAATTTCCCCTAAAACAGGGTAACCTCTATCGCCAGGCCTTCTGGCAGTAGTGGCATTGTTGTAATTATTTCCTGATCTAATCGGGTATCAAACCCGTTAAAAAAAAAAAAGGAAAAATACCTCTACCGCCAGGCCTTCTGGCGGTAGTGGCATTTTTGTAATTTTTTCCTGATCCAATCGGGTATCAAACCCGTTTAAAAAAAAAAAAAAAAAAAAAAATAGCTCTACCGCCAGACCTTTTAATTAGTAATTTTTTTGTTGTTGATTTGTTTGTAGAAGGAGAGGAAGGAGAAAGAGAAGGAATTGCAAATTTTTTGCAATTGAAATTTGAGGTAATTTTTTGTTTCATATTTATTGGTATATTATTTAATTACCTTAATTTAATGTATTTATTTTTAAAAAAAATTCATATTGTATTTATATATGATTTGTTTTAGTGTAATTTATTTTTTTTACTTGTTATTTAAATTATTTATTAGTAATTAATTTTAGTAGTTATTATTATTATTTTTTGGGTTTAGTTCATGAGGTTTTTTTTTTTTAAAATAGCACCCGTAACAAAAAAATTAATTAACTAGCACCCATACGGAAATATTATTTATATTTTGTTAGTAGAAATAATTATTTATATTCTGGCGGTAGAGCTATTTTTCCATTTTTTTTTTCTTAAACGGGTTTGATACCCAATTGGATCAGGAAAAAAATTACAAAAATGCCACTACCGCCAGAAGGCCTGGCGGTAGAGGCTAATTTATACCTAATTACCCTGTTTTAGGGAAAATTTTGAAAATTAGGCACTACCGCCATAGATTCTGGCGGTAGAAGGTCTCTACCGCCACCATGGGTGGCGGTAGTGCTAGTTACCTAATTTTTTTCAAAACAGTGCTATTTGCTGAATTATTTTCGGAAAAGATGCTAAAAAAAAAAAACTCCAATTATATTTCTTGCAATTATATTTGTGGGGTTTAATCTGCTCCTCTATTTTTTAGCAATTTATACTTCCTATTTATTGCAATTGTATTTCTTGCTGCAATTGGTTCTAAAATACTTTTGGATATAGACCTTTGCAGGATATTTTAGCAAAAATTTAGTGAATATTCTCAGCTACAGAGATTTGCACGACCTTTGCGAGACAAGCTTGTTGCTACGAGCTAAGTTAGTGAATGAGCCGGAAAACTACCGACGATCTTCATCAGTTCAGCAAGTTGGGAGGAATTTTACTTGTTTAAGCTGGGAATTAAGGATCTAATTTGATCCTGTTTAGTGAAAGTTTTTGCTTTGTTTAGCGAAAGTTTTTACTCCAATCCACTTGCTTTGTTTAGTGAAAGTTTTTGCTGCAACTTAGAGAAGCAAGCCAAGTTGATTTTTTAGTAAAAGGTTTTGTCTACTAATCAGGTTTGTACCTCTAGATTATTTTAGTTATTTAGCTCAAATTTTATTTTTAGGACTGATTAGTTATACTGACAAGCACAAAATAAGGGTTGGTCTGCTATTATTTAGGAATCACCACTTATTTTGCTAATCTGAGCAAGATCTGGCACGCACGAAATAAGGCATCACTGACTCACTTAATTTCTATTGGAATCACCCTTAATTATTGCTAAAAGGGCTCGGACATATATAATTAATTTTAGCATCATGTTTTTCTAGCGAAAAATGTAATGTGGTGAAAAATTCTCTCAAATATAGTGTAGGTATCTTAGTTGGGGGTTTAATAATTTAGAAGTAGAGATATAATTTTGGAGGTTTAATAATTGAGTAGAAAGTGGTATCAAGTATTGTAATATTATTCTGAGTTATTAATAAAGAGTTTTATTTAAATCTCGTCTCTTTATTCTACATGGACCTTAAAGGTTTAGACAATTAATTTTAGCATCATGTTTTTTTAGCGAAAAATGTAATGTGGTGAAAAATTCTCTCAAATATAGTGTAGAAAGTTATAGTATCTTAGTTGGGGGTTTAATAATTTAGAAGTAGAGATATAATTTTGGAGGTTTAATAATTGAGTAGAAAGTGGTATCAAGTATTGTAATATTATTTTGAGTTATTAATAAAGAGTTTTATTCAAATCTCGTCTCTTTATTCTACATGGACCTTAAAGGTTTAGACAATTAATTTTAGCATCATGTTTTTCTAGCGAAAAATGTAATGTGGTGAAAAATTCTCTCAAATATAGTGTAGAAAGTTATAGTATCTTAGTTGGGGATTCAATAATTTAGAAATAGAGATATAATTTTGGAGGTTTAATAATTGAGTAGAAAATGGTATCAAGTATTGTAATATTATTCTGAGTTATTAATAAAGAGTTTTATTCAAATTTCGTCTCTCTACTCTACATGGACCTTAAAGGTTTAGACTGGATGGTCTAGGTGGTTGAGCTCCCCCTGCCGAATATGACTCGACTCATCCCTTTGTCACCTCTATTTAAAATATAATGATCTTAAAAAAAAAGGTAAAAAATGTATGAATTTTACAAAACAAAAGTATGAGATATCAGGCTATTGCACAAGACTTTCCCAAAAAATTGTCATACCTATAAATATATGAATTTACTAAAATATTTCATCCGACAATTATCACATGAATATGATATTCGATACTAGATCCAATTGACTTATAAATGTCTACAAGATCATACCATCGTAAAAGCCATTAAACTGTCTTTTTAACTAACTTTATTATTGGTGATATGATGATATGCAGTTCAAAAAAGATAATTTGGGTATTGATTGGGCCCACAAGACAAAAACTCATTTTACACAACATCCTCCTGTTTTTCATGCGTTACAGAATCCTCTCCAGTGAAACAGCAAAACGAGATCTTTTTGTATTTCGCAGTACGAATACAGACATCTCCAATTTTATTGAAACTGGAGACGATCTAAATCCGATAAATCTATTGACCTCATGAATAGTGATATTATAACCTCTCCATTATATAGAAACAAGAGAGCTCTCGCTTCCCTATTTAATGAAGATGTTAATACTGGAAATCTCCATGTTTTATTTACACTGGAGACTATATTATGCTAAATATAAGAAGGGAAATTTACAAAAAACCCCCTATCTTTTCTGAATATTAAAAATAACCCTCTATATTTTCGTTTATTACAAATAACCCCCTGTCAGAAGAAGATTTCTTTCAAATACCCCTACATCACTATTCCATCCATTCCAAAGTTAATTATTTTTAAAATGACTAAAATACCCTCATGTATTATTTAATTAACAAATTAATTAAATAAACAAACAAAATAAATTAAATAAAAATTGTTAAACACATAAAAAACAATTCATTAAAAAGAAATAAAACTAATTAAAAAATAAAAATAATTAAAAATAAAAGGTTAAAAAATAAAATAATAAAATAGTTAAAAATAAAAAAGTAAAAAATAACTCAATAACAATTAATTAAAATAAACAAAATATACATAATTAAAAATCTAGAAATAATGAAACAAAATATAATAATTAAATAAATAAATAAAAATAAAGTAAAGATAAAAAAATAAAATTATAATTAATGTTATAAAATAGGGAAATTTACAAAATAACCCCCTAACTTATTTGAATATTATAAAATACAAAAAAATTAAAAAAATAAAATAAAATAATAGAAGAAAAATCAATTTTTAAAAATAGTAATAATTATCGACACACACAACTCTATTTATTATAACATAGTATAAGTGCCTAGTGCATTAACTGGTACCGTGCAACATTCGAGTCAACATCATATTGTCCCGAAAAAGACTTAAACTTGGTTGGGATTTTCGGGACAATATGTATGGACTCGAATGTTGGACTATACCTAGTTAATGCATTAGACACTTATACTATATTATAATAAATAGAGTTGTGTGTGTCGATTATTATTACTATTTTTACAAATTAATTTTTCTTCTATTATTTTTAATTTTAATTTTTTAATTTTTAAAATTTTTAAATTAAAATTTTTTTTTTGTATTTTATAATATTCAAATAAGTTAGTGTGTTATTTTGTAAATTTCCTTATTTTATAACATTAATAATAATTTTATTATTTTATTTCTATCTTTACTTAATTTTTATTTATTTATTTAATTATTATATTTTGTTTAATTATTTCTAGATTTTTAAATATGTATATTTTTTTATTTTAATTAATTGTTATTGAGTTATTTTTTACTTTTTTATTTTTAACTATTTAATTATTTTATTAACCTTTTCTTTTTAATTCTTTTTATTTTTTTAATTTATTTATTTTAATTAGTTTTATTTCTTTTTAATGAATTTTATTTTTTAATGAATTCTTTTTTATGTGTTTAACAATTTTTATTTAATTTATTTTGTTTGTTTATTTAATTAATTTGTTAATTAAATATATTCAATATACATAAGGGCGTTTTAGTCATTTTTAAAAAAATTAATTTTGGAATGGATGGAATAGTGATGTAGGGGGTATTTGAAAGAAAACTTCTTCTGACATGGGGTTTTTTGTAATAAACGAAAATACAGAGGGTTATTTGTAATATTCAGAAAAGATAGGGGGTTTTTTGTAAATTTCCCATATAAGAAGCTCATGATCATCAACAGGCAACAGTTGAGTCTCTTATAAGCTCTCCATTTCTAGGATAACAAGAGAGCTATCGTCCTCCTATTTAGCAAAGATGTTGATACAGGCTATCTTGCTTCACTGGAGACGATCCAAGTCCTTTCTTCTCGCTCGACGGTCAGAGCAGAGAGAGAGTAGTCGCTCTCCATCTTCTCCTTCTTATTACATCGCCATTAATTCAAGTCCAACCAAAAACAGATTTAAGATCTAAGGATTGAAGTCTTGTCTCTTTTCTTCCCATGCTGCTTTGAAGCTAAATCAATGGCGACGGTCGGATGCTGTGCTCCGGTGCGAGAGGCTTGCTTCAGCCGCTTCCCCTGCCTCTCAAATCGAGGTCTCTCTCTTTCCCTTGATTATTTTACTCTCTAGTTAATTTTTGGGTTGTTTTTAATAATTACTCTTTTGTTTTGAGTTTGGCATTTGTCTGTTTTTTTAACTTTTTCGTCAAAGCACACTTTTTAGTTGTGAGCATTTCTGTTAAAGTTATGTGTTTTGCATATAAACCAGGGAATAAATGACTACTTTTCCCGCTAATTATTTCGAAATAAAATCGCGTTATTACGAATTTCGCTGTGATTTATATAAAATGATGTTAATTTACTAAATTTTGGTGTAACTATTAGATACGAGACTTTCTATATATCTGAAACTGGTGGTTATAGTGCTGCATGTTTCATTGGTTGGAGTTTTGTTTCTGTTCGATACGGATTTGGTGCAGAAGACTCAAGACCATTTATGGTACACAAAATCACATTTTATTTTATTTTATTTACTAAATTTGTGGAAATTTTAGTTCATGATTTATTTATTTCTTTGCGTTTGCTTTTTCAGGTATACAGTGGTTTATCTAATGGTTTTTATGGCTGCTCTGATCCAATATTTCTTTATTTGTTATTCATCTCCAGGGTAATTAATCAATATTTCCATTAATTGCTCCATTAATTATTCAATTATTAAAACTGATTGATTATTCAATTATTTCACAATTTCACAACTAGGCCTCAATTAATGTGCAACTAAACCTCAATTCAATCCAATTTTGCCAAAGTTCAGTAATTTTGCCTCAATTAACATCCTTTTTTTAGGGTATTTTGAATTCGTATTTATTTATTTATTTATTTATTTATTTTTACCCTTTTAGATATGTGATAGATGCAATGAGAGAAGCAAATCAAACCTCAATTGAAGCTTCGAATCTTGATGTGAGCTCATCATCTCTTAATCCTCATTTCCTTTCTTCAAATATTTCAATTAAAAATTATATAAAACTAAAGGCATAAATGCACCGTTAGTCCCTGTAGACTCTGTATCCATTTACTTTTTTAGTCCCTCTACTTTATCAAATAGTGGATGGTTAGTCCCTGACTTAATGAAGCACAATAATACTGTTAATAAATTTTCTAAATGACCATTTTGCCGTTTAAAATGAAAAAAAAAATCATAAATTGTTAAAAAATGATTAAAAGAAAATTATATTTTCTAAAACTTATTAAAAGATTATTAAAAAATATTAAAGAAAAAATCATTTTAAAAATATGAAAAAAAAAATCCTTTAAAATTGAGAATGCATAAATGGTCATTTACAAAAATATTAACGGTGCTAACATGTTCTGTTCAGTCAAGAACTAACCTTGCACTATTTTATCCCAAAATTAAATTTGTCAAAACAGTAATAATGTTTAATTAATCAATGGTCAAGCGAAGGCAGTCTATTTCAATAAACGAAGAATCAAACTCAAATTCAAATTCAAACTCTGCTCAAATAATTTCACCTTGGCAAAGAAAAGTTGCCGAAATGTATCCACCTGGTTCTGCGAACAGGTCAATAATATAATCATTTAATAATATACTGTATTTCATTTTTAAATATTTTTTTAATTTTACATACCACAACAAAATACTTTTTTAATTATTTTCTGATTATTCTTCCGTACTTTTTTTATATAGAAACTGGACTTGCCACCACTGTAAAATAATCCAGGTAATTTTTCTCAAATTCTTTCAAAAAAATTAGATTATTTCATTTTTATTATTTATTTTTATTTTTATTTTTTTAGCCACCAAGAACAAAGCACTGTGCAGATTGCGATAAATGCGTGCTTCAATTTGATCATCACTGTGCATGGTTGGGCACTTGCATTGGAAAAGGAAATCATTGCCGTTTTTGGTAATTATTAAACTAATCAGGGTTGATTTCTCAATTTTGTAATTTTATTTTTTATTTTTTTGTTTTTTGAAGGTGGTATGTTCTTTTGGAGACGGTTCTTGGTTTCTGGACGGGATTTTTGTACCTAACTTACACTCGATCAAAATATCCAATTGAATGGTAAAATAAATAAATTTTGTTTTTTTAATATTTTAAATATTTGATTTTAATATTAATTTTTTTTTTTTTGTTGTTCAGGTGGAAGTATATAATCATAATAATGATGTTTGTCATACTAAGCATAAGCTTAATCCTTCTTGTCGCCTTGTTAATTTTCCATACGTATGTTTCTCTCCAACTTCATAAAGTTCTCAAAAAAAGAATATATTTTATTTTAATATCAAATTTTTATTTCTGCACAGATATTTAATACTAACAAATCAAACTACATACGAGTTTACAAGAAGGCGTCGCATATTTTACTTCAGGTACTAAACACAACAGAACATCACTTTTCATTTTTCAGGGCTTTATTGATAATTTGATTATTTCCAGGGGGATTCCTGAAAAAGTGCACCCATTCAGCAAAGGCATGTGCACAAACTTGAGCTCAGTTTGCTGCTCGACAGAAAGTGTTTATAAACTGGAGAGGATCCCTCCGATTGAGGAACTGGAGAGGAAGGCGAGAGCTTACACTTGTATTGATGTTGTATCATGTAGATGCTGTTAGATATGTTTTGAGTTTTGTTGTTAATTTAATTTTTTTTGTTTAGATTTGATTTAATTTATGTGATGTTTGAGAAAATGGAATGCACAACCAGGGTTTTGTTTCTGTTTGTACAAGGTTGATTTTGTTGGTATTTGTTTACCATGTAATTTGTAATGTAACACTTCATTGTATGGTATTTATTTGGAAATGAGATTGAAATAAAAACGATAGTGACAAATATTGAGTTGTAGGCAGTTAAGCCCCTCTTTTTTGAGGAAAATGCATCAAAAATATATGTATCATGTTGATGGTATTAGATATGTTTGAGTAGTGTTAATTATATATTTTTGTTTAGTTTTAATTTAATTTATGTGATGGTTGAGAAAAAGTAATGCACGACCAGGATTTTGTTTCGGTTTGTACGCGGTTAATTTTGTTGGTATTTGTTTACTATGTAATTTGTAATGTAACATTTCAATGTATGGTATGAGCGATGCTTAGTGACAAATATTGAAGTGTAGGCATTTAGGCCTTTCTGTTATGAGGTAAATGCTATGTTGCACCGATACGGATACGCGCGTCGTATCCGATATGATACGGACACGGCGATACGGCAATTTCAAAAAAATCTGTGGACACGATACGTCTAATATATATATTATTATATTATTAATTATACATCTAAATATTTTAAAAATATAAAAAATAACTAAATATGATAAAGAAAACGAAAAAAAAGAACGAGAGTGAGAAATTAGAAAAAAATCATTTTTTTAAATAAAGAAGAGATATGTTATCGTCTTTAGTTATACTTCTCATGAGTGATTTTCATTAATAAAAAAAGAAAAAATAATATTAAAAAAAATAGGCTTTAAAAAGATCATTTTTAACAAAATAAATAAATAAATAAATAAGCGAAAATGGAATTATAGAAAAAAATAAAAATTAAATTGGGATTTAAAACATTGGGCCGTGTCCTCAGCCGTGTCCCGCCGTGTCCTGCCGTGGCGTGTCCGAAACGTATCGGTGCCGTATCCGTGTCCGATACGTATCCGATACGCGTATGGCTGATTTTTTGAAGTATCCGCGTAACATAGGGTAAATGCAACAAAAATAGATGTGGAAAGTATATAATAGGAATCACTATTACAATTCAAAAAAAATGAATCATAAAGCTTAAATTATTTTTTTCCAAAGGCCGTAGGCAATCACTACCAATAAAAATTGAGTCCACAAGATACAAGAGAAAAGAAAAAAAAAAGAAAGAAAGAAAGAATAAAAATAAAAAAGTGAAAGGAGCCTACTACTGAATATGACCCTTAAAACATCAACTAAAATACCACACACATTATAAAAAAAAAATAGGTCATATTCTCGGCAACACACAATCTTCGTAATTAAATTGAAGAATTCTCGACAGATTTGCCATATGATCCGCAAGGAGATTCTCCGTTCTTGGAATATATCGGAATGTCAGATCCTTGACATGCCTCTTCCACAGAATGCAATCACCAGCTTCTTGGATCGCCATTCAGCTAGAGGGGCTCACTTCATTTGGAGAGCAATTTGAGGATAATAAATTCGCTACCCCAAGATTATCCGTGTAAAACACTCCTTTGCATTCAGAATAGTTTTCATATACAAGCTGCATTGCACGACCCATTGCCCTGAGCTCGCCTGAGAGAATATCTGAGATATCATTTCGAGGCTCCATAAAAATCTTCTTATAACTCCCTTATTTATCAGAAATAATTACCGCAATTGCAGCCTTACCAGTATCATCTCGAGAGAAATCTGTCCAACAAAAAAGATTAGCATCAAGGGATACTTCCGAGCTATTATGGCTGGTATCAAGCAATTGTTGGCAGGGTAGAGCTGCATCTTCCGCCATAATTCTAGTTGCATTATAAATCACAACTGTCGTCTCTGTCGTACGACTTTGAAACACAAAAGCATTTCGGGACTTCCAAATCTCCCACATTAATGCAACAAGCCACTTCAACTGGTCTCGATTGAAACTAGACAATAGAAAAGAAGCCAAGGATTCTATAGAGGAGAGGGGAGTAGATCAGTCCTAAGCACGAGGGGAGATGCAAACCAGACAGCTCTTGCCCTTTCACATTTAAAAATACAGTGGAACTATGTTTCATCTTCGATTCCGCAAATCTGACATCCCAGATCGAAGTCAGGAAAGTGCTTAAAAAGAGCTAAGCGGGCTGGAAGAGCATTAACTAGAAAATGCCAAATGAAAACCTTAATTCAAGGGAGAATATCGCTGCATTTCCATACTCGATTCATGAGTTGAGACACAGCTGCGTTGAGTCCGAAAGAAGAGTGATATATGCACTCTTAACTGTAAGAATACCATTTTGGGTTCCCATCCACACAAGAAAATCCTCTCGAAGGCCATCTTCATTAACAGTCTTCAACCTTATCCCATTTATTTTATTTTGATCAAGGCAGGAAATAAGTCTGCTATTAATTCATATGACCAATTCATGATATGCTCTGACCAAATATCCCTCACTTTCAAATTTATTTGATGTGAATTAATGGGCCTAAAGTCAGACCAGCCTAGAAACCATGGCTGAGAGAAGGCATTGCACTTCAATCCATCAACTAAACACCAAAAAGTCATATTACTCATGTCTGGACGTGAATTAGATATTGCTTTCCAAAAAGGAAAACAATTGTAGTTTCTATTATTGTGCCAAAATGTCCCTCTTGTAGGAGTAGTGTCCTAAGCCAAATATATTTGTACTAAGAAATGGATTATGTATTAAGACATTATTATTTATTAAATAAAGGTTGTTTATTATATATCTGTGTGTATGGGTTGTGAATGTAAATCTTATATCAATCAAGAATGATACTTCGGGTTCACGTCATCAAGAATACATGATTCTGATAGTAGAACTGTGAACAAACGAATAACATTCTAAATTGTCCCTAGTGATATGTATGATGTTTATAGAGATAAACATGCTTCATGTAAGAAGCTACATATCCATACTAGTATATTCGCATGCTGGATGATCATGTTTTGCTGATCATGGACATAGAGATATCAAGTCTGGAATATAAGTACGTATTAGAGAACACGTACTGGACTGACCAAACTATGAGAATATGCATGGTATATGTCATTAGTGATTCTCATATGAATAGTGTGCTTGTTCCTACGACCTGAGGTCACCATGGATTCCTGTATGTGGAACTGCATACTTTAATATGATCCTAAGTCAACCGTAATGGGATGATCATTAGGGTCATCATTAGGTATGCACTGAATCATGACGAGTTATGTGAGTGACCAAGATGGGATTTGTTCCTCTCGTCATGAGGGAGATATCTCTGGGACCCCTGATGAATTATGACTGAAGGAAATGCATGGTCATGCTCAAAATAAATTAATATGTGTTGTTAATATCATTTTGTATTTACTCAGTCTAATTCTCAATAAGGAAAAAGACTTTGATCAAACTCAAGGATGACATACTTCCATGCCTTGTGATCAAGACATATATCGTAGAACAAAAGGAATAAGCAAACGTCTATTCAGATAGGTTTATGATCCCTGATCATTTCATTTAACATGGTTAGTCATGACATAAATCTAGAGGCTACTCATGACTTACGATCTTTAGAAGATCGTTGCCATCGTTAAATGGAACATACACGGCCACACAATGAACTCCATTCGTACGGGATGAATATGCCTCAAAATAGTTATACATATGATGTATAAATTGGTGAACGAAATAATCAATTATTAGATAATTGATTGAACAAAATAGTATCATTCCATTGGCAACGGAATAGTTCCGTTCCCAACGGAATAGATATGAAAAATGTAATAATCTTAGCTGCCAAGTATTCCGTTATAGAAATGCATATTCCGTTGGCAACGGAATAGGCACGAATTAGGATTTTTAGTTATGGTAACTAAGCAATTGTTCGCCTCTCTCTCTAGTATAAATAGAAGGGCAGAGTCTCTCTATTCTACACACAATTCAGAAGGCTTAGAGGCTGTCTATTACACAAAAAAAAAGAGAGAAAGTTTTGAGAGATTTTCGGAAAGTATTTCCGGACTCGTCTAGCCGAGTCAGGTTATTCCGTGCGTCTGAAGTTCGCGTGGATACGAGTAGAGGTTCTCTAACTTGAGAACTTGCTAGCGATCGATCTTCATCCCTAGGAGAACAAGTAGGTTCACGGAGTCGAGGTTCAGGAAGGAGAAGGTTGCAAGTCAGAAAAGTTCAGATCTACATCCATTCTTCGTCTCGTGGATCAAGAAGATCCGAGGTATAAATTTTAATAGTTAATCTCGTACTTTTATTCCCTTAACGTAGATCTTAGGCCGGGTTGAATCCATAGGTTCCGCTGTGCATGTAACATACATGGGTATGAATTCCCTAACACATCTTGGATAATATTTCCCCTTGATAATATCGACCCATAAAGATTTTTCCCCTAATGCTATTCTCCAGATATTTTTCATTAGAAGCGCGCAGTTAAAACAATCAAGATCACGAATACCGATCCCACCCAAGGATTTTGGTTTTATAAATTCCGACCATCTACAAAAAGCCAAATATCGATTTCCATCTTTGCCTCCCCACCAAAATTTTCTACTAATAGAGGATAATTTGATTAGCATGCCTTTCGGAATTAAATCCGTAGACATATAATAAACCGGCAATGACTCTAATACCGATTTGATCAAAACTAGTTTTCCCGCATGCGAAATTAGTTTACCCTTCCAACCCGCAAGCTTTGTATTAAATTTCTCTATTAAGAAATCATAATTGCTACTAAATCTTCTTCCCATCACTATGTATGAGCCCAAATACTTCTCAACCCAATCCGCTGGTTGGACCTGAAAAATATGAGAGATTGCCTCTTTCAGTTCAGAGGTTGTTTTTTTGCTAAACCAAATCTTCGACTTCAATGGATTGATGCATTGTCCTGATATACGGCCATAAAGGACAAGTGCGCTAATAATATTACGAGCTTCCATTTCAGTTGCTCTACCAAAGATTACAAGATCATCCGCATACATCGAGTGAGTGACTATCGGACACGAAGGGGCCAATTTGACTCCTGAAATGAGACCGGCGAGTTGATAATAATTAAGAATTTGAGTGAGTAATTCCGACCCTAGAATAAATAGAAATGGAGAAAGTGGACATTCTTGTCTGGGCCCTCTACTAGGCTTGTAAAAACCATCTCCCTTGCCATTTAAAAAAATAGTAAAAGACGGTGAAGAAATACATGCATAAATCATTTGCACAAAGCTTTCTGGGAATCCAAACAACTGAAGTATTGTATAATAAAATTCCATTCCATTATGTCAAAAGCCTTAAGAAGATTCACCTTTAGCGCGAAAGAATGACAATCATAAGAAGAAGAGGAAAAGGAATGTACGACCTCATCTAAAAGAATTGTATTGTCATGTATCAACCTCCCTTTCATCTAAAAGAATTGTATTGTCATGTATCAACCTTCCTATTACAAATCCGGATTGGTTTGGCGAGATTAGTTTAGGCAGGAAAGGATTCAATCTATTGGCTAATAATTTGACAATGGTTTTATACGAAAAATTACAAATACTAATAGGTCTGTAGTCTGTAATCTTTTGCGGATTGGAGGTTTTTGGAATAAGGCAAATATTAGTAGCACCAATGTTAGGAGGAAGAGTATAATTTTCGAAAAAATTATTAACTAAAGCAATTAAATCTGCACCAATTTCTGCCCAGCAATTCTGAAAAAAAAAGTGTGCGGGAAGTTCGTCTGGTCCCGGCGCACGATATGGACCCGAGTTAAAAACAGCGGTGCGGATCTCGTCATGGCTTGGTCGTGAGGAAATTATGGTCCGGTCTGAATCTAACAAGGTGGAGAGAAGTGCAGATACAGAATTCGGTATTAAGACCGAATTTACAGCTGAGTTTTCGGATGTAAATATGTTCTTGTAATATCCAGTCTAATCTCGGAAGGGGAACCTAACCATGTACCTTCCTGATCTTGAATAGTCGAAATAGTATTTTTCCTCCTTTTAAAATTTTTAACCGTGTAAAAATATGCGGTATTTAAGTCTCCTTTTTTGGCCAAATCTATTTTCGCTCTTTGCATCCAATATAATTCTATGTATTTTAAACATTCATTATATTGGCCCATGATATTTGACATGAAATTGCTAAGCATCTCTCGATCAATGAATGGATTAGTTAAGTCTCCTTGTGCCAGTAGCATTGTATGCTCTAACTCCTTAAGGTTACTATTAGGATTAAAATTATATTTCTTTGCCCAACTTTTGATCTCGGTTTTGAGCTTTGAACATTTTTCCTCCCATTCCAGGATATGAAGAGATGGCCAAACTTGAGAATAAAGTGGTTAAATTCAAACCCATAAAACACGAGATAATAAAATCTTGGATTATAAATAACAAGAGATTTGAATCTGTAGGACGTGATATTTGAAATTCCGGATTATAGATAGTTGTGATTGGGATTCATATAATTAGTGATATTTCGGGTTCAATATGATTAGAAACTTGTACAAAACTCTGTTTCAGATTATATAAAACTCCGTTTCAGGTTTTATAATCTTTATATATTTAAAATCTCGGATCATATATACTGCAACACTTCAATTTGTTCAACTCTAAAATTCTGAATCATGTACAAGTTCAAATCTTTATAATTAGGAATCTAACTTTTCAAAAAAAAAAAATTAAAGAAAAGATTGTTTACTTTTCAAAAATGAATATTAGGAATCTGGGATTAATTATAATCCACGATTCATAACTCCTATCTGAGATTTTGAATTCGGATTTAAATACAATCCAGGTTTGATACACCTCAAATTCAAACGGGTGAAATCATACAATTGGATCCCCCAACAAGAACCGCCGGCCAGCGTGGCTTTCTTCGTCTCCCTCCCTCTTAAATTCGGAGAGAGAGATGAAGACGATGATCAGTCGATCCGACCTGGCGGAGCAGTTGAAGGAGTACCAGATCCGATCCAAGAACCAGTGGTCCACTCTCTCCTTCCTCTCCGCCACCTCCTCTTCCTCTTCCAGGTCAGTTCATCGGCTCCTTCTTAACCCAAATTGCTAATTAAGAAGAATTTAAGCGTGATAATTAAGCCTCAATTGATCCTCAATGCAGCAATTAAATCACATGCAAATGAAATTCCACAACAATTAACTTGCTCCTTTTTAGCCCAAATTGTTTATTAAGAATAATCAGCGTAATTATTAAACATCAATTTATTCTCAATGCTGCAATAAGTTATACATAAACACAATTTCATCACAATTAACTTTCAATTTGAATGATGGAGCTGTTTGCTCCCATTTATCCAAAAAACTCACAACTTTTTTATTAAAAATGAAAGAATCTCAATTTTGATGTGGTAATTTTTAAGTGTTTCAAAAATTCAATTATCTTTTGTGGTTTAATTTTTCTTTTTGTTGCAGGGAGGACAAAATAGTTGTGCTATTGGAGCGATTGATTTTATGTTACCTTGCTTTTTCAGGATTGGCATTGTATTTTCGGTATATAAAACTCGCTTTATTTTTCATTATTGTAACAGTTCTTATACTGACTTGGATGATCTTTACAAAGAAAACTAGATTAAACAAGAAGAGTAAGCGAAAATCTCTCCTTCCTTTATCAATGTAATTTTTTGAATTAAATTTGTCGATTGTTTTGAATTATATCCGTGCCTTTTATTGATTAAAAAAGAGAAACAAAAACGAAGGGAAAATTAATATTGTGCAAAATTATTATCTAAAGAATTCAATTCAACATAAAAAAAATGAAAAATCTTCACTAACAAACAAGAACATCTTGGCATAGTTCAAAAGATGGCAAACTACAACACTTGTGATTTGAAATAATCAACAAATCAAGTAATTTTTGCTCCGCCTCTTCAGAAACCTTTCTTCTAATAAAATCAATCGCATAGTTCATCAAAGAAACATCACAAGGCAACACAATAGGCCCCTCATTTGATAAGCCAAATTCCTCTTCAGATAATCTTAGTAATTCTCCAAATATTCTGTTTATTAAATAATTCAAAGGAATCATGAATCTCTCTCCTTCAATAGTATACACCACAAAGTGGCCTCTATTTATCTCGAGGTTTCTTCTCCTCCCAAAAGAAGCTATTCTCTCAATGAGTTTCTTCATTATTTTCTTTATTTTTGGAGGAAAAATGAGTTTGATTGTGAGGGCTTTTACTTTTTAATTGATGTAGTGCAATTGAAGGATATCTTCTAAGTTTTTACTTATATAGAGGAAAAAAAGGATGGATTTGATGAGACATATGCATGTGAAGATGGATATGAAATAATCTTAGTGGGGCAACATTCTTGAATTGGATAGACAGTTTTGCAACTAATATATAATTGTGAATCAAAGATTAAAACTGTTGCTTTGCACAATGAGTACATGGTGAGCCCATTCAGAGATTCCTTCTTATTTTCTACATATTTTATTTATTTTTGTTTTAAATATAGCACCCCTAAACTGTGCAACACAATATGATTACATTAGGTTTCTTATACACGTATCAATAATCATTTTTATCATATACAAGGGTACTCGCGCTTCCATATTTTTGTGTTTTTGTCGTGTGCCACAACAAACATGAAAGAAAAATAGATGCGTAATTGAGTGAACTTTATTTCAAATTTCATGTAATTTCTTAAGGTATGATTTTTTTAATTTTGTGCCATGATAATAAAATGAGTAAATAGCATGAAATCTTTCAAGAAAATAATTCGGTCCTTTCGATTGGCACGATGCAAATTGAACTTTGTGACTAGTACAATATAAACATTGTTACAGGAATTTCATGGCATTATCTTTACCATGTATGTGTGTATCTTTTCGCCCTATACTAAATTATATTTTTAGCATCATATTTGTCAAAATAATGTAAATTCAAAGTGTAGATAAAAAAATGAGAAAAAATTAATCATTAAAATAATATTTTTAGAGTGTACAGTTTTTAGACGTGTTCATGTATACATTCTAAACAATGAATATACAAGTTGGTCAGATAAATTTGACTTTGTTAGAGGCCTCGACTGTCATTATATGGCGGCTTATATCTTTGGCGTTTCTATATTTTTCAAGCCTCTCTCAAATCTTTTCTTTTAATCATGTCCATATTTTTGACTGCCTACTGAGATGCATTTAATTAAATAAAAATTAAAGGTCACTCTACAATAACATGATTAGGAATCCAAAGAAGACCCTAGGTAAAATAAGCAAAGGCTTGAAGAAGAAAAATACAATGAACACCACTTCAAAATTACATTAGAGATACTCTCCCTTATATCTGTCCCTATGTTTTATCAGCCAAGAGTCGTGCTTCACATTTCGTATTCTTGGCTATTATTGAAGGTTCTCCTTTTTCGATAATTCCAGATGTTCCAGCATACCATGGAAATATTTATGCCGTATGCTGGAAGATATGGACAAAACTTTATGGAATGGTATGCATGGACACCTTTTTTTAACAAATTACCTTAATTGCTGCCATCAATCAACCAGATGAAGAATTTAACTTTCATTGGTGATCTATTCTTCAGTACCTCTTGAGATCTCATATTTGTAAGGAGTAGAAAATTATAGCATTACATTGCCATCTCCATGCAATATGATCTTCCATATTGCCCAATGCTATTGGGGTGACAATGTTATGTAATTCAAAAGCTTGCGTTGCAAGTTTAATCTTACTCTGAAGCATAATTGGCATTAGATCCCACGTGGAGTGAAGAACCTCCTGCACGGTGGAAAATGTATTATCCCGTCCATTCAAAAACCGCAGGACATTCATTTCTTAGGATAAACCATTTGCCTACATATCCTTCCAGAAAGACATATCTCATCCCTTACCCCGATTAACGCTAATTGAAACTTGAAATATAGGAAGCAACCGTACCAGCTATTTAGAAAATTTTCCCCAAGAAACTCGTTGGTTGGAATCTTGCTTTCCAAAGCCATTTCAAAATTAGTTCCAAATTTTGTTGATGCATATTCAGAATTTCAAACCCCCAACCCCATATCCCTTTGGCATGGAAAGTTTATTCCATGCAATGAGACAATGGACTCCCATGACATTTTTTATTCCTTCTCCATGAAAAAACTTGTAATGATCCTCTCTATTTGATAAATAACCCATTTAGTCAAATACCAATACTTGCATATGATAATTTACGATGTGAATAAGCAAATTCCCCCATAAGATAGAGCTTGCCTTTACACATCGTGAGAGGTTACTCTAAATAGGTGATTGGCAAGTCTTGTTTTTGGCAACCTTGTATTGTACCTAAAAGTTGTTCATATAGTATCATGTCCAAATATCATTTTTCTCATATGCAATCAAAGAATATTGATTAAGAGACTTCTTATCCCCGCATAAGACAACTATTCATTCCTTTCTACAAACAAGTTCTCTAGTTCTCATTTTAGAGTAGTCTTAACTAAAATGAGTAAAATTATATGAAGTTATAACTTAAACTGATGATGTTACTCTATTAACATATTCCTTACTGTTTTTATATATATTTTCTGGTTCAGTTACCATCCGTATAAGATCATTTGTTTGTCCTAAATTTCTCATGTTCCTCTCATGCTATTTTTTAGAGTAATTAAATCATTCCTATAATTGAAATCATCAAAAAGTAAAATTTACATGTTATCTGCGAGATGTTTAGGAGCTTCATAAAAATCAAGAACAGTTTCGAAACAACGGTTCAATGCTTTTATTGCAAACTATACTTGCATACATCATATTTTTAACAAATTCTGCACACAAAATCTCACTAAAATTGATAGTATTTCTAAAAATCCAACATATTGCTAATTGTTCGACAACTTGTACATGGTCTAAAGTACATCTATTACATCCTTGGCTAATTATAAAATCAAGTAATTCTTTCTCCAAATTTTCTGAAACCTTGGACCGAATTAAATGCAATGCACAATTCACAAACGAAGAATCCCAAGGCAAAACAATAGGCCCCTCATTTGGCAAACCATACTCTTCTTCTGATAGTCTAAACAGCTCTTCAAAAAATTTGCTATTCAAATAATCCAATGGAACTATAAATCTCTCGCCATCAATTGTATACACCACAACATGCCCTTTCCTCCCAAAAGAAACTTTCCTCTCCAATTTCTTGGTTTTTTCCATGAATTTCTTAGGATTAATCATGATGTTCTATTTGGGTTTTGGAGAAAGAAGTATGTTTTTTGTTTGTTGAAGGATATATTGATTGTTATATACAAATATATAGGCCAACAAAGAGCCTTCTTTCTCAAAAGAAAGAATAATTGGGTGAGCCATGAGACAGAGGCATGTGATGGTAGATATGATATAATCTTAGTGGGGCTAAATGCAACATAATTGGGTAGACAAACGATTTTTGAATGCTGAAACACATAAATTTGATCTCTGTTTAGAAACGTTGGTCAGGACTCCGGACAGTTGTAAATACATGTCTAGCTCATTAAATCAATCTTTTCTAAATATGTCTTGAGATATCTATTTTCTTCTCTCTTGATATGGAATGATACGAGTAAAAGAATAAGAAAAGAGAACAGGGATTCGGAAGATATTATACATTTTCTAGCTTCCATTGGGTTTTTGGTGGATATTGAATTTTATGATGGTGGTTTTGAATGTGTTTGTTTAAAATTGAAACTAATATTTTTAAATGAATAGATTGAATTTAACAAGGGCCATGTGATTTGAGATATGATGATGATTTTTGTGGGGTAAATTGATCATGAAGGGTCTCAGTACACTCGAGGTACATGTTGGGCCCATTTGTGTTACTTGTCTTGGAGGTAGTTGAGATGTTATTTTTTAGAGATAAATTCCAGAAAAGGGGGAAAAAAAATGACCCAAAGCAATGGCCAATGGAGGGGCTGGTAAGCATACCATACCAGCTCTTTTCAGCCCGGTATATTCTTATCCTTAAATTCACCATTAGATATTCTTGATTTTAGAATTCTCCACTCGATATTCTTGATTTTTGTTTTGACATGATGATTCTTTTTTAATTTTGAGAAATTGCGGAGGGCTTAATCATCCCACCAAAGTAGAGGTGGAAAACAGTCGGTCGGACTCTGGTCGGGTCAATTCCGGTCCAGGTTAATTCGAATCACATGTTGTTTAAGTCACAGATAGTTTTGATCGCAAATCATTCGGATTACAGGTCATTCAGGTTATAGATCATTCGGATTTCGAATTATTCGAGTTTCGGGTCATTCGGATTTTGGATCATTTGGATTTCAGATCATCCAGATAATTTTGGGTTATTTCCGGTTTTGGGACATTCGGGTTCAAACCACGGGTCAGTTGTGTTCATATTCCAAGTCTCGTTCTGGTCATATCTCACTCATATTAAGAACTGTGAGCCATCCAAATTGTCAATTTAGATCAGCAGAACCATTATAATCAGTATTTTCAAGTTAATTATGTTAAAAAAAGTTAAAAAATCCTCAATTTTGAGACATTTCTGATATTAAAATAAAAATCAGGTTATTTTCAGGTCATATCAGGCTGGTCATTCAAGTAACCGGGTTAGTAGTCATTCATACGGTCAAGCGTGTTACGGATCATTCGGGTCAAGGGTCATTCGGGTTACGGGTCAATCGTGTTACAACCCTATGGGTCATTCAGGTCACGGGTCATTCGAGTCATGGGTTATCCAGGTTTTGGGTCATTCAGTTTTTTAGTCATTCGGGTTCAAATTATTTCAGATTTTGAGTTCAGATGATCCATATAAAAATAAATATATCAATTTATTTCTTGTTTTCAGAAATCTTTTCGTTAGATTGATCTATATCTATATTGAAAGGCTCAAAAGATGACCTTGTTCTGGGAAGCATGATTCGAAGAATCACTGATTCCGATTCAGTCAATTCGAGTTGGAATCGGCAAACCTTAAATCCAATTAAATCTGATTCAACTGATTCCAATCCAATTTAGCCGATTTTAAATCGCTATCCTCAGGAACCGACTTCAGGTTCCGATTCCAATTTTCTATACCTTGCAGGGAAGGATTTGACTATAGGTGTTGATGGGTATTTTTTTTTCATTGATCCTATTCTAATTTTAGTACCGGATTGAAAAAATTTCAGGGGACTTTTCATATTGATGTTGAATTTTTGTTGCTTGTCATAAGAGGATGTTTTTGTGATGAAGTTGCTATTTTAGAGCAAAATGCCCAAATAAATTTAAAGAAAGAAAACGACCCAAATGAATTTCAAAAAGGAAAAAAAAAGAAAAAAAAATGGCCCAAATAAATTTGAAAAGAAGAAAAAAAATGGCCCAAAAATTCCCGTAGCCAGATTCATGAAGGGGCCGGTAAACCTACCAGCTATTATCAATTATGCATGCTCTTGCATTTTATATTCGACATATTATTCTTTATTTTTCTTTTCATATTGATGTTCTCTTTTTTTTTTTTTAACTTTTAGTTATGTTTTGATGTCACAATTCGGTAGTTGTTACGGTCACAAGATCATGACAGGCTTTTTATGTATGATTATGATTCTGATTGTTACTGAAATTGGTCGGATCTTCTTTTTTCTTTCTTATTGAATGGATATGTTCCAAAGTCTCATTTTCAATATTTGGTGATAATTGGATTAAAAAATCGTGATCTAAGATTTTTTTGCAGCACTCAACTAATTAGATTATGAGAGCACTGATGGAACTAATATTTTCCACTCAGTTTTGTTCTGAAGTGTAACAAATTTTCTCACTTGAATTTCCGACGTTTTAGTCAGAGCTAATTAGATTATAATGTTACCTATTTTGCTTATGACCACACCAATGTATGCTTTTGACTGCATGATAATAATCCTAGATTGTTGCCTGAATGCTATAATTGCTAGAGCCCAAGTTCCCACTGATGATCCCGTATAACAACTCAAATCTAATAACTAAGTACTTGTTTGATATCATTTCTATTTTTATGTTTTTCGTTTTTTAAAAACAAAAAGCAGTTTTCTATTCTTCTTTTTTTGTTTTAAAAAAAACTATTTTTTGTTTTTAAAATCGATAATACTTTTTTCTGCTTATTATTTTATCAAATACATATTTATAACATTTTCAGTGCCAATATGTCATTTATAGTATCAATATAATATTTTCAATATTAATATAACATTTCAAGTACCAATATATCTTTTTAGTGTCAATTTTTCATTTATAATGTTGATTTATCAGTATTGTCTATTAATATCTTGTTTTCAGTAATCATTTTTAGTGTTGATATACTATTTTCAATGCTAATATATTGAGTTTTCAGTATCAATCTGCCATTTACAATATCAATACATCATTGTATGTGTCAGTAAACTATTTCTAGTGAAAATATATTGCTTTTAGTGTATTAAAATACCATTTTTAGTCTCAATATAGCATTTTCAATCTCAATATATCATTTATAGTGTCAATATACCATTCCATGTAAATGTAGAGATTTCAGTATTAACATTCTTTTTTTGGTATCA